>OZ038488.1:54613133-54945633 GCA_964036315.1 Acanthosepion esculentum
ACAATGATGTGAATATGAAAAATGAATAAATTGTAAATTTTGTTCTTTATAAGTTTTAAAGTCTTCATCTTAGAGATTCCTGATGCTATCCTGCCTATTAAGTTTGACAAAAAAACCCTGCAGACAAGTCTTAGTAGGTTCCCACATCCTGTGCCCTTACTTATTTGCAAGGATTGGGAGGGGAGTCTTCCCTGAAATTCTAGGAAGAATTTTTTTTTCTCCAGGAGATGGTGAGTCATTTTTCTGAATATGGAAAACAAACTGTTAGGGTTTAGTTTAGGGGGCTCTGTACACAACTATAACAAACATGGCTGCCTGTGAAAGAAAAAAAAAATGTTGGGTTGGTGAGGAGAAGAAAGGGAAAAGTCAGAGTAGGAGAGAAGTATGTAAAGTATTCATGTAGCTTCCATCTTAGTATAGAAGTTTGCTTCCTAAGTATTGGTACATCAATTGTGATAAGATGTTATCTAATGTAAGTATTAAAAATAAAATTAACCATTCTTATTTTAAATGCTGATGGAGATATAAGAACATGATGCATATGGAAGCAAGGGTACTCTAATAAAACCAGTTTGCTTCACAACAGTTGGTTCCAGAGGTCTAGTAATGGTGTTGGATTTCTATACAGAGTTACTGGCTGAATATGTTAAGATTATAAAAAGATTTGTAATTTCTTAAAATGGTAATTGCTAAATACAAGTAAATACTTTAGACAAGTTCATAAGTTTATAATTGGGATCATATCAACAATACTGGTTAATATTTAATTATATACTTTTATTTTTGCTGCTAATATCATGTTGGATTAATTATTTACTAATATATTGTGATATTATTATGGTAAATGGTGTCAGTATTTTACAATATTCTCATTGATATTAATAGTGTACTGTTATTCCCTTGAAAGTGATATTTAATTAAAAGTAAAATTGTCTAATGCCAACAAGATTACTTGATATAAATCTAATATAGCATTAAGATTTTGAACATTAACACATAAGAAATTCCTTTGTCTAGATTTTGTCAATTTGATCTAAGATTAAAAATTGTGCATACAATTCCTAACAAGTTCATTCATTTAGTAGGAAATTGACTTGTGAACAAAATATTGTAAACATTTGTAGCAAACACTTTTAGAAGTAATATTAGTTAAAAATAATTTTATGTATTCAGTTTCTCTGACTAGCTCTTATTTTGTGATGGACATTTTACATAGTGATGTAAGCTGAAATTAATTCAGTATTTGTATTAAGTTATTTCATTTATTTTTTAATGTGTCAACAATATTTCAGATTAATAGCAAAAATGCTGAAGTGATAATGAAATAATGTCTAAAGTTACAAGTCTTTGAAATTCATTAGTATTTGCTCTTTTTAAACTATTTTTTTCATGAGAAAATACATGTTTAAAAACACAAAAACATAACCTAAAACTACTCTAAAGAACCATATTTTTTATAATATATACCAATATTTGGAAAATCCTATAAATAATCTTTTATAAAAAGTATATTGATAGATTATTTTTGTTTCCCTGTTTTAAGAGAATGTATTCTACACATTGTATTGCATTACTTGCTTATAACAATGTTTCCCCCATGTAACTTAAGACATGTTTATTTATTTTTAAAGTTCTAATGTGTTTGGTTAAAGCATGTATATTATATTCCAAATACATTTGTGGTTGAGAAAACAACACCAAAACCAACCACCTTCTATAAGTAAGATTTTATAAACATCAAAAAGCTATGAAGAAGTTTTAAACTTAAATACCTAGAGGCTAATAATTTGTGGTCAAAATAAGTTTAAGATAATTGACAGCACATGAGAATAAGATATTTGAGGGAATCAACCCTTACTCTCCTCAAGTTCTGATCAACAGGACAAATGCAAATATCAATAATATATTTATGTGTCACAAATCAGAAGTTTTAGGTTTGGAGTTCAAAAAAAAAAGTGCAAACACATTAGTTGTAATATATTTAGAAAAGAACATGCATATCTTGGCAGAATAACATTCAAAACAGGCACATGAGTATGGATGTAATAATGTTCAAAATGTAAAATTATACATTTTCTTTAAGGATTTACAAGAAAAATATTAAACACTATTAGATTGTTTATTTACAAGAATATATTTTGCAACATTCTAAAAATGCAAACCAACTAATTGCAAAGTTTATCATTAAACCAATCTATAAAGTAATAAATATGAAATTTTTTTTATTAGTAAATTTATAAAAATTTATTAAATCATAAAAATATGTTCGCTAATTCTAATATAATATTATTTACCATTTTATAAAATTTGAATGGATTGGCAATTTGCCAATGATTTGCCAATCTGTTAATTCACTAGCTTTGCTAATTATTTTAGTCAAGATGCTTAGTGTCCACTCTTGATTTAAGAGTTCTTCATTGGCCAGTACTTACTGGCAGATTTTCTGGACATTTTTAGAAAAATTAGCAATGATTTAAAACAATTTTTAAAATTATTTTTCAAAAAGAGTAGGAAGGTTGGGTGTATAATAGCTGAAGTTCAGGCATTGATTTTCTATTGATTAGCAATTCTAAATCAGGATTATAAAAAAAAAATTGAAACATTAAAAATAAAATATAAAACTGAGGGGTAATTTGCTTTTTAAACCCAGCGCTAATTATGTAATAAAAATTTTCCAAAGTTATATTTTGGTGTAAATGTACATGTTTAATTCGAAAATAACAAAGAAATTTTGATAAAATCTACTGTTTTAGAGTTATCGACAATAAAATTTCGGACTCATTCGTGTCGCGGCTGCCATTACTGGCGTTGTTTTCATATATTTGCTGCGGAATTAAAATTCACTTGTTTTGATCGCGCACGCAATGACTCCTCCGTTGCGCAGTAAGATAGACAAGTAAGAGTAGTAAAAAAAGACTTGGGTGATCTTCCACGCAAATCTAATCAGCAACGAATGTATGCAAACAACGCCAGTAATGGCTGCCGTGCCGTAACGCGAATGAGTTCGATATTTTATTGTCGATTACTCCAAAACAGTAGATTTTATCAAAAAATTTGTTATTTTCGAATTAAGCATGTACATTTACACCTAAATATAACTATTCGGGAATTTTTTATTAGATATTTAGCGCGGGGCTTAAAAAGCAAATTACCCAATAAATCTTGCATAGTAGTTGATTCACAATCACATACTTTTCTTGTAAATAAACATTGTCAAGGGAGTCTCGGTTGTTTAAAGTAATAGCAGTGTCAACAGAAAAAATGTCCTTTTGACAAACTGATTTAGACATAGCCATTTTCATTGGTTTCAAAATTGATTTTCTTATTTAAAGAAAACATCTTCAGTGAACTGATACAGAAATATTTTATTATCACTGATTTTTATTTATTTTAATCCACTTGAACAACCAAGTCATACTTTATGATGAACTTGCTGTAATTAATAAGACCTAACGGTGGAAAGTGTGAGAGAAAGCCTCATCAATCAGAAGTCTAAACATGATCAATTGAAATAATAATTTAAGTTACTTTGATTACTTTAAAAATGTATGCCTTTATTAAATAATATTAAAATAAAAATACATCATATATACTTTCGCATTTTCACTATTAATCGTTTATGTTGAAAAAAATAAAAATTACTAATAAATTATTAGTAATTGTAGAGACGTTTAGAAATTTGATGGCCACAATGTTAACATAGAGAACAGTTTATAATTAAGAATTTAATAATTAATTGAAACTTCTTTAAATGAATCATTTATAATAATGAGTATTTAATAATTAAAGAACCATTGGTAACTAATTTTATTGAAATTTAAACCACTCACAAGGCAGTGGTTGAAAGCGGAAAAGTTTTTTTTTCTTCTTCAATATTTGGATGAATTCATATTGAAAAATATTTTTATTAGAATAGATTGTACATATTAAAATTTATTTTGTATTTGTTTATAGATTATTTCTTTCAGTAAAATCTTCTTTACATTTAGGTTCATACATCTAAAGCTTAAATCACAGTAAGGTTTGGAAGACTGGTTCACTGAAGTGCTCAATCATTTTTCTCCGAACCAATACAAAAGTAAAAACTCGGTTATCTCCCTTTAACTTTGGTGCCCGTTTAAATCTAAGTTCATTCTCATTAACAAAATGAAAAATGTTTTACAATAATCAAAATGGGTAATGCCACAAGTTATATGTGCTATTCTTACTAAAATGTCAGTATAGAAGTATTATTTTTGTCTTGTCATGTAACTATACAGTTCATGTTGATTAATACGTCCTTAATAATAGTAGTGACACGTTTCTTCTGATAAAAAAGTAAAATTCCGTTAGTCAACATGACGCCATCCTATTTCTATTGATATGAGACAAATAAACCAATAATATTATATAGAGTGATGTGTACAAAATAAATGAAGAAATAAAATTGCATTAAATGAAATGTTCTTCAGCCTTATATTAAATAAATTAATATAAACATACCAGCTCTATTTTTGTAGGGAAATATTTTTGTCAATGATTATCATATTTTTAGAAATATGATCTTCATTATTGTGGAGGTTCATTTACAATGAAAATTTAACATGACACTGGGCACTTTGTATTCATTTTATGAAATGAGTGAATCCTTTTTTTCTTAGTCCATTATTGAGGCATAAAAGCTTCAAAAGGAAAAATAAAAACAAAGTTGCATTTTCTTGATAATACATAATATCACAAAGTGCTTTAAATTATATTTTAGCAGCCTGCTAATGATGTCATCAACAAGTTAAATTTGTTTCCATACACTAAACGTCATGATGGAAAAAATAATTTGGATGAATTTCAAAATAACTTAATGTACTCTGAAAATGACCTATCATGATTGAATGTGCTTGAACTATACATTTTTTTACCTACATTGGAGCCAACGATTCATTCTCTTATGTGAAAACAAGAGGAAATAACTGAAATAAATAAATAAATAATACAAACCTTGTCTGTGATCTTTAATAAAACTTGCTTAAATGAAAACTGCTGACAAAGTATTTTAAGATGAGAAATTTGTTTCTTATTTTTCAGGAAAAAAGTGCAAATACATTTTCATAGAAGGGAGATAACTTAGTATATAAAAATTTACTTCGAAATTTTGAGATCAACTATCTCAGAATTATTCTTGCATATCATGTATTTTTTAAGTATTCTCCAGGAGGAAATAAATCGACATAGATAACAAAGTAAAGAGTAATATACACATATTTTTTTATAGATTCAAGAAATAATTGGTCAGGTCATGTATGAAGATATCAAGGTGATAAGAATAATATTGTTTCCATTTCTACACAAAAAGTTCATGGAGAAACAAATTTTGACATGATATGCAGGAAAGTTTAATTAATATCAATTGTACAGAAATCCTAAAAGAAAACACAATCTAATATTAAAATCATTCTTAGATTGTTAACATTTAGCAAAATGCAATTGCTCTAACAATTTTACAAATATAAATTCTATGAACCAGAATGTTTTCATAAATCATTACCTCAAAATGACCAAATTTCTTCAATGAACAGAAAAGAAATAATATCATGAAAAAGAAGAAAAATCCCCAAATGGTTTCAAGATAATATATAGATGCCATTTTTTCATTCTTTATGATGGATATAAAATTATAAAATATTCAAAAGAAAACATAAAAAAAATATTTATATCAGAAAAAATTATTTTCCATCAAAGTTTTGAATAAGAGCAGAGAATTATTTAAGGTTATGTTCCAGAGCTTTCATCAAAACATAAGATCCACTTCCACAACCATTGAAGAAATCATCCAAATCTAATGACCATATTCCAACGCCACCAAACTTGTTTTTCTTGAGCCAGTCAATCTGAGGTGGAAAAAAGATGAAAAATCAAAGTTTACATTTGAAGTTGGCTGAGATTAATACAAATTGAAGTAACACTGTGAATTTTTTCCCTTTTGATTTTCAGTTTTCATATTCCACTCAATATATCAACATTTAGTTTTATTTTAGAATAAATCATTTTGTTTGTTTAACCAGAGTTAGATTCATTTTTTAATTACTTATATATCTCATCCTGCAAGTTTTTTTCAAATAAGTAGTTTGAAACAATTGTTGGAGGTTTCTTTATTATACTCAGAGTTGCTTATGAGGAATTAATTTTCTTCAGTTTCATCATAAAATAATAGCAAATTTGCTCACAGATATTTTCTGAATTAGCTTTGAAACCTGTGGAATACATAAACTTTTCAGATTTAAGATAATATTTTTGAAGATTTTATGTCTATGATAAGTGAATTGTACTCAGCAGCTTTAAAAAATATGGAACAAAATACTGTCTTATGAGCAAAGTATTTTTAACTGTTTAAAACTTTTTTGTTTTGCTCTTCTTACTATCATTTTATTTTTACTTTCTCTCTTATAAGTGGTGGGCCTCAATGAAAATGACAAAGTTAATTTGAGATGATTAGCCAATGAAGATATAAAAGAAAAAATCTACAAGTTCTTAATTATCCTCTAATTATCCAATGGTTCTGATATTATTCTGAATAAGAATTATAAACCCTACTTTTTTAGCACAAACAAAATAAAAGATAATTTACTTTTAAATGAAAACCATCTATTCTATCAGATTTTATTATGCAAGTTAATGTTTTTCCATAATGTGATTGTTGTGAGCAAGATATGTGGCATCATGCCTGAAAACGCCCACGCATTGCGTGCGTATGGTGTCACAGAGCAATTAAAAGAAAATTAATGGAGTGCGCCTACGCATATGTAAAACTCTCCCACTCAACCAATTAGCTGATTTGTCATGGTCTATAAAATGAGTGCGTCTGAAAGCTTTCACAGTGGGGGCCGAGGGAGCCGACTAGGAGGCCGAGAGAGGACTGCCCTGAATGAGAGACGACTGCCCAGTTCCAGCGGGTGCTTTTTGGCATGACATCTACAAGCTATTTTAGCAATTATGGCTTTTGATCCTAAACTGGTATTTGATGGAAGTGATACTGGACAGTCAGTTATTGAATGGATAGAGGTGGCAGAATTGATATGCCAGCTGAGCGGTGTAAAGCGTATTGAATATGTGGTTCCTATGCGTCTATCGGGTGGTGCATATGCAGTGTACCAGCAGCTGAGCAAAGAAAAGAAGAAGCACTTTACCTGAATCAAAACTGCTTTGTATACGGCATTTGCTCTGGACTCTGTTACAGCTTGGAAGCAATTTGTTGCACTCCGTTTGTGTCCAGGTGAGACTGTCAATGTCTTTTTGGCCGAATTGAATAAACTTTCAGTTTTGGTTGGTGGTATGATGGATAGAAGTTTGATGTGTGCATTTATTGCCGGGTTGCCGGAGCATGCTGAATAATTGCTTTGAGCCTCTTCCCAGTTAGACAATGTGGACATTTCACAAGTGTTAGCTTGAGCACGCTTCATACTGAAGAAAAGTCCTGCAGATATTGAGCAAGCGGCGGTAGTTGCATGACCATCGTGTTGAAGTTGATGCACCGACAAAATGCTATGTTTGTGGCGAGCCCAATCACTTGGCATGCAACTGTCTCTTGCGGCATGAAACATCAAGGAAAGAGAATGCTAGACTCCAAAGACCGGCCTCGTGCTATCAGTGTAAGTGGCAGAGACATATGGCCCAAAACTGTCCGGGAAACAGGCAGAGAGATGAGGCTTCGGTGCCAGCCTTCTCCCCAGATCCCCTTTAAATAGAGCACTATCTACAATGACTGTGCGATCGATGGAATGAGGTGCATAGCTCTTGTGGACACTGGTTGCACCCAAACAGTCATACACAAAGCATGCTGCCAGATGTGGGAGAGAAATGGATAACAGATGGATATGGATTGCATCGTGGAAGTGGTCTGGTGCCCAGCCACCAATTATATTCTTTTTAACATAACTGGAGGCTGTCAGAATATCCTGCTCCTGCGCACCTTCGGGCTGAGTACAACCAAGAGCTGCAAACTTGGATACAAAACAGCTGGCTACTTCCATACACTGAAGATGAGCTTGGGCCCCCAAAGAGTCTGATTCCTCTAATGGCTTCCCTACAGGAAAACAAACAAAAGGTTTGGCCCATCATGGACTACTGCGAGCTCAATAAGCTTGTAGATGCATACCCTGTCAGCGCAGATGTATGTGCACACAAATTAAGAGAGTGGCGGCAGCAAGGTTCAGATGTTGCTCGGTTGGACTTGCACTGGTCCTATTTGCAAGTTCACGTCGAGAAGTCCTTGTGGCCATTCCAGACAGTAGAAATCAAGGGGAAAAGATACTGCCTTACTCGCTTGGGGTTCGGGTTTAACGTGGCACCCCTGATAATGCGGTACATCGTTAACACCGTGGTTGCGTAAGATGAGAACATCAATGAAGCGACATCATCATACATTTGCGATGTATTCGTCAATGAGAACATGTCCTGCATCGTGTAAAAGAGCACCTTGAGAGGCTTGGGCTTATGTGCAAGGCCCCAGAGTAGTTACGGAGTGGCACACACATGTTAGAATTGCATGTCTGGGAGGAAAGGGAAAAAGCTTCAGTAAGCTGCCGACATTGCCTGATGTACTAAAACATTGAAATATTTTCTCGGTGTGTGGGAAATTGATGGGACATTTTTCAGTGTGTAGCTGGCTACTTGTGATTGCATTCATAAAAAGTAGAGCAAATACCGTGACAACTGTATGAGACCCCCTCCTGAGCCGGATGTTGGCGGATGTTTTTGCCAGAATAGTGCAAACAGATCCAGTGCATGAGGACTGTTGCATTGATGGACAGGACATCACTGTATGGGTGGACACGAGCTTGTTAGCCACTGGTGTCGTCATTGTGCAGTGGAGCCGTGGCTGAAGATGCTAGTTGGCCGTGATCAATGAGTGATGATAAGCACATCAACTTGGCAGAACTCGATGCAATGCTGCAGGGCATCAACCTCACACTGCAGTGGAAAGCAAAGTTGATTCACCTGAAGACAGACACGGCGTGCGTGCATCACTGGTTCTCAAACAAGTTGTCCAGAAAGTCAAGGGTACGAACCAAGGCTGCCACTGAGATGCTGGTCAGGAACCGACTCAGCACGCTTCAACATCTGGCATCAGAATATGAGCTAAAGATTGACGTGGCATTAGTTAAGTCTCATGATAACTGGGCCGATCAGCTCACTAGAGTGCTGCAGCAATGGCTGGATGATATTCAGAAAGGGATGGAACCTGTAGAACAGCATGCACTGTGGCTGCAGAAGGTGAGGAGTCTGCTCATATATGAGGCATTCATCAGTCCAGCAGACACCCCAGTGTGAAGCGCAGACTGTACTTTGCGAAATTGGTCATCCCCAGAGTTTCCAGAGTAGCTGTTTGGGTGGTAGTCAGGGATTGTAGGGAATGTCAATCCATAGATCCTGCATCCGGTGCATTGGAATCCAGACAGGCTTTCTGTATGCAACAATTCAAGCAGAGTGGGAATGGATGTGACCCATTTTGAGGGCCAGCACTGCCTAATGCTGATAGATTGTGGTCCTAGTCAGTTTGCCATTTGGAGGCCATTGCAGCACCAAGATTCTGCCAGTATGAGGGGCAGATGCAGGAAGACACAACTTCAACGGAATGTGCAAGTGGCATCCTCAAATGAGATCAACTCACCAATACGGCAGAGGAAAGTACAACTGAGGAAATAGCTGAGCCCGCTCCACTGAGACGAAGTAGCAGGATAAAATGACCTGCACAGTGATGCTATTTGTGTGATCCTCAGATCAGGGAGGAGTGTGATTGTCATGAGCAAGATACGCAACATCATGCCCGAAAACGCCCATGAATTTCATGTGTATGGTGTCGCAGAGCAATTAAAAGAAAAGAAAATTAATGGAGTGTGCCTACGCATATGTAAAACCAATCGGCTGCTTTGTCATGGTCTATAAAATGAGTGTGTCTGTAGGCTTTGGCAGTGGGGGCTGACGAGGATGCTGAGAGATGACTGCCGTGAATGAGAGACGACTGTCCTGTTCCATCGGGTCCTTTTTGGCATGACGGCTACACATAATATTAATATTAACCAACCAATGTTAGTAAAATGAGCAATATATCATGTGAGTTTCAGATGTTATCTGTCTTTATTTAAAATATTGATAATAATTTGTTTTGGAGTGTCAAGTTACTTTTATTTGATTGAATAATACAACATAATTTTTTATTTATAAATAAATAAATCCAAAAGATATAGGTCATAAAAATATATTTGATTAACACAATATTAGATAATCTCTTATGTTTAACTCAACTTGCTAAGAAGTTGTATTTTCTTAGTGACTGGATTTGGCTATGAGAGTGGGTGAAGGAGTGTGAGAGTGAGAGAGAGCAAGTGAAAGGGGTGTGAGCTGATATGTAAGTCTGACCCTCTCCCACCTTTAGTTCACCCTACACAGCGCCAGAACAGAACACCATTACAAAACATAAAGGAAATTCTAGTCTCACATTATACAATGAAAATAAATATGCAAATACTAGTAAACAAAAAAAAACATGTAACCTCCTCAACCTTTCCTTCTTCAATGTTTGTGGTATCTGTTCCAACTTCTGCAGTATAGAATCTTTTCTCCTGGAATGGTCTTTGCACTTTGCAAAAGCAATTTAAATTCTTCCATTGCTACCACTGAATCTTCCTCTTCACTATTTCCAGCTATATCAGTGAGACAGTTCCCATCATAACAGATGCATATTCATGGCAGCACATAATAAAATGTAAATGTATACTCAAAGGAGTTAAGTCTCTGTTTGCTGAGAGAATGAGGCACTGTATAACATCTTTGGCTCTCATGACTACTGGTGACTCTTTAATAGTGTTCTGAATAAGAGTAAGTTTTCTATTTCTCCTCTCTTCAATCATTTTGAGGTGTTAACATCTTCCACTGATAAAACTGAATATTTCGCACATAAATTCTCCTTTAACTCTACACTTGGCCCATCTGGAGTATCCTTGCCTAACTTTCCACTTAGAACTGAGTTTCTGTTGAGTGATATGCATATAACCCCATATATGGTTTCTGCTATCATCTTCAATCTGGATCCCCACCAAAAATATGTATCCCTGTAAAAGTGTGCTTCAGAATTGATTTATGTTCTCTCTAAACTGTATAATAAATACCTTGCTGCTTCTTGTTTTCCTGCATGCTGGAGTCCTCATCTGTTATTCCAAATTTTAAGAAGTCAGATGGACCCTCTGACACCTTCCAAATATCAGCCTATTAGCCTTCTACCTCTTTTTAGGAAATTACTAGTGACTCTAATCAATGCTGATTTGGTTAAGCATCTCACATTGCAGGGACTTTTTTCAGACAAGCAATATGGATTTCATTTCTCTAGGTCAACTGCTGATGTTCTGATGATATTTGTGGAAAGAATCTTTAGATATGAAAGGTGAGGTTCAGGCTGTTGCTTTGGCTGACTCAAAAGCTTTTGACATGGTTTGGCATGCAGGTCTTCTTCACAAATTGAAAAGTTATGGTATCTACAGCCAAATTTTTAAACTGATCTGGTCTTTCTTATCAAATTGTGAAATGATAGTTATTCTGAATGGCCACTTTTCTCGATCCTTTCGTACTAATGCAGGTGTCACCCAGGGCCTTATCTTTGGTCCTACTTTGTTTTTAATTTTCATTAATGACATTAGCTCTCAACTTGGTATACATGATAATGACACAACCATTTACTCCTGTCTTGAGAATAAGTCTGATCGGCCCAAAAATGTCAAAAGCAACCTTCAGTCTGTTATTTAATTTGGGGTCTTTGAAACATTTTTTTCCATGAAGAACCTAACCTCTAACCAAGCTGCCAAGTCTATTGAATATATTTCTACATTCATTACTAAAGATTTCTGCTGAGTAATCAGTTTTCGTGGTGTCCTTTGCTCAACTTGTTTCTCTTGGTGATGTTTACTTAAAGGAAGTAGTTTGGTTGGTTTTATATTTTTAGTCAGTATTCTTAATATTCAATCTTTTTACTTTGTTTACATTTATAATACCAATATTTTCTTGCTGTTTAATCCACTTATTACTCTTAATTTTTCTAAAATTTAATTTTTGATATTCTTTTCTTCTTTACTTGTATCAATGGTTGCAATTTCTTTTTTTTATTTTTCTGTTATTTCTTTTTAACATTTTTGCATTTTCTAATAACTTTACAATATATTGTTTCCACTTTGAGGTTAGATTTTTCTTAAGATCTAAAGCAATTTTCACGTATTTGAAATTAAAAATGTAAATAGCTGTGCTATTTGTTTACAATATGATGAACAACACTCAATTTGCATAATAAAATCTCATATCACTAAAGAAGTTATTCTAAACATTTCTGATAAAATAAGTATTATAAGTAAACTTCACATGGTATATTCATTATATGTCTGCAGAGTTTTCCAGCATCATTTAGTTAATACAAATTTTATTATGAAAACATTAACTTTTATAATAAAATCTGAGATAGTGTACTCCAAGATTTATATTTAAAAAAAAATGATAAAATATTTGTATTAATGTTATTAAAAGACAGTGTCCTCTGCTTTACTCTTTACTGTCAATCAAAACCAGCACATTATAATTCTGTTTTCTTTCAATTTTGTCACTTCTGTGTATTTTAAAGTCTAACGTTTCAGTATTTTTGCATGCAGATACATTGTCTTTGTATGTAGACACACTATTTTAAATGCTAGTGACAAAAATTAGAGATTTATCAAATGTGATGGATAATTTTTTTATTAAGTGATTTACTTTCATTTTAATTATTCTTATATAATATTGTGTAAAATAATACCAGTAGAAAAAAAAATGTAACATTAAAAAGATCACAAATTGTAGGTAAAATATATTATTGATTTACTGTGTCTTTTATAAAAAATGAAGTTCAGCTTAATAATTTTGTTACTTTCTACAATACATGCATAGTAAATTAACTAATACCTACCTTAACAGTCAAACTCTTGACATCATCATAACCAATCCATTCACCATTGTAAACTAAATAAGGAACTTTTTGGTCTTTGATTATGGAAACCTTTGCACCTTTATTGATTAAATCACATATCTGAAATGTAAAGCAAAATACAAAAGAATAAAAATAATACAGATTATTTGCACACACACACACACACACATATATATATATATATATACATGATAAAATATAGTTTTAAGGTATGCTATATTTATGGGTTAAAGTGCCCAATATCAGGGATAGAGTATATATAAATATAAAAGTGGACATTGAAGTCAATGACAGTCTGTTTTATGCTTACACTGCTTAAATGCAGTTCTTTGGCTATTTATAGTGTTGTATAGCCCAAAAACTGTATTTGGATCCACAATTACTTCCACTCGATAACCCTTAGAATAATTTGAAATATAACCATAACCGACTGCCAAAATAACCATTAGACCAATACAATAGACTACCCACAATGCATCACTGACCTGTATATATAAATAGTTGAGCAAAAATGCAATGCATTTGGCATGACGATTGCATTTAAACATAAAACAGAATGTCATCTCTGTGTGAAATTTTTTAATACTGAAACAGTACAGGAAATATGAAAACATCAATGAAACACAGAGAATATATATCTATAAAAAAATAGATGTATATATACATACTGTATTTGGTGTCATATAAGACCATGCCTCCCCAGTTTACATTTAATCTTACAGTATTATGAAGCTAGGCTATGTACAAGTGTTGTTAATCTAGGGCATCTGGATAAACATTAGCCATTTATTTATTCATTTATTTTTTTAAGTGTTGTTTATATATCATCAAAAACCATAGATTAATATTTAGATATTTTGAAGATAGACTGTTACATAGCAAAGAATTAATGTCTGATCAATAAACTTGAATAAGAATGATAATAAATCCAATAAAACACTACAGATTTTGAATATAATGATTACTTTTGTGATATTTTAATCTTAATATCTTTGTTCTTAATTGGTATTATAATCAGTTTTTTGATATAGTAATATTTTATAAATGTAGAATAAATATTTATTATAAAATTTTTAATTTTTATATTACAGAATTTTATAATTATTTCCTGATATGCACTTAGAAATTATCTGTTTTAAGTGAAAATATCACCTTGACTTATGATAGATTTTTAAACCATGATAAAAAAATCTTCATTTATTAAAACTTTTCCATACAGGAAAAAATATATAACAATAGCATAATGGGAAAATTAAATTCAAAGCAATTATTGATAAACGGTAGACAAAGTGTTGTTGTTCTCAACACCTTGATCAACTAAAAACAATAGATTTAAAATAGACAAATCGGCAGTTAATGTGTGTATTATAAAAATTTGTAAGAATAGACTAGCCTTGACACAAAGCTACACTTCAAGAGCAGTTAGTCTATTCTAATAAATAAAACTGACTTGTATTTAATTGTAACTGAATTTAAAAGGTTCGACTGAATTTAGAAAGCTGTAACCTAAATCAGTTTGTAAGGTAGTTAATTGTACACTGATAACCCAATTAGTCCTAATTGAGGTCTAAATCTCTATGTTGGTGAAATAGCATTGATGTCAATACCTCATAGTATGATAAAAATCCAGCTTCTCTTGTATATTGACCAGGTGAGTTAGGTCCAATGGAAAGACAGCCAGGAACAGTGCAAGAGTTGTTTGCCAAACGAAATCCTCGCCCATACATGGCCAGCCCAATGTTCAACTTCATTTTAGGAAGTCCATTTAATACCCAGTAGTGGGCACTCCAATTCTGAAGAAATAAAGAAATCAAAATACATAAACCTTGAAAAACTTTTAGCTCAGTTATAAATTACATAAATGCTTCATGTTGAAAATATTACTTTTTTTTTATTCAGATTAATGACTTAATAATTATTATTTTAAAATGTTCTATCTATATTAACCTAATGAATAAATTTGTTTCTAAATGTTTTGCCGGTATTTATTTGTTACTTAAATCTAGCTGTGCTGTAATGGGTAACCCAAACTGTTTGTTTCCTTTTTTGTCATTAATTAGCAATTGGAGAATTTTGTTTTCAACTTTTCATTGTATTGTAACACCTGTCTGCACATTGTCAAAAATGTTGTTCATTGATTTTGTAGATGGAGAAAAAATGCATTTTTATTACATTATGCTTTTTATCTTAAGAAAAATATAAATATGACTCAAGCATACATAAAAAGATTTGTAGAGAAGGTACTATGAATGTATGAGGAAAAGCCAGAAGTTAATGACTTGGAGCTGGGTTCAAATTCCAGTTGAGTTTGTTATATTCATTTTTACACAAAATACTCTTGGAAAAGGTATGAATTCATCTCTTCTCTCACCAGCTATTTGTTAAATAGCAAGGCAAGCTGGAATTTCAAACCATGGTCAACACTGGGACCTCAGTGGATTATTCAAACAAAAAGGAAAAAAGAAAAAAGAAAGAGACTACTAAATGGATGATAACTGTTGAAATTCATAGGAAAAATATTTTTTAAAAATTCAAAATATGTTGAAAAATCATGTTTCAAAATAATAAAATGAAATCCCAAACAGTTACAAGGAGAATCAAACTCAAATTTAACTAGATGGAATTCAGTAAGATTGAGAAAAACCAAAGCTACCCTTTTGTCCCCACTTTCCACCAATAAGAAAGAGACAATGTATCCTCAAAGATATCGATCCTGGAAAATAGAAAGAAAATGTAGTCAATAAAGAAACCTGGGTGGTCACTGAAATAGCATTTAAGATTGTTCTGGACAAAGAGCCAGGAAAGATATCTGGTGTGAATTGGCCACCCAGAAGAAAAATATCCCTACAAAAATATAGATTAACACCTAAGATTGGGGACAAGTTCGTTCATTTTAATTTCTGTGACATTTCAGATTCCTTTGGATAAAAGTAATAAAGGAAAATTAATTACTAGCCCTGGAATGACCATAGGCAGCCGGCTGTGAGGCCTGCTTGATTGAGAAATCACCTAAAAACAACCAGTATGAGACAAGCTAATAAAGAAAGATTAAATGACTAGAAATCCCCTTTTAGCAAATGCATTCTGAAAATTTGGATTTGTTACAGGGACCGTGTGTGTTGGAGTGGTCTGAGGTTGGATACTGAGAAAGTGGGAGAAGGAAGACATTATCACCACCTATATGGAGTGATGGTTTGAGATGAGATGTGAAGGGAATTGGAGTTAAGGGGTAGCTTGATATCTCTGACCACTCTCAAAAGGAGGATGGATAACCCCTAAATTTAGAAAATTACTTGAGTAAACATATTTTGAAAATATAGAATTTTAGCAAAAGGTTGATGCTAAGGGTGGAAGACAACTGAACCCCAGACCTTCATCAACCCCACACCTACTGGATGCAAGACTTCATATAAGATGGAGATTTGAACAACTTGGAGAGTCCCCACATTACTGCTAATGGGGTCCACATCATTCACTGAGACTTTCTAACCAAAACCTTGTTTCAGCCCTGGAGACCAGAACTTAGAAATTTAAATTACTACTAACCACAGGCTGTAAACTCCAGAAGGGGGTCCCAGGATCATTTGATTATAACAGTAAGTGGGAAGGGTTAACACTGCTGTATACAACAAATCATATATAAACCAAATCTTTGTTACATTTTTAACCCAAGTTAATTCTTTATTCCAGAGAATTCTTTTTTCTCCTCACTGTCGACTTATTCTTCGCTCCAGTTTACTTCACCAGTGATATTCTCACCTTCTGAGATCAAAAACCCAACATGGCAGAGGAGTGAAGGGTTGTGAAGTAGACAAATGCCTGCTAGATCAAGTGGAACTGTGCTCTGCAACATGATACTGGTGAAACACCAGCAATGCGTTAATGAGTGAAGAATCAGCTAGATGGTAAGCATGGTGGTCTGAAAGAACCTGAATACCAATGCAAGGGACAGTGAGCTACATATGATTGGCAACCAGTTTAGGAGAAAGACAACTCTGAATTAAAAAAATTGACCATTTGATACTGTACAAAGATGCTTAGACATGTTTTGTAAAAGAAAAACACAACAGATTTCAACAGTTATGAATAATCTTACTGGGAGGTGACTATCCAGAATACTGTTGATACCAACGGGCATTGGGCCAAAGAAAAGTAAAGGGATGGACTATGAATGATCAAATGTATCAAAAGTGATTTGTGAAGTTTTGTGAAAGCTACATCACTTGGGTAGATCATTAGTAGTTGATAGCAATGAAATCAATACTTTAGTTGAGAATAATCAATTTTCTATGATATAAAAAGTAACACATCTATTCAAAATATTCAAATCAAGCATGGAGAAATAATTTTGTACCAGCTTGGTTATATTAGTCACTTTGATGCATGGCTTCCATTTTGATTAATTGAAAAAAAAATGTAGTGTATTGTATTTCTGTATTTGATTAGATATGTTTTTGAAACAAACTGTGATGGATGATAAAAATTGATACCTTATAACAAAATGGAACACAAGAAATTATGAGGCCAGTGGAAGTTATGAACCACCATTAACTCTATCAAATGCCAGTCTTCATCCAAAGAAGGTAATGCTGTGGATATGGTAAGATTAGAAGAGAACATCTTTTGGAGAAGTGAAGAATTGATTCAATCAAGTACTGTTCCCATTTAGACTAAATGAAAGCGGGAATTAGCAAAACATTTCCAGTATTAAGAGAAATAATACTCCACCAGGACAATATTTGATTGTATGTTTCTTTGGTCACAAAAACTGTGACAACTGGGAAATTTTCACTTATATATTCACCAGATATTGCAACTTCAGTTTACCATTTTTTCTGGTCTTTAGAGAAATCTCTGCATGAAAATGATTTCAGTTCTTGAGAAGACTGCAAAAGGTATCTACAGCAATTCTATGCTGATAAAATAAAAAGTTCTGAGAAGATGGAATTATAAAGTTGCCAGAACAAAAAGGTGAATATGACATTCAATAAAATGTATATTAAAATAAAAAATTGCCTTCTATCTCAATAAAGTATTTTGTTTTTATATATATGATATACACTGCTTCAAATTAGATTTCTATCTCATTCTCTCTGCATGTTGGCCAGATGTGAATGATAAGAAAGCAAAACTCAAAATAAAGAAGTCATCCTCTACATAGGGTCTCTGAGAATCACATCAGGCTCACAAAAACAATCCCATCAAAAAATATAAAGTAACAACTTAAAATAAGTCATTTGCTGCCAAGAAAAAATCATGAATAAAAGATGAGTCCCAGAGCCACTACAACTTGCTTTTATAAAAGCCACTCATAAATGACTAGCATAGATTTGTGGTGAACAGCAAGCTTCACTAATACATTTCAGGGTTCTCTCAACATCACCTCTGTGACATCAGTCAATTGATCTGACAAACGTATCAAATCCAGGTTTTACCAAATCTACCATTCTTTCAAAAATTAACTCCTTTCCTCATATTACAGACATTAAAGCACTCACATCTTCTGTATCGGTAATACAAGAAAGATTATATTAACAATATTCCAGCAGTACTTGTTGTTTCATTTGTTGTTTCATCTTACCATAAACATGTTTATAACACACACACACACACACACACATATATATAACACTCCTGCGCTACATGACAATGCCGTCCTGTCCTTGGTCACCAGTGTATCTGCAATCAAATCCTGCAGCTAACCGGGAAGTGGTCACTTTGATCCTAGCTTCTCCCTGTTCCACATTGTGTTTGATTTGATCACAAGGCAGGCAAGAATCGAATTGTCACCAGATATCACTGGATTGATGTTGTTCAGGCAGAACGATGTTATAAAACCAAAAAAGTTGTGCAAATCAACAAGATTCATATAACTGAGGTTTATACAAGAACACTTTTCGTATAATCTACAAGCATGCAGGCTAACAACCATTCCCTCATAGTCTAATTTCCTGACACTTTGTTCTTCATTTCCAAGTCAGAGTTGAAGTTTCAAACTTTAAGTCAAATATTTCTTCAGGCGGCAAATTACAGAATATGATGACACATTTGTCTCCTGCTTTCTCTCTTTTTCTGTTGTTATATAGAGACTTTTAATTCTTCCACTTTGCAATTTCATCAGGGCACTCTGCTCAATTTATCTAATAGTCTGGAACAAGGCATGAGTCAGGAGTAAATCACATGGCATAATGGAAGCGCGTCTTCTCCTCTCGCTTTTCACTCCTGGGATCCCTGCATGACTATTTATGGAATCCAACCTCCAAAAACCAGGTTGGGTTTGGCTTATTTTGAGATGCCTTTGAATCACCTGTCATCCAATCAAATATCTCCATGGTTGCTGCTGGGTGGCTCAAAACAGGTGTTTTCTAATGTTACCATATAATTCTTATCTGCTCTCTGGGGTGGTCTCCCCCACCTGGCCAGCACCCTTCCCCACACACCTTCTGTTGGTCCTAGCTAGCAAATCAAAATAAGGAGACATCATGTCTAATTAGTGTTGGATGATTCAATTTTGCCCAAGTGGATTTCAGTGCTATTTTCTAGCAAGATCCTTATTCACAAAATGAAAAAAAAAAATAAAAGTATATTTTCTTTTGTTTTTGGTATGTCCTTCAATCTATCTTCTACCTTCTTTGTCTTTGTGTTCACTTTTGATTTAATTTAAGCCTTTTTTCTTTCTTCAAATTATTAGCATTCTTACAGTGTCTCTCACTCACACACAAACACACACACACACATATATATGACCCACATATGCAGCTTCCCTTGAAAACTTTTCTCTTAAAAATGTGTATTCTATTAAATCCAAATTTTGCTAATTTATATGTTTCTAAAGATTTTTTATTTAAGCTAGTCATTCAATTTATAAATTAAATATTTCTACGAATAACTATTATATTCTACATCTATTATTTATATCTGTCCCATTCTATCATACTAAACTTGGTTTAGTAAATATTTAATTCTCTAATCTCTATTGCCTATCATGGTCTATACCAGTGATTTTAAACTGGTGTGCTGTGGTACACTGGTGGACCATGAAAGGATCAGAAGTGTGCTGTGAAAATCTTTTAATGGTTATTAATTAAATTATTTTTGAAAGATGTCTAAGATACAATAAGTGTACATATCAAAATTTAAACTCCTTTAAATTGATTATATTAATATATCATTGTTATAATAAATAAACATTCACATAATATATAAAGTGGGTGGGATGTGCAAAATGATGCCACATGACATGACCATAGATGGCATGATTTGACAAGGACTTTTCTGAAGAACATTGATATATGTGTTAATAAATAAATCATAAAAAGTATACTCTTTCCTTTTACTTTTATTTTTGATCATTATAATTCAAGTGTGCTGCAGAAGTTTAACTCCAGTGTGCTGTGAGATAAAAAAGGTTGAAAAACATTGGTCTATACTAATCATCTACAATATTTATACCTTCTCTTTACTAAATGAATTATTAGCTCCATTTCAAAATCAAATGAACCAAACATTGCAGTATTTTATATTTCAGGAAGATATCTACTGAAAGCAAAATTAAAATGTCTAATGGATAAAACAACAAAAAAATGTAGCATGCAGCTTGTTAATTCCTGGTCTCATCTTTATACTGTAGAAAACTTCCCTCTGCACATTATAATTGCAACCTTTCTTGAAAATCTTTTTACTTGTACAACTAGATAAAACATAAGGAAAAGTGATAGCAATTGTAAATCTCTTTAACAACATTAAATCTTAATTCATTAAGATATTTATCTTTCTCCCAGTATTTGCTTTGAATAATACAAAATGAAATAAAGAATAAAGAAGGTCAACAAGTTTGTACCACTGTTGTGTGTTGTTTCTGTACTGGTTATCATTTTCTAAACAATATATTACAATACTTACGACATTAAATGTTCTTTCATCTCCCTTTTCTCCTTTTCTTGCATACAGTGGACTGTTATGACCAATAATATTGCTAAAAGATCCACCATGATAATCATAGCTCATCAAATTTACAAAATCCAGATACCTACAAATGAAATCACAAATTGACTGAGTTTCAAAATTGTAGAGGATGGAGACATAAAACAAAATTCAAACTCTTTTTCCTTAGAGAGAACACAACTGCCACTAACTTTTGAATTTTAGGAATATCATATCCTCTGGTGATGTATCGTTTGCCAGCAGAAACAGAAGCTGTTAGAAGTAAACGTCTATGTCCAGAAAGTTTAGCTGCTTTTGAGAAGTAATCATGGGTTTCCTTTAAAAAATTAAAAAATAAAAATTTAAATAGCAAAGGTTCATTAACAATTTAAATTGTCACAATCACTGACAGATTTTCAATGACAACTTTCAGATCTCTTAAAGAATATTTCCTTGAATATCTTTTCGAAAGTAATAAATTCAGGGGCTACTTTGTTTTTACACTAATGGCTACAATGATTAAAAGTAAAACAGACAAATCTCCTTTGAATGTTTGATGATGAATTATTTTCAATCAAAGGAAATTTTTAATAATTTTCCAAATAATATTCTAAGCAACAGTTTATTTAAGTAAAATTAACCAAAAACATTAAAGGAAATATTTATGTTTTAGTAAGGACTAATAAAAAATAAATGGATAATAAGTATCTGGCATCTTCGCCATTTTTCTTTTGCCCTTGAGAACTGTAGGTGTTTGTCAATGTAGTTTTTATCTATCAAAAATACCAAAATCTGTTTTAATACATGATGAAGATATTAGTCTAAATAAAGACTAGAGCTTTTAGATGCTTCCTTAGACAGTATTCTGTTATTAGAGTTTATTTAGCTTTCTTTCTACTGGATGTAAGTAAGTGGCCAATTTTCGTTTTTATATGATTGATGAACCAATCCCGTCTTTAAACACAGTAAATATAAAACTAATATATCTGTCTTATCAAATGCAGTATAATTTTCAAATAGTTCCAAACTAGTTTCTTTAGAGTTTTAAGCACATACATAAATTGGGACTGTGCAAATGCAGATTATTAAGTAACAAAGCTAATAGCTTTTATTCACATTTAGACACTAGTTAAATAAACAGGTACACTTGCTTTTTTTTAAAAATAAAAGTGAAAATATTTATTATAAATAATTTTTGTAGATGAGTAGTATTCTTTAGACCTTTCTTAGGCCATAAATTAAAAAAAGAAGTTTGTATATAATAATGATATAGTGTAAAATCAATACCTGACTTTTACAATGTTATTGAACTAATCTATTATTTACAAATGTCAAGTTTGAAAGTGTGATACCATCATTGATATCTGCATATTTTTTAATTTTCTAAATTTTTTTAAAAACTTCATTTGCTTGGGATTTTTTCAGAAACAGATGCACAAACATATGAGGTTAATAATTATTAAATCTTAAATGAAGAACAAACATACTTTTATTAATTTATGCAAATTCTTGTTCTTTAATTAAAAATGTACATATCCATTTGTTCTCTATTTAAAAGAAATCTCTTTGTAACTCTACTCCCAAAGTCTGTTTTCATATGCAGATCTCTACAAAAGTTAGGAAGTGATTTGACATTGTATCAATATTATAAAGAAGACTCGGGTGGTATTTATATTTACTGATCATATAAAAACTAAAATTGACCACTTACATCTAATAGAAAGCTAAATAAAATCTAATAAAAGAATTCTAAGGAAGCATCTTAAAGCTCGAGTCTTTATTTAGACTAATATCTTTATCATGTAATAGTTTTTCTAAATTGATAAAAATCAACAGATCAAGGTCTAATCTACAAAAATTATTTCCAAATTGTTTGTTTCTATTTTTTACAAGTTGACCAGTCTATTTAAGTAGTGCCCAAATTTATAAGTAAATGAAATGAGATAAATTACTGACAATTTACCTGCACAAGTTTCACAAAATTTGCTTTATCAATTGCTGGACTTCCACGACTGGCTGGATACTCCCAGTCTAAATCTAGTCCATCAAAATTTCTAGTCCTCAGAAAACCAGTAGCATTTGTGTAAAACATTTTTCTGTTATGACTGTTGGCAACCATTTTCGAAAATAGATGTGAACCCATATTCCAGCCTCCAAGCCCAAGAAGAACTCTCAGCTGTGGATTTTTCTTTTTTAGCTTCATAACACGGGCATACCTGGAATGACGTTGAAAAGAAGTGGTCATTCATATGCATTATATTTTGTACTTAATGTTTAATAGGAGTAGTTATGTTTGCCTGTTGTTTGATTGACACTCCTTCCTGTTTTTTGAACAAGAGTAGAGATTTATTCCTTGTTTTCTGTTTAGGATTGGATTTCCAGTTCCTTCTAAAATCTTTTTAATTCTCTTTCACTCCCAGTAGCCCATTGTGTTTTAGTGGCATCTGTGCTTTGCTTGGAGTGAATTGATTAAAAAAACAAAAAGTGAAATGTTTATGAAATTTTACAATTTTTACAATTATATTATCTCCTAAAATAGGAGAAATCAAGCTACCTGATTCTCCCTGAAATATTTTCACTTAATGGATGTAAGGGATGTGGAAGGATAAATTTACATTTACTCAACATATTTTCAAACATTATTATGCTTCATATAAATTTTCATACTTGAACTAATTAGAAAATAAATCCTTCATACTTGATCCTTGTTCTGATTGCCAAATATGAATGCCATTTGAAACTCTGCTGCAGATTGAAACAAGCCATTAATAATCCTATCAAATTAGTTTAATCACTTCTCCATAATTTATCAACAAGGTAAAGCTCAAATTTATATATTATGAGATGGACAAAGTCCGACAATTATTTAAAGACATTTTTATGTTTAACATTCTTTTTATAGATACAAGTATTTAAGTAAATGCTCTGTTTATAATAAACAGTATTAAATAACATTTACTGGCCTGAATGTCGAAGAAATTTTCATAGAAAATATTCGTCCTCCGACAGGATTCGAACATGTATCCTATATGGAACCGTCAGATTGAAGTTTATAAGCAGTAAATTCGACCTTGCCAACCGAACGCTCCCCTGTGGCCAAATCGGTTAAAGGCACGTCAATCTAAATGATGGTTCTGTATAGGATACAGGTTCGAATCCTGTTGGAGGACGAATATTTCTATGAAAATTTCTGCGACATTCAGGCCGGTAAATGTTATTTAATACTGTTTATTATAAACAGAGCATTTACTTAAATACTTGTATCTATAAAAAGAATGTTAAACATAAAAATGTCTTTAAATAATTGTCGGACTTTGTCCATCTCATAATGTGTGATGTCATTTGTTTACATTTGATACGCCATGAGCAGTTATGAATGTACGTGAGAGATTCATGGAAGATTGAAGTTTATAAGCAGTAAATTTGACCTTGCCAACTGAACGCTCCTCTGTGGTCAAACCGGTTAAAGGCACGTCAAGTTAAATGACAGTTCCATATAGGATACAGGTTCAAATCCTGTCGTAGGACAAATATTTTCTATGAAAATTTCTCAGACATTCAGGCCGGTAAATGTTATTTAATACTGTTTATTATAAACTGAGCATTTACTTAAATACTTGTATCTATAAAAAGAACGTTAAACATAAAAATATCTTTAAATCAAATTTATATCTATAAAAACTGAGGTACACAAAATTCAAAGATTGAGTGAACTAACAAATGTTTTTATAACAAAGGAATTAAATAAAAACCCAAACTTACATTCCAACACTCCAAGGAGTGGAGTCATCATTCCATTCATATGGTTTCAGATGATTGTTTTCCAAAGTTGCAAATGTGTAAATGATATGAGTGCAGAGGGAAGCATTAATGTTTTCTGGAACAAATTTAGCAGGAACTGATCTGTATTGTGACCAGTTGGTATAATAGCATACTCTTTTGTATTTACCATCTGAAAAATCCAAAGGAAAAATTATTTCTAAAACAATAGATTTCAATTCAGAGAGTTTAGTCATGGATCATAGACATGTAAAGTTTTGTGACAAAGAATATATGTTGTGGTAAATATAAAAAGTGAGTATATAAATCGAATCTATAACCATATTTTTTTCAGATGATAAGAAGTGGGAAAATGGAGATATAGAAATAATTGTTCTTTTATTGACAATGATAAATTCCAGGGCTGGTGCAAGGGTCTTGTGCCCACCATATCTATGATATGCACCCCCTCTCTACTACATCTCAATTTTCATAAGATAGTACTCATAAAATACAAATTTTATTATAACCTAATTATTTACAATAATAGATCATATATAATATAGGTAAACAATTCCACTAGAAAAACTGAAAATAAATACAATGTACCTAAATACAAATTAGAGACATGTCATCTTAAATCAATATTTTGCAGTAACTTTTAAGATCAACTTGAGATTTTTCTTATTAAATAATGTGTTTCAACATTATGGATAAAACAGTGAATATTACATAGTACTTTTTGGAGACTAAGCATGATCAAATTTATTCACGACTTCAAGCACATTCATTTTCAATGGAAATTATTGCTGACCTGGATAAACTATCATTTCTCATTATAGATCACTGATAATTTTTTATGTTTTCGTTTGCTGAAACTTCCTTTTGGCACTTGCAGTCACTGGTATAGTAAGCAATACATGCAATGCAATGTATAATTTATTCCCAACAATATAATCTAAAAAATCAGTTAGTTTTTAGTTCACATATTTCTGTTCTTGATCTCTGTGTTGCAGAATTGAGGCAAATCTCTTGATCTTGTGGGGTAATTCTTCTCATTTATATGTATATATATAGGTAAATTCGGTTTTCAATCCCCAAGCTAAATATCTATTAAAATTTTTTGAAATAGTCATATTTGCATATAAATGTAAATACTGAACTTGAATTAACAATTACAATTATGATAAAACCTACTGTTTTGGAGTTATCGACCAGAAAAAAAAAACAGATTTAATTGCGGTTATTTGCCCATCATTACTGGCTTTGTGTAATTAGATTCACTGTGGATCAGTTACGTTCATTTCTGTAGCTAAATCATAAATTTTTGGCCTATTTAATGCTTTCACCGCTCTTACTCATCGAAATTATTGCACATTATTGTAAAGCAATGATAACTGGGCGATATTTTTTTTTTTTGATAAGTGTAGTTTTTTTTTATAACAGAAAACTTTAAGCAAAAACAAATTAAATAAGACAATGAAACCTTTTTTTCTGTGTAGAATAGCAATGACAAATTAAAAAAAAAGAAAAAGAACAAAGTAAATAATACAGTAAAGCATTTTTTATTTTTTAAAATTGAAAATAAAACAAACAATAATTAATGTGCAAACTTTGTAAAGAGCAAGGTAATTTACAAAATAAAATTACAATGTAAGAAAATGCTAGAAAGGAAATTCTAACAAGAACAAATTTAGGTTTAGGGTTTTCTTTTTGTTCTTTATATATATATATATATATATATATATATATATATATATATATAAAGACATTTATATATATTATGTTTAACGTTCTTTTTATAGATACAAGTTAAACATTAATATATATAAATGTCTTTAAATAAATTGTCGGACTATGTCCAATTCTAAAATATATATATATATATATATATATATATATATATATATATGTATATATAAAGAACAAAAAGAAAGCCCTAACCCTAAATATATATATATATGTATAATATAGGTACCTCCATGAGATTGCTAAAAAAGAGCATAGCATGATGAAAAAGATGCTAAACTTGATGAAAACAAAATTTTATCGTCTAAATGTTTATGTTATTATTAAGAGGAAAGATCAAAGTATTTTTGGGGAGTATTTTTCTACATTTTTTAAACGTTCCTAGCATGTCCAAAATTTTCGTTAAAAGTTGTTTTTTTGAGTTAGCAAAATTGACAGGTAATAAATCATGTCAACCATTTTTTTCTATTTTATAAAAAAAATGAAAATCTGTTTGAAATTCTTTTAAAAATCAATAATAAATTTTTCAAAACTTATTTTAAGAAAATCAGAAATTATAATGTTTATTTAAAATATTTTGAAACAAGCATTATTTAGTTTCTGCTCCGAAAAGGTGTAGTTTGAAAATAAAACAAAACAAGTCATAGCATTTTGCATCACTTGACAGGTGTTGAATGACGTATTGACAGATTACGTGAGGATAATTTATTCTACGGAAGGAGAGAAGTGAAATTATTTAGATTTAAGTGAACAAATTATTTACCTTGTTATTTTTAAGAAAACTTTCAGCACTGTTCTTTTTTTTTGTACTTAGCTTTCACCTTTACATTTATGATGCTTTATGGAAAATATATTATAAAGAAATTAAAATAAGACTGTTGAGAGTGAGATTAAATTTCATAAGAAAGGTATCTAATTAATTTATAGGTACTTTTCTTATAAATTTTATCAGAAGTGTACATAAAATACTATAATTTTATGTACATTTATTACATTTTACTGTGTTATTTGTATTTCCATTCATTTTATTATTAATTTTGATATTTCATTTATGGAAAAATGTCATAACTGAGATCAATATAAAAATAAGATCATATAAATTTCATAAGATGATACTGATACTTTTAGGTACCCTTCTCAGTTGAAATTGAAAAATCAAATTAACTTCTCCACACGTGTTTCGTAAAAGTAAAGGCCTTAACAGTAGAGAACAATGCTTAACTCAAATAACGCAACTTAATTGTATTCTGGTTGGTCTTCTGTTCTTTATAATTACAGCCTGATTATAAACACAAAATTACATTTCTTAATTACTGCGGGTCTTTTGATTAGTCAAAACAATACAATTTACAACGCGCTAAAAAAGATCTATCTCATAAGGACATTTACAAAACTGAATGCGGCTTTTAACTAATTTTATAATATTTTAACAACTTAAATGTAAAAATCTATTATGATTAAAGAAATAAAAAATAATTGTATTAAAAATTCATTTTTCATTGAAAAAATTTTTTGCGTTCAGAAAATATTGTCCATATTCATAAAAACAACTAAAAGCAAATAAAAGCACTTAAAATTAAATAATATCTTTGTTTTGTTGAGTTTTGTATGTTACAATTCAGTGCTGATTTTCTGGTGGGGTGTGGGGGGTCCGATTAAAAAAAATACATGATTTGCTTTCCTCAAAGTCTTGTGCTTTTAACTAATATAATCACTAAACTGAATGTGACTGAATTTCTAGAGTTTTCATAAAATTATTTGGGGGGGGGAGTAATAAATATAAAAAAAATTTTTTTTCCATGACTTTAAAAAAAGAAAACATATTTAAAATAATTTCCATCATTTGTGAATAGTTTCTGAAAGTTTCATTAACATCCGACAACTATTTTTATTTTTGCAAGATTTTCCAAATTAATGTCTGTCATACAAAATAAAACGTGCTGAAAATTTGTTATTTTACTTGTTCTCATGGAGGTGCCTATATATATATATATATATATATATATATACAGTGTAACCCGGATATAAGAGAGTTGTCCGGACCGGAGAAGTCTCTTATATCCGGAGGTTTCTCTTATATCCGGGTTTGGTCTATTATACATACATTATTAACACAGGCTCTAATTTGGGACCAGAGAAAATCTCTCTTATATCCGAGTTTCTCTTATATCCGGGTCACACTATATATATATATATATATATATATAGGCACCTCCATGAGAACTAGTAAAATAACATATATATATATATATATATACAGTGTAACCCGGATATAACAGAGTTGTCGGGACCGGAGAAGAAGTTTCTCTTATATCCGGATTTGGTCTATTTTGTTTTCTCTTATATCCGGATTTGGTCTATTTTGTTTAGGTAAGTATGGCTCTAATTTGGGGCCAGAGAGAATCGCTCTTATATCCGGGTTTATCTTATATCCGGGTCTCTTATATCCGGGTTACACTGTTTATATATATATATATATATATATATATATATAGATAGATAGATATATTATATATATTATAAATTAACTGATTTAAAATGTTTTTTTCGCTACACAGTAATAAACATGCTTCAAAAATGGAAGCTAAAACATTAGTTCCATTTCATCCTCAAGTGAATTTTGGGGCCAAACTTGAGGATGAAATGGAACTAATGTTTTTAATTTAATTACAAAATTAAATTCAAAGCTTTTAGCTTCCATTTTTGAAACATGGTTATTACTGTGTAGCGAAAAAACATATTTTAAATCAGTTAATTTATAATATTAATGCTCTGTAAATTTACATTGAGCACTATTTTGTAAAAATAAAAATATCTATAAGAACACCGGATTATTTTACTGTTCTTTCTTTTTATTTATATATATATATATATATATATATATATATATATATATATAGAACAAAAAGAAAACCCTAACCCTAAACCTTGCCATTGTGTTACGATAGTGCGCAGTAATTTCGATGAGTAAGAACAGTGAAAGCAGTAAATAGGCCAAAATGTTATGATATAGCTACGGAAATGAACGTAACTGATCCGCAGTGAATCTAATTACACAAAGCCGGTAATTGTGTGCGAATGACCGCGATTAAATCCGATTTTTTCTGGTTGATAACTCCAGAACGGTAGGTCTTATTGTAATTGTTAATTCGAGTTCACAGCATGTATTGTACATTTATACGGAAATATGACGATTTCGAAAAATAACAGAAACATATATAAAAATTAAAAAGTAAAATTGATATTTTCTTTTTACAGCCGACATACTTAAAGAAACATTCGTTAACCTAAATAAATAATAAAAAAAAAGATAAGAGGTGCCGCCATAGAAACGCGCTACTGTTTTGAAAAAATAAAATGAATTTTTAAAAAAGAAAAATCTTTCTTGAAGCTTTTCTTTCATTTTAATTTTAATTTCAAGCTTTTATTTCCAGTAAGCAAAAAAAAGATTCATTTTTTACACATAAAAAATATTTTATTTTTTTTACAGAAATTTCATGCGATATTTTTTTGCAGTTGTTGCATCAAAATTAAGAAAAATTCTAATAAAAATATTTTATAAAAATAAAAGTAAAAATTTAAGATACAATAACAATAGAAAATATATGAATTATTCGATTAATGCGCTGAAATTTTTTATACTAAAATTTGATTAGTAATACTCGATTAGTGCGCTAAAACACCCTCGGTAGTAATTGAAAATTGATTATTTTATAGTTACGGATTAATTAAAAATTTTCTAAAATTTAAAAATGTAAAATGGGTAACTATTTTTTGTTTGTCAATTTTGTTTATATTCGAAGAAGTAACCCTTATAAATGCAGATTATTCACAAGAATCATCATTACTAATTTATCTAAAAATATAGACAATTTATCATTAAAAAATTAATAATTACAGAAAATTTAAATTAAAAGAATAATTTAAATTTTTTTATTTAATGTATTTTATTTTTACGTGTGGTGGGCTTTTGTTTGTTTGTCAACTTTCGATAGCAACTTTTTTGTAACACCCAAACTATAAAAAGATTAATAAAAAAAAAAAAAAAAACGAAACAAAAAATAACAAAAAAATACAAAACCAAAAAACGATGCGGCTTCTTCTGAAATTCCACCATAACATTGTAAGTGCAATTTTCACCGAATGGGTAGGTGAAGCTTGTATTGTCAAGGTTTCTAGTTACAGTGTAACCCGGATATAAGAGACCCGGATATAAGAGAGATTTTCTCTGGTCCCGTCCTCCCCTATATAAGAGAGTTCGTTTTGAGTGACAGTGTGATGTCGTATATCGGTCAAACAGAGGTCAGTTACAGAGAGAGTGAAGTTCAATGACTTAATCTTGACTAGTCTAGAGACACGGTGTGTCCAATCTGTGTCTGTAGGAGACACCCTCTACCTTATGATTTTGCTTTGTGTGTCTAAGGGTAGCGCCGCCCGCTTTTTTGCCGACTTTGCTTGTCGTTGCATTTACTGGACAGCACTTTCACTTTACCCACTGTTCTGTTGAGTCAGAAGTTTGTCTGTTAATTTTGCCACTGAAAACCGTTTGCTGGCGATCATTGCGATTAGTGATGTCGGCGTCGGCGTCTCAACGAAAAACTGAGCATTTCTGAACAGTTGGAGCTCATCGACGATGTCAAAGTGAAGAAACTCAAACTGGCCGCTGCAGCAAAAAGTACGGAATCGGTTATTCAACAGCAGCAAAAATTCTCAGATCTTGCATGCAAATGAACGGAAACACTAATCGCAAACGAAAGCGCCAATCCGTGCACAAGGACGTTAACGAAGCGCTTACACAATGGTTTACGCAAGCATGTGCTCATGGAGCTACTGTCATCGATCACGTCATCAGGCAGAAAGCATCACAACTAACCGTAAATCTTGAAATTGATTTTGAACCGAGCAATGGCTGGCTCATGCGCTGGAAGCAGGCCAATAACGTTTCGTTCAAAAAATTCCACGGCGAATCAACGTCAGCAGATCACGGTTCTGCCAACGAATGGGTGACAAACGTTTTGCTGCAACCTTTTTCGTGGATATGATCCAAAAGATGTTTGGAACTGTGATGAAACGGGAATTTTCTACAAATCCATGCCGTCTGGATCTTTGCGATTTGCCGGCGACGAACAGTCAAATGGGACAAAAGTTCCCAAAGACAGACTCACGATGCTTCAGTTCACAAACATGGACGGCAGTGAAAAGCAAGCTGTAGTTGTTGGTAAGTCGGCAAAACCACACTGCTTTAAAAATGTCAAAACTCTGCCGTTTTCTTACTTCGCTAATCGTAAAGCCTGGATGACTAGTCAGCTGTTTACTGACGTTATGAAAACGCTTGATCGAAAAATGTTTGCTCAAAATCGAAAGATTATTCTGTTTTTGGACAATGCAACTTGTCATAACTTACTGCCGGGTACAAATCTGTCAAACATCAAATTGTCGTTCATGCCACCAAACACCACCAGTCTCGTTCAACCTTTGGATCAAGGCATCATTCGTTCATTCAAAGCGTATTATCGTCGGGAACTTGTTCGAATGCAAATCGCAGCAATCGATGCTACACCGCCAGTGCCGCTGTCCGAAGTGGCCAAGCAGATAACTGTTTTGAAGGCCATGCACATGATGAAACGAGCACTTTTCATGGTCAAACCGTCAACATTCAAAATTGTTTTAAAAAGGCCGGCTTTGGCATTGAATCACAGGCTGAAGTGGAAGAAATACTCGACGAAAATGATCAAGTTTCTCCACCATCGGGCATGGAGCAAACAGATTTTGACGAATTTATCAGCTTCGACGACCGTACACAATGTTATGGAGAACTGACTGACACGGACATCACACGTGGTATAAAATCGGATGATCAAGATTTTGACGAAGATGATGATGCTGAAAGCGTAAGTTCTGAAGTTTCTGAAAGTGACAAACCAGTGCCAAATTCTCTGGCTGCATTGAATGCGCTTGAAACTCTGACAGCCTACTTTGAAGCAAAAAGCAGTAATCCTGATGGCGCATTGAAAATGATTTACGGACTGTATAAAATGTTCATGATGTTAACAAAGAGATTTCTGTACAATCAAAAATGACTGACTTTTTTAAGAAAAAGTAATTTTTGATTGAATTATTTGTGAAAACTGATTGAAAATGTATTTTTGTCTGTGTTTTTTATGTCTATAACTGTTAAATAAACTAGTGTTCTGTACGTAAAAAGCGTTATATGAAGTGTTCCCATACTTACCTGAACAAAATAGACCAAACCCGGATATAAGAGAAACACGGATATAAGAGACTTCTTCTCCGGTCCCGACAACTCTCTTATATCCGGGTTACATTGTACAGTGTAACCCGGATATAAGACCCGGATATAAGAGCGATTTTCTCTGGTCCCAAATTAGAGCCTGTGTTAATGTATATATAATAGACAAAACCCGGATATAAGATAAACCCGGATATAAGATACGTCTTCTCCGGTCCCGACAACTCTCTTATATCCGGGTTACACTGTATATCTTTTTGGGACAACGTTTCAGATCAAAGATAAAGGCAGACGGATGGCAAGACACAACAGAAGACTAATATCGTATTCATTAAGAAAAAAAAATTCACGGATTTGTAAAAAAAAAACCCACAATGAATTCAACATTTGCGAAAATTTTTAATTTCATCCTTTATAGTCAGTTTTTTTGCTTAGTTTAATTTGTAATATAAATGTAGGGGGCGGGGAAAGCAAATGTTGATAAAATAGCGTGCGTTTGTCCAGGGTGGGGTAGGTCGGTGGTAGTATACGCCGGCTCTGGTAAATTCTACAAATAGATGGTGCATTCTCCCTCATATATCAGAAAAGAAAATTTTATTCCATCTCGTTCTTTCTTTAATATTTGTGTACTAGTCCTTAGTTCGGTTCTTGCTTCTCACTATTGCATAGAAAACATTCTGATTTTTATATTAAGAAGCTACTGTCATGCATTTACATAATAATATGTCAATGAGTCAAAATACTAAATGAGATTTTACTATTGCATGATGCAAATCAAACAAATTATTTTCAATTGGTCAATGAAAAAAATGTGAAAGGTTTTATATACATATGGATGTCAAAAGTGATGGTTTTCAGTGATTGGGAACAAAGATATAAGTCTTCTTACTAACTAGGAGTTTTTAATTTTTTGCAATGATTTTCACATTGTACAAGACCCAAAAAGCCATTCAAGGTAGAGGGTTACAGAGTAAGAGGCAAGGTGATAATGACACCATGACGCAAGAGACCACCAGTAGTGAAAGAGAATGAAAAGATTTTAAAAGGAACCGAAAACCCAATCCTAAACAAGAAACCACTTCTCCTGTTCAAACAAACAGAGAGGTGTGTGAACCGGACGACAGGCAAACATATCTACTCCTATTGAGGAAAAATATAAATAGTATGTAGTGACTACTCCGATTTACCACGCCCACAAAATACTCAGTTATAATTGGTTAGAAAATAAGTACTGTTTACCACAGGACAATTTACCTATCGCAGTATCCACACAAAATTTTCTGCCATGACTTTGTCTAACTTGGTTTTGTAAAAAAATCAGTGATTGGTCAATTTTTATCCAATCGTGTATTTTAGATATTCCTTTCGATATTTTCCCCGCTTCTCTCTGGAGCCTACCCAAAAAGTATTTAAGCAGTTCGTACTCCAGAAATAAAGTAGTAGAACAATAAATCAGCAGAACTCAGCAACGCACGCGTATCTACATTCTTCTACTCACGCACACACAGACACAGAACTACCATTACACTACACTGTTAACTGTTTGTCACAAGCGAAGTCACAAACCAAATTCTATTATCCTTTTTGTACAAACTTTTCATTCTTGAATTCAAATCTTATTTGTTCACTGAACTCTGAACATTTCACCAAGAAAATTCTTAAGTACATTATTCCTATCTTGTATCAAATATCGGTACAAGGGAAGCTACTTTTCTCTCCCTAAATATTAATACATAAGCACAATTGTTGTACTTTATTTTATTTATGCTGTACTTTATTTTCAATATATATTTTATTGTTGAATGCAATTTGATCTCTTGTTCTTCTTTCCTTGTGTTTTTGCAAATTTAAATGTATGTGCTCTCACTAAAAACGCAGCCTCACTAACAACCTCATTAACAATTTTAAAACAAATCTGAGCAGCACACCACAAGTATATAAAACTTCAGATTTTTAGGAGGTGGAGACGTTAGAAGTGTTGCGGAGGTGAAGGTTGAATACGTTTGAAAATTGATCAAAACTCAAAAGCTATTTGGTCATATGAGGTCGACTGCGTGTATAAAAATTCACTCCTCCACAAACATTTAACTTTATGGCACACGGCTAACAAGACAATACAAAATGAAAAATGACAACAATAATGTAAAACAACAACAAAATATTTATATATGAATAATACAAATTATTAAGAATAAACTGTTCAGAATATTTAGCTGAGCTAAGCTGAATTTCAAAGTTCAGTAGAGTTAATTGAGAAAATTAAAATGCTTTGTTCCTTCAAAAATCAAAATCAAAACTGTTTTTGTTACAGAATTTTACAATGCAAAAATAAGAGTTGTTTACCCTCAACTATGAATTTTAATTATTTGAAAACTTTTCTTTGAAAGAGAAATTTTTTTTATCTGGTCTCACAATGAAAAAGAGTTTATTTTTAGAAAAAATGTTCTTTATGAATTAGTTGAATGTTTTTATGTGATATATTGTGAGAATATGTTTGATAAAAAGGGGACTTATATTATTACTTGATGTTTCAAGTTTCTGTTTGGTACTAAATGAAATTTAGTTTTTAACTTTTTGTATTTCTGAAAATAAATAAATAAATCTTGCTGCTAAAAGAAAATGTTCACCAAAGAGTAAATTCCGTTGAATAGAATTGAGTGAGAAAGTTCCTTGAATTGTGTCCTGAAAAACTGAAATTATGTTCGGTAAAAAACTTGTAGCTTCAGATGAATTTTTTTTAAGTAATTTCTTGCTAGTGAAGAATTGGAAAAAACTGGAATATCCAAGTTAAATTTCTTTAGCGTGGCAGCGATGTTTCTTGTTGACATTTAGGTCTTGATATTTATTTTAACCCATTCCTCCTTTTCGGTCTTGTGCTATAATTGTATTTATAATAAATACAATTATAGCACAAGGCCGAAAAGGAGGAATGGTTTAAGGCTGGTTTTCACTAACTATCCTATACCCAGCTAATCCGATTCACGACCCATTCACTCATTACAATTTTCGTATTCACCATAAAAACACATCTGTCACCAATCAATCCTTCATACACCATAATAACGTATCCTCTCAGGGGGACCTACAAAACGCACCTCATGACATACAGATCTGATGATTACAAAATTTATATACAAAATACGTTCGCGGTCCCTATTTATTTGGTTCTGTGTCACATGATTGGCTCAAGACTGCCGTTCAAAAATATTAGCGGCAAAACCTGACTGTGTAGGCGTCTTTCATATTTATTATTATTTAGCCAATCAGCAATCAGAAAAATAACAAGGTCTGTGTGATCCACTTTTTGCACAGAATTTTTCACTTTTTTAAGAAGACATGTAGTAATTGCATTGCATTATTTTTTAACCAAGAAGAAATTTAAAACTGAAGTGGAACGCTAAAGAAAGAACCGGAAACCCAATCCCAAACGCTAAACAGGAAACAAGGTATAAACCCTCCTGTTTAAAAGGTTGAGGAGGAGTGTGAATCGGACGATAGGTAAACCTATTTACTCCTATTGAGGAAATAATGTAAATAAATAAATAAGGAACCGGAAACCCCATCCTAAATATGAAACAAGGGATACACCTCCACTCCTGTTCAAAAGAATGGGAAGAAGTATGGACTGGACGATAGGTAGACCTACGAATTAACTTAGACTTTTCCTTATCGTTACTCCCCATCAGTTAAAGAAGGAAATGCGTTAGGGTGTGTTACTTAAGGAACTATCAGTATTGCTATTATTTATTATTAAGTTTTAAATTGGTAAAAGTCGAAATATCCCGCACTAGATTAATAAATCAAGTGCATATAGGATAAGGATTTTCCTTTGGAAGAAGGAAGGGGAAAAACACGTACCCACCCATTAGGACTATTCCAGAAAAGGAAGTTACTTAGATAAAAGATAGTGTAGCGATTACTACTATGTTTGACACGCCTACATTTTTCTCAACTGTGATTGGTCAAATAATAAATACTAACTATCACAGGACAATTTACTGATCGCATTCACCACACTGAATTTTTCCTACTGTTAATTCACAAACATGCTTTTGTTACAAAATCACCGAATGGGTAATTTTTCATCCAATCAGATATTTTTCGTGTGCTCTCGAAATGTCTCCCGCCGTTGACCTGGGAGCCTACCCATAGTTATATAAACCAGAATTCGTTCCAAAAATAGACAGTAGAAGCAGAACTCAGTAGAACTCAGCAACTCACACGCGTCTACACAGACTATTCATTCTACTCACTCGACGCACGCATTCACACAGAACTTAAATATCAGTCACCATCAGTTCTATTTAACAAGCCAGGTTGCAACAGCTCTGTTAGTTATATCTAATCCACAACTGATTTATTACATGTTCTTCTGAAAACATCATTCTATGTAATACAGAACTTTGAACATTCTTTCAGAAAACTTGTTTATTAACATTTAATCTTTCAGCTAACAGATAAAGGGAAACTACTTCTTCTTTCTTATTGTTTCACACATTACAAAAAATGTTTTGTATTTGTTGATTTTAATATATATTTTATCGTTGAAACAAAAATCGGTTTTCCATTGTTTTTCCTTGATACAAAAATGTATAATTGTTAAATGCTATTCAACACGCAGCCACATCAACCTTTTCAACACAACCAGCATTTACAATAGCATAGCTTATTTTTAGGACGGGCGAATTCTTACATACGTTATGGCCGAAAATGCAAGCTTATGGACAACGCTATCTGAAGCGAGAATCACACTCTTCTTGTAGTATAATTATTAATTAACACAGGTCAGAGGAAATTGTGTACCCCTTCACACCTGCACCACTTGTCCCCCCCCCTGCTCTGCTTCTGAAGCAAGCTTGGTTGTTGACAAAAATAGTTGTTGGATTCTTCAATAGAAAATAAAATACTAAATAAATAGGACTCGAAATAACAAGACTGATGATATTTGTTAAAATGTAAATTATTTTTTATGAGAAACAAAAGGGTAAAAAATATTTTTGAAAAAATAGATTATTTCATAGAAGATTTTAAAAATGACATACTTGTGAGATGAAGGCCTAAAATGCAGAGCAATAGTGACCCAACAGTGAGGCACCTGGACACCATTTTGTTTGCTGAAAGTAAGAAATTATGTTCTGCTTAAAATAAATAAATATACATAAAAAAATGTAGTAATTAGTTTGTTGAAACAACTTAGTATACATATTTTTGTCAAAGCATAAAAAAAGAAAGTAAAAATAAATACAAGAATTTTTAAACTCTTGAAAATCTAAGGTCAGAAGAAAGACTTTGGGATCGAGTTCTATTCAGTAGCACCAATTTAAAATTTAAAATTATTAACAACTTGATTTGCCTATATAGTTTATAGTTCAATTTATTAGCTCTGAATACTCATTTACACCTATAAATAAGAAATACTAATTAAATTATAATTTTATGAGGAGATATAAATACTGAAATATTAAAATTAAATTTGGATCTTTTCTGTTAATTCACCCCAAAATAAAAAGAATTTATATTTACTAAAATTCACACCAAATTCTCCCAGAGCAAGGTCCTTCTATTGCACTCCGGTTGAGTTGACCTTTGCGATCGCCCTAAATGTGGGCGATTCGGGTGCGCTATTTCTAAGTGTGGGGACTATATTCGCGCTCACCCCGATAAAGAAGCTAAAAAAAAACAGATATTTTTCTTTAAATTGTAAAAGTTCCTAACCTGTGCCAAAAATTTCATAAATAAACTAACTTTGATTTAAAAGAATTCATAATTTCAAAAGAGTGCCAAAAAATCTAATAAAAAAAGTTTGATTTAAAATTTATAATTTCTTGGGGTGAATTTATTTGCGATAAGTAACTTTGCTACATTATTTGGGGTGAATTGACAGAAAATATCCTTAAACTTCATTGTTCATCAACTGGTGATTACCTAGAAATTATAGTTTTTCAAAATGATTCCCATCCTTTTTTTCTCAAAAGGGAAAACTTACATATTGAAGAAGAGTTTTTAAACACATGTTGTTGACTATTTGGACAAATTGCAGTAACATAAAATTATCAAAACAATGAGCCAATAATGTAGTCATTACACTAGTCAGTGTTAAACGAGTTACTAAAAATATTTTTAAAGTGTCACCATGCTAATGAATCTCTTGTTATAGCTGTGATGATCATGGAGAGACCAAAAGATAATCGACCTTACAGTAAATTGAATTAATAAAAAAAGAAAATAGTTTAGAAAAAGGTAGTTTGTTCTTCAGCAATCTCATATCTGTTTTTAGTTTAACATTGTACTTTTTTTAGTTTTCGCTCTACTTAAGATCAGCAGAGTTTTTGCTTGGTCCTTGGCTCTTCTGATTATAAAAAACACAAATGAAAAGAAACTGAAAAAAATCAAGGCAGAGGACAAAAAGTAAAAAAGGCTGTGAATGTGGAAAGGTAAGTAAACAAGAGAAATATAAATAATACCAAGTGAAAAGAAAATTATTCATTATAGTAAAGAGCGGGTGGACACCTCGACGTGGTTAGCAAGAAGCTTGTCTCGGCAGGAATTACGACTGAGTAGTGAGTTCAATCGCCATACCTTCGGCCTTGTGCCACCTAAGCTACGCTTCCTTAGAAAAAATCACCCTGACGCTTGCCCTTAGAGGGGATGGAAAGCAAAAGGAAGACTGAGGGACAGGCTTGTTGGCTATATATCAACAGACAATGAACAAGAGAGGTAGTGTGAGTTTTTTTTAACTGCAAGTATCGTAAAGATAGTGAAACTATTTTTTATTTACTCGTGAGCAAATATAAGGTGTTGGAAATGAACAATCCTCACTGGCTACTAGAGACCTTGTAAGTTTTTAGTTGAACCAATATCTACAACCCAGCCGTGAAATAAAAAAGTAAAACACCAAACACTGGAGGATTAAAAACTGGTTTTCTTCCCCACCGTAATTATCAGTGTGCTTATTAATTCCATAGCCAACTATTTTATTCAAGTCGTCGTCTTCTAGAACTGTGTGCCCGGTAAACCGTAAACGGTAGCCAATAATTAGTTTTTAAACCAGGTTTGAAAGAAAAAAAAAGTAATTAACTAACATGTAATAATCTTGTCTAATTTTTTATAGGCGGGGTGTTTGAATCAGAGTAAGTGGTTTTCTTCGGACAAAAAACAACAAACAAACAAACAAAAAAACAAAACAAAAAAAACGATTAAATACAACAAAGTAAAAATTAAAAGTTTAAAATTCTAAAACAGATGAAGATTTTCCAAAAAGAAAACGAAAGAAGAAATACACATCATGCAACATAACAAAAGCAAACACGTTAATGAGTGGGAAACAGAATTAAATGAAGAAAGTCTTCCTTCATTACTTCATATCATAAGAAGACGATGTTTCTTTCTCTATCAATTAAGTAAAAATCTCACAAACCTTAGTTGTATGTTAGTTCGCAAGCAACTTCCAACTGTCCGGTCGCTTTGTATGTTGACCAACGGTGAGAAGAGTGTTGAACTTCTGCCTTGTACTAAAATGACTTTAGGAGAATAAACATCACGTGAAGTAAAAGTAAAAGTTTATAAATAGAAATAATCTTCCGTGTAGATTAGATATCATATCTTTGTTCCAGAGAGACAAGGTTACACAATGAACAATGGAAATCGACAAACACAGGAAGAACTAAAGAAACGGAAGAAGACTAAAAAAAGACAGATTTTGAATTGAAACGGTGCAAGACTCACAGGATAGTCATAATATTAGATGAACAGTAATCGTATCCTGTCGGCAATCCCATACTTTTTAAAAACAACCGGAAGAAAAAGCTTAACCAGTGAAAAACTTAAAACTGATACAGGCTGAATTCCTCCACACGTGTTGAACGGCCCTTGCGGCAGCAAGGTTCAATGGATGGACAAATGGTAGATTTATAATAGGCAAAATGGATTCTGACGAGAAGAATTGTTTGGAACGACACAGTGAACCAACTTACCTAGCAGCAGACCTAGCAATTGATGCTATTTTTATATATGAAAACGTTAAAAATATGTTCCCACCCTCGTTATATATATATATATATATATATATATATATATATATATATATATATATATATATATATATATATATATGTTCTTGTCATCTACAGACATACTGTCTCGTTGTATCACAGCTCTTCATTATGGCCAGACGAAACCTCGCCGATTTGGTATCAGTCAGAGATTCTACTCCTTGGTTATCGTCGCACGGTAGAGAGAAGGGAAAATTTAACGTTTTCTATGCGAAATACATCAGTGACCCGGAGATTAAGATTTTTGCAGTTTATGAGGAAGGTAATGAGCAATCTAACTTGTCAAAAATAGTTTGCGAAGTGTTGTGTTGTAGATTTCTCGCTGAAAAATGCTGCGAGAGAGAGAGAGAGAGAGAGAGAGAGAGAGAGAGAGAGAGAGAGAGAGAGAGAGAGAGAGAGAATGAATATACGAAGTTTTGCTGAAAAGTTATCGGTCTGACCCACTTCCTAAAATTTGGAAAAATTAGTAAGACTAGTATTCTGAGAAATCTTTCTTGGTCGTACCGAAATTTTCAGCATCCCCTCGCATCTCCAAATCAAGAGTTGAAAATAATTTACACTAAGTTCAATATGTTAGTTGCTTTTATATGTGGCTTCTGCATAAAGATAAGCACTGAAACATATTTGTTTGATTTCGTAAAAATTTGTGACAAGTGATGAAATGTGGATAATTCGCAACAACGTGGAATACAAGAAATCTTGAGACATGAGAAATAAGCAACCATTAATTGTTAGCTAGAGAAGCTGCTGGCGTTATAACGAATTTAATTATGCTTTCTTCCCATTAAATAGGAATTCTAATTGCAAAAACTTGGATGCTTTACTTGTATTAATGATTCAATCAAGAGTAGTTGCAGTTGTCTAAGCAAAATGTGAGGACAAGAGACAATTTCTTCAGTTTTCTCTTTCGCTTTAGAAAAAGAGTGAATTAGACAGAAACTGTTTGTGACAAGCATACAGGACCAAACAACAAACTTCGAGGACTTCGAGGGCTATTGTACATTTCTAATAATTGCCAGCTTATAATTAGTAGCTGTTTCGTATTACATTTTCTACAAATAAAACATTGGTCCTAATGTTGACATACCTAATATTTTTCAGCAGGAATTTCTAATAACGACGGAAAATGTGAGACCCACCCACCAAAGTTCCGTAAAAAAGTTTTCAGTTTTCAGTCATCTGATACTTTTGGTTTTCTCTTATATGCAACAACTTTTTTCGTATCAATACCATTTTTCTGTTGGAAAATAGAGAAAATTATTACAACGAATTCTTTCACTGTTTTCAATTTCAAAGAAACAAAGATGAAAATAGGGATTTTCATCGGGGCCTCCAAGAGAAATATTGCAAGGCAGTACAAGACCCCTTTGGAGCCCCGAGACAGGAAAAGATTTTTCTAAAAATTGAGGATTTGATGTCCAGTAAATCTACATGTAAACTCCCATAAATGCTTTATTTCCGTGATCAGATATAACATAATGTAACAAAAATATTCAATTAATACAGCAACATAAATCAGTATTTACGGTTACAATCACCAATCGCCTTTTAGATTTTGTCATAGTGAAATCCTTTTTAAACATTCATAATGATTTCTTTCAAAGGAAAATACTTTTCTTAAAAACAAAAACAAATCAAAAAGAAAAAATGAAAACAAATTTAACATTTAACTAAGGTAATAATGTACTTATCTGCTTATTTTGTTTGCAGCATTTCTAATAACACTATTATTATTTTCACACAAATGGACTCACCCAAGGTATACATATACTACTACCAGTGAATACCCGACGAGACAGTCAAGGAGTCGACACGGAACGACAGAAGAGTAGTAGGGTTCAGTAGTAGTAATAGAGTAAGTCACATACAGAGACGGCGGAAAGCGTCACAGTTAGCGAGCACGTAGACTCAGTAAGGAGTCATACCGCGATACTTCAATACCAAGACTGTATATATATATTATTGCTACTAACCCGCATTCCTGGATCTACTAACCCGTATTACCAGTTTGTATTATTAGGTTAATACATTTATTTTCCTTATCCATTCCTGGCGTTTGTTATCCATTGATATCGGATTCATCCCGGAATCCACAACAACTATCAAAATCAATTTGTCTGACAATGCCAGATTCAATACTCAGTCGTGCTAGATCAACATAGTAGACCTCAAATAGTTTTTGATAAGTTTGAGTTTACTAAACATCTTTTAGCTAGTGCTACTGTAGCTGGAATTGTCAACAATATTCTCCAACTAATACAACTATTTGGAAATATTTAACAAAATTCCTAGTCTATTAACAAATTTAACAATTCTAGAGGTTTCAGTTCTGGTTTTCCAAAATTAGCTTTAATAAAAAAAATATTAATAAAAAGAAGTGGTGTGATAAGTATAGTAATGTTTGAGTATGTGATTTAAGTGTATGTCGAGCTGGGGGTTAGTAGAAATTGCTTCTTTCCGAGTGGGACGGGTGTTGCATTGTTGCTATGCGACCCTTCTTAATTCTAGGGTCCTGGAGCAAAGTACCGACTGGATCCCCTACCCATAGGCCTTGATTTTCATCCTGGTTCCAAGAATATAAGGCAACACGCAATGATTAAGGTATTCTGAATTTCAAGAAGTGGTATTTCGGAAGTCTTTTCGAGTTCTCAAGGCGTTGGAAGTATTTCGGATCGAGCAAAATGTGGTCGACCTCAAAAGCTGAAGCATAAGATGGTATAGAAACTGAGCATGACAGCAACAGTTCAATCAAAGAAGACTGCAAGACAAGTGATGGATGAGTGCGACATGCCCAATTTGGTTTCAGTAGATATCACTTAGCGCATCCTTCGAGAACATTGACAGAAGATTTGCATTTCAGCGTTAAAAACATTTGAAGGAAAGATTAAGATAGTAAAAGAGGTATGAACTGCAGGAATGTCGACACTAGGAATAAGATTAGCAATAAAACTACGATAGAGATGCATTCTAATAAGTGAGAGTTTTTCAGAAGGCCTAGAGAAAAGCGAAACAACCCACATTACATGACAAAAACAATGAAGTTTAGCGTGTGGTATTTTGGGGATATATAAAATAGGTGATGGTTTAAGCAAATTCATTAAAATTGGCAGTGCGAACTTGGATAGTACCAAATACATATGTAATGTATTTAGTAAATACAAATTTCATTATCTCCCTAAACCCATCCCCTTATTAACCAATCGGAATCACAATAAAGATTTGCCTCGGGTCAGTCGTCTTTCTGTTCGTAATGGCGCCCGGCAGATTAAAATGTTATTTTTTTTTACATTAAGTTTCACTTTATACAAGGTCCAGGGGCCACTCGAGATAGAGGGTGACATTAAGGGGTAATTTATATAGATAGGAAGGGAAGATAACGGTTGGCTCTAAATTTGAACTTGCTAAGATTGTAGTGATCGGGAAAACATCCTCTTGGCAGTCTGTTCCATAGGGCAGAAGCTGTTTGAGTGGAACTTACTTCTCGCTGATGGAATATGGAGGGAATGTGGATTGTTTGCTATTATGTAAGTGGCATAGCGGATCCTAGCCGTGAAGATCAGACCGGGTTGAACCAGGAGATACAGTTCGTCCTAGCACTTTCCATGGTAGCAGTGATAGAACACCGAAAGACACGCCACATCCCACTTGTGAGAGAGACGTTGGAGGGTGGAAAATAATTCTTCTCCAACAAGGACTCTGAGACGCTTTTGAACTCTATCAAGAGTAGTAAGACTGCCCAAATATGGCAACAGTACTCTATTTTCGGCTCTTATAAAGGTAGTGGATAGCACGAGGAGTCAGGTAATTACTAGAGCGGTACAGGGAGCCGATCATCTTTAGCAATGTATCGTATATAGGAGTTCCACTTGAGGTTGGATGTGAGTTTGATGCCCAATATCCTCTCAATTGTGACTGACGGTAGTTCGAGGTCTGATCGGCTGTGATGGAATGTAACCAGTTTGGTTTTAGAGGCATTGAATGGAACCAGCTAGTTTTTCCTCACTGGGAAGTTAGTATTAGGATAGGAAGACGGTTCAGCTAACAATCTCTGATTGTCAAAAGTTGCGTCCATATATCGTCGTATCATCGACATAGACGTTTGCAAGTGATCGGAGTATACTCTTAGGTAAATCATTTATGTAAATCAGAAAGTTGATCCGAGAAGTGACCCCTGGGTGACGCCTGCGTTGACTGCCAGTGCCTCGGAGGACTGGCCGTTAATAACTATCTTCAGGGATCTACCTGAGGATTTTATAATAGAGAGAACCATTCCAATGATTCCATAGCTGGAGAGCTTGTGTAGTAAATCTTTGTTCCACACCTTGTCGAAGGCCTTCGAGATATCTAATGCTATGGTCCTTGCGGTATGTGTCGTCAAGGGCCTCACTAATTCTGTGTGTAATGGTAGTTAGGACATCAGCAGTGGATTGGGCTGATCGAAACCCATACTGCTCGTCGCACAAGAGGTTGTTCGTATACACGTGCTCAACGACCTTCTTGTTGATTGTGTTCGAGTTATTTTTTTAAACGTGTACAACAACGCCATATTCGGCAGATACCGCTTCCTTCGTCTACCATTTAGATTATGTAGCGCAGATGACATGCAACGAGCTATGGAAAACATCATGGAAAGAATTGAGGGTGAAAACGTCATTGTCGATGATATTTTGGTATGAGGAAGTTCCAGCAAAGAACATGGCAGACGACTTCAAGAATCTTCCCACCGAGTTTCTCAAACAGGTCTTAAATCCTGACAAAGCAGAAATCAGCATGGATAAAGTCAGCTATACTAGTCACCTACTCACTCGTCATTACACCACATCCAGAATAAGTACGTGAGGGTTAACATGCCACAATCTACAAACGAGCAAGAAATACGGAGATTTGAGGGTATGGTGGTTTATGTTGTTAAATCCATCACAAATTTAACGTGTATTTATGCGCCACGCCAAGAAATGACTAAAGATGATGCTCCATTTTCATGGCATGCAACACACAGCAAGAACTTCAACAAACTGAAAAAGTTAATAACAAGTGCTCCAGTTCTAAAATATTACAATGTAAAAGAACCGATCGTATTAACTAAAAAGATGGGCTTGAGCATTCATTCTGCAAAATCAGCATGCCGTTGCATATGCATCACGTCCATTGACTCCAACACAAAAATGGTTACTCTCAACGAGAAAAAGAACTATTAACTATAGTGTTTGCATGTGGACGTTTCGATGACTACCTATATAGTAAAACTGTACTAGTGGAAGCTGATCACAAGCTATTCGTTTCAATTTTTCAAAAACTCATGTCACTCCTCACTCTTCACATACAAAAAATGATCCTGTATCTCTATAGATATGATCTAAAGGTTACATACAAACCTGGTAAATATTTACTTATAGCAGAAACCCTTTCTAAAGTATACTTGAAGGAGCATAAGACGAGTTGCTAGATGTGAATGTCATCAGTTCATTGCCAATGACACCAGAGAAACTAAAACAAGTTCAAACAGCAACTCAACCAAGTGCTACTCTGTCAACCTTATGCAATGTTGTATTTAATGGCTGGTCAGATACAAGAAAGGACTGTCCACCATCTCTAAAATAATATTGGCAATTCCAAGATGAGATCCCATGTCATAATCAATTACTTTTTTTTTTTTTTAAATTGTTCCAAATCACTCAAGAGAGAAACAATGAATAAGATCCCCGAATCTCATAAAGGAGTGGTTAAAAGCAAGCAGAGGTCCAGAGATATACTATTCTGGCCTCTGGTGTGAATTCTCAAGTTGAGGAGGCAGTTGAAAAGTGTTCCATCTGCGCCAAATATAGAACAGACAATACCAAAGAACTCTTGCTGTCACATAAAATACTAAGACGCCTTTGGTCAAAGGTTGGTGTCGACCTGTTTACAGTACAGGGAGATGAATATATACTCATTGTAGACTATTATTCAAAATGTACAAAAATGACACAACTAAGAGAGCCAACCAGTTTTGCTATTATAAATAAATTAAAATCAGTCTTTTCAGACATGGAATCCCTGACATCTTGGTCTGATAATGCACCACAACTGGCATCTGCAAAATTTCCAAAAATTGCTGAAATCCGAGAATTTCGTCACGTCACATCAAGCCCGCGATTTTTATAGTCAAATAGACAAAAGCTAAAATGCAGTGAAGACCATTAGAAACTAATTAAAATTGCTGTGCTTAAAACAAAGATTCCTAACTGACCCTTGCTAGACTTGAGAATCACGCCTCTAAGCAAAATCACTTGCACAACTCCTCGTGAACCGGCGATTAAAATCAACACTACTGACATTACAACAGTAACACTAGGTTATACAAAAAAATATTATGATCAGCTTGCAGGAAAAGCACTAAGGTCATCGTAAATAGAAACCTCATTATCTTCTTTAGTCCATTCCATTATTAACCAGTCAGAATCGCAATAAAGATTCACCTCGGGTCTCCCCATACGTAATGCCACCCGTCAGATTCAAATGTTTTCGACTTATTTCTTCAGACGGGTAAAACAACGTTATATCATAACAGCATCCAGTTACTGAAGGCACATTTGACACCAAAATGAGATGAAAGCAAGAACATAATTGAATTCTATGCTACAGATCGCATTCACCACAACAGTCTAGTTGATGAAAGTATCACTATGTTGAAAGACTGGTCAGCTCAAAGCCTTGACTTAAAGTTCCTCGAGCAACTGTGGACAGAACTAAAGGGAATAATTTATCAAATGAATCTACGCAGTCTTGAAAAGTCTTCAGATATAGAAAATACATGGTGAAGGAAATGCGCACATCCCTTCCAAAGCGCATTGGAGTAATTATTTAAGCTAAGGAAAGAGACAGGAAATATTTAAAATGTACAGTAATTTCTTGAAATTAATATTATACAATACATTCTCATAAGGGGCGTTTTACTGTATCTGGTTTGGTTGATATGAAGTAGTCGAAAACCTTTGAACGAGGATAGGTGGTCTTGCATATTTCATTCCCATTCAGAAGCAGGTTAGCCAATTTCTTATTTCATTTCTCGGTTTTATATATATATATATATATATATATATATATATATATATATATATATATATAAAAGAAAAAATAGAAAAGAAACTATAGGAGACATGATGAGAGATTTATTAGTGGTTGTAGTGGCAGCTGAAAGCATTTGCTAAGCTTTGCTATTTGTAAAAAAACTTAAATTACTTCAGGCTTGATAGATAGGTCTTGCCATGGAACGTGATAAGAGTGTTATTACAGTTCATTCCCCCACTGGCGTGCCATTGCAGGCTAAAATAAAAATAACATAAAATATTTGTTTTTGTTTTGTTCTTCTCTTGAGAGAACAAAACGAAAACAAAGATTTTTTTTAGTTGCAATGGAAAACCTCCTCCTGAATCTTGCCTTTACAATGAAACTTTTTGTAACTTTATCACAAAAACTGACCACATATCCCAGTTTTGTTTTACTCTAGAACTTGTTTGACACTGAAACTTCTGGAAATCAGAAAACTCTCAAAGTAAGCGGAGGAAAACAAGTGGGTGAAATTATATCTGTTACAGATAGCGATTCTGATTCACTACATGTTTAACATCCGAGGAGAAAAGATCCTTTAATACTGGAGGGCATCAATGGCCGCCATGTTGAAATGGAAGTTGACTCACGGTCTGCCATTTCACTGATCAGCCACACTGTACTTGATAACCTGTAGAGTGAACTTGACAACCTAAAATGATCCCCCACAACAGAAGCTATTAAGATACACTAGAGAAAGCTTTAAGCCTTGTGGTACTTGTTTGCAGACTAAGAAGGCCACTAATTTCGACTGCCGTTGTTCTAGGTGTTCGCCTCACAATTCTGAGAAGAAACTGATTGCAAATCATGCAAATCATGCAACTCAGTTGGAATCGTATCCACCAACTGAAGGCTAGGAATGTCGAATCTGCTGTCACGGATATTATAGTAAAGTATCCAGACATTTTCAAAGATATATTGGGTACATGAAACGTCTTACGGCAAAATCATATTCTGCAAAGCTTGGCATATACCATTTGCTCTGTGTGAAAATCTGTATAACTTGGTACAATATTCAGAAGGATTCACCCCATATAGCTACAAATAAAACTGATCAATCTATTTATATAGGGGTTACCAAAGTGTTCAAACCTCAACCATCAATCTGTTCCCTGCGTTGATTATTAGTATGCAAAGTTGTTGCAGGGCCCAGAATTCACTAAGCTGAATTCTTACAGACCAGAAGCCGCACATCAGTCATTTTGGTCTAATGAAGCCTTGATGAGAGTGTGGACTCGTCCATTTACCTTATCACCCCTAGCAGCAAGAACATTCCATTTTACACGCCTACGTGAATCAACTTAACCAATCAAAAACCTTATTGTGCTAAACAGCGAATTCTATTGGCCTGCAACGTGATAATGCAAAAACTCCACGTGAGGAAGTTAAATTGCGCCAAAACTTACTTGAGCCGATTCTGACATCTAAAACCTTATATAAGGAAGATTTCCAACTGACCAAATCAGTCAGTCCAGCGAACACAGAGAAGCGCTAATCTAATCCACGTAACTTGCGATTATAATTTTCCCGCGCGACACAACTGACTCGCCCACAAACTCGACTCGAAGATTACTCTGTGAATACAAAGAACTTCAAACTTCCAAGACTTTACTTATCTAAAGTGAATTATTAACACTCACTACAATTTAAGCAAATACTATTATCGAACATATTACATACCTACGGTTAAGGGTAGACTACTTCTAATGACTCAATTCTAAACATTACAAAAAAACAATACGGACATAAATAACGCTGTTTAAACACTAAATACGATTTCTTATAGACTGTAATACAAATACACCAAGACACCAAAAGGCAAACAAAATCTTCGTCCACTAAGAAACATAAGACATATAATACCTTGCAATAATATTTTGTAAATAATATTTGAATTGTATATAAATGCATTTGTTTGTTTGAATTTGCATACATGTTTTGTCTTGTTTTATATTGCGAATTATTTATTGTTGTGGATGCATGAAAAGATCACGCAACCTGACGAAAAATCCTTCTGATATATTCTAACACTCAAGCAAAAATCTTAGTTCATTCTGCGCATGCCCAACAAGAGCTTATGACTACAAAATTGAATCCAAATCCAATTCCCGCATCGTTGCTGTTGATGAATGAGTCGTCTACCTCTCAAAGAAATTTTAAATGTTACTATGCATATTTGTGAAATATGTTTCATGGACTATTTTTGATAATTTCCTGGTTGATTCAGTTTAAATTGGTAATCATATTCTCCAAGATCCCGTACAGCCATATGATGGAGGAAACAATTTCTCACATAATATCTCATTTTTTAACATTTCAGATTCATCCAAATGAGTTAAGTATGGAGAGCGGATGTATACTTTGGGGCTCTCACGTTTACCCCAACCATCTCAAACATCTAGTGGGAATGGTTTTACTGACAATGAAGTTTCCTTTCCACCGGAGAAATAAGCAGAGGCGTAGTGAGGATTTTCTTGCTGTAATTCAACTTCATCTACCAGACAATCAGTAGTTTCAACAGAATCGAGCATGGATTAAATGGTACTGAGGCACGAGAAGAAGAGCGACGGGAGTAGTTTAAAAGTACTAATTTCATGTTAGGAAATGCTAGGAAACAGTCCTTTAAAGTGTAAGCCAAAGTCCTTTAAAGTTAACGATTTGGGTATTTTTAATAAGTTTAGCAGCACAAGCTCTGCAAAGTCTTTGGCTCTTTTAATCACATCCACTGAGTAGAGTATGTTATTAGACTTCATAAAATGTTAAAAATGTGTCACATCGGGATGACAAAGTTTTGTGAAAGTCTGAAAACCTCTGCTGATCTCGAAGTCTGAAAACCTCTGTTGATCATCTCACAGTAAGACCGAGATAATATATCCGCAGGAACATTATCTTTACCACACTTATAAATAACATCGAAATCATAGCAAGATAATTTCATCTACCAACGTAATACTAAAGGTGATAGTTTCCAACGTTATGTAAGGTCAGCTGCGTGTAAGCGGCCGTCATAGATCACTGTGACTAATGCTACTAGGTACCGAAACAAGACCTCCATATCCGACCTGCCTATAACAAACAAAAAACTTTTAATATTACAGGAAGGATAATATCTAAATTTTATTAATAGAGAACCAAGACAGAGAAAGAATATTAAATGTAACATTTCACGAATGGAAAGTTTATGTTCTAAATCCAATTATTACAACTTAATGAGCAATACGAGAACATGTTAAATTCAATGATAGTGTTTATTAAATTAATGAATTTATAAATAAGCTATGACTTAAGCAAGAGTAATATACAACTTTTATTGCTTATGCGAACTTTCAGCTGAATTCGCTGACATTAATTTGATTGGTTCGTAAATGTTATTTTCATTACTCTGCCCCATCCATCTGCCATGTTTGGTGACAATGACCTAACGGAGTAAAAAAAAAAAATCTAGAGGGAACTACAACTTTTCCTAAGACGCAAAGTTAAGAGGAAGTAGTTTTGCGTCTTCTTGGGTAATGTCGAAAGGACTTTTATCTTGGATAAAAATGCAAACCCTCGTATCAGCTTATAAAAAAAGAAGAAATATCCGTTCCCATTTCTCAAGGCACATACACAGTGTAACACAGATATGAAGAAGTGCGCTTACCAACAAAGTCTGTTCGAAGACCTGTCCTGATACACAATCTATCGCATCGTGTATGGAGACTAAAACTCAAAAAGTAAATGATGAACAATTTCAACTTGATGAATTCAGTATTCTTTCAGCAGTTGTTCTGGGGTGATAGAAGTGTTGCGGGATACTGTTTATTTAGGTAAATATTAGTCAGCATTATGTTGCGGAAATCAACATTTTGGATAGTAAATATTTACGGGCTCCTGGAATATTGATCCCGCAAACAATATTGGCGGATTCAATGTGAGTCCAGTAAAAATGAGTAGCACAAAACAATAGATATAAAACAAACGATAATGTATGTATTAACAAAGGGAATTACATGAATAGATAATGGTAACGAAAAGAAAAAAAAAACATTAAAACAAGTTAATAATAGGAATGTGCTTCTTTGTGTGTGTGTGTGTGTGTGTGTGTGTGTGTGTGTGTGTAATAAGCATGCGTGATAAACACGTGTGTGTATATGCGTGTGTGACAGGGTACAAAAGTCTAAAGAGGACAAAGAAAGCGAACGTGCCTTATCAGCAGCGTTCTTATCTACGTGTGACTAGATCTGAAAGCCAGAGCTAAAAAGACCAAAAAGAGAATGAGTGAGAAAACATAATGAAAATAACGATAGCCATTCCTTTGCTTTTTCTGTAAATTCTGAAGATGTCCCTAGAACACTCTATTTAAAGAACGCCCCCACCCCTAGCGAGCGCTTTTCGCAGAGCTAAGTGGGGATAACCCACAGAAATTACAGAGAGAACAACTTTCGAGATAGAGTTACTCGATTTAAAAATAATTAACAAAATTTTGTTCTAGAGACATCTTCAGAATTTACAGAAAAAGCAAAGGCATAGCTATCGTTATTTTCGTTATGTTTAACATTGCTGGTAAATATTGTGTTAACTGACCGTTTCCTTCTTCAAAATTTTGTATTATGAGTATCGGACTTACAGTTTTCATACCACTTATATTTTATTTCCTAACACCGGAAAAACTTATGGTCTCGTTTTCCATTGGAGTAACAAGTCAAATGTCTTTTTGTGTGGTTGTCATCCGATCATACTTCTATGATACAGTCTTCGTCACGATTTTAATTGTTATAGCTTGTTGACATTTTTCATTTTCTTCAAAATTTCTCAATGCTACTTTCAATTCGATGAAAAGTCATTTGTTTCTCTTTTTGTGTCAACAGTTGCAAATGTTTTGAAAGATGTGGGTAACCCTTTTAAAACTATAGCCGTAAGAGGAGTGTGGCTTGTATTGTCTCCTGTAGACCTTAGAGAATTTGTTCTCGACTCTGTTCTGATGGCGTATTGCATTAGACTTTCTTCTGTTGTTTTGGTTAATTCAGTTGTCAGTTCTGTATAAAGAGTAATGACACATGATTTTCCTGTCCCCAAGTAATGTGCTCTTAAAATCTTTTCTTCCATCATTTCTTGCTTCACTTATGATAAGAGATAAACTTCTGTTGTCCAATCATTGAACTAGCTCTGTGAACGTGTCACCATTTTTGCTTTCGTCCCGTAGGTCGTCTCCGTGAAGAATTGTTTCCAGAAGTTTTCGCAGTCTCATATGTCCAAGAACTTTTACTTTCCATAGTTTAAATTTGCTTTCATCCCCGCCAAAATATATTCTTCTGCTATTTGGGTGTCCTTAACCTGTCAATATCTTGGTGGAAACTAGAGTAGAAATAGATAAGAGAACGACAGTATGCAATAGATTGTAGTAAACATTTTAAGAGGAGTGTGGCTTGTATTGTATTACAACAACAGGAGTGGGGGTAGAATAAGTTTATTTTCTGGAATAAAGTGTTACAGAAAATGTCAGTAAAAGGGAATGTACTTTGAATGAAGGAAGAAGATAAAATGGAATGTTGCTTACCTCGTGGTAGGGGAGAAGAAGAAGCGGCGGTAATAGACGAATTATGGGAAGGGAGAAAATCTATAAAGCTCGACCGAAAATAAGAGTAAGCGATTTTGTTACTTTCGTACGAGAAAAGTTGAGAGAAAGGAAGAAGGAAAAACGAGAGAGATCCTGGGAGAAGCTTTATTATTTCTATTTTTCGAATCACAAGGTATTTCGGCCATATGAAGACTGGAATGGTGAAACTGGGTATAGACGTGACACCACCGTTTAGCGGAGAAGGAGATTCTTGAACGAGGTCCAGTAGCGGAGGTGGACAATGGCACGGTTTTACGCTCGGACTCCTTCAAACGATGCTTGAAAAATGGAAAATAAGAAGGTACTACAGAGTAGCGTACAGACCAGGGGAAAATGGAACAGTGAACCGACACCATCGGACCGCGAAAGCAACAGCCGAGAGAGGAGGAGGGATATAACAGAAAAAGGAAACAGTACCACAAAGGTCAATTTTCTCCTACGAGTGGAGGCACCCGAAAGATCTATCCCCGAATACTGATTAGGAAGTGCTGGCCAGAATCTAAATAGGGGAAGAGGTTTGGGGGAAGCCACCAAACGCACGGCGCAATAGGGGATTACGAATGAAAGTAGTGTTTGTGCCTTCGGAAAAAAATAAGGCGGAAGCATTAACTCGAGTAAACAAAAAGTGGTTGGTCGTCAATGAGGAGGAAGAGGCTCCAGTATGCTGTCTAGGAACCAGAGAACTAGAATGGTATGAACCACATGGGAGTGGACAGGACTCTGTATTTATATTTGGTATGAAAATTCGATCCGCTCGTAAAAAGGGAGGAATTCCAGAGGGTAGTCAGGAATTACATTAGATGTCAATGGATTGACTCTGCCCCGAACATGCGAGATCCTGGTGAGATTGGAACGAACGACAAAGAATTGGGCAAAGTTAGCTGTCGATGTAGCTCATTATCGCGGGTGTGCGTACTTATCGCTGATTGACTGTGGACCTGGGCGACTGGCGATATGGAGGGAATTGTATGCTGAAACGGGTGCTGTGGTTTCTGAAGAACAAAGAAATGAAACGGCACCAATGCAAAGACCGCAGAGAGAGCGCAAAACGCCGACCAGGTCACGAGACTGTGTTGTGTGAAATGGGCTTCTAATTTGAATGAAGAGAAAATGGAATGTCGCCTACCTAAAAGGTAAGGCAATGATCCTCTTCTCTTCCCCTTCCAGGACTACGTCATCCCCCAAACCATCCCCGAAAAAGAAAAGGTTATTCCCCAAGGGGGGGAAAATATGTATGATAGACAAGCAGGCCCTTGAGAGGGACCTGTCCCTACAGAGGGAAGCCCTGTTCAGGCCTTTTTTCAAATGTACCTCCGTCGACAGGAAGTCAACAGATGACCCCATGAACTTTTCTGACGTCCCTGGAGTCCTAATGTTGATCAGGTGAAAACTGAAAGTGTGGGATCATTTGGCAGGAGCCAAAGACTATTTCCCAGACACCAGGATGCTCCAAATATCGTCTCCTGAACTTAACAAAAATTAGCAAGATTGTGTGCAGAGAGGGTCCCGGTTCTTCTCTATCGCTCTTTATTTAGGGCTCTTAAGCTAACCTTTCCGAGGGGCGTCGGTGGGATTGTCCTGGATGGACGTATTACGCCGGAGATGGGCACAGGGAGCCTAGGACAATCCGTTGGGGTCCATTCCTGCACAGATTTCCGTCCAGTCTGAGTCTATGGGGTTTCTCTTGAAAAATGTCTATTAAGCTAGCCAGTTTGAATGCGAGGGGCTTGAGGGATCAGAGTAAGACGGTTCGCCTGCTTCGTGATCTCTTGTCCTGCGACGTAGATGTGGCCGCGATCCGGGAGACACACTTTGTTTGTGAAGTTGATGCTCGTATCCAGCATACGGGGACCGGCTGACCAGAAGTGTTTTAGTTACTGGTTAAGCGTCCCCTATGTGCGAAGGTGAACCATATCCATGTCAATGAGGGCGGATCGGTTGAGCGTGGTTGATATTGCCATGAACAGTACTTTTTTCGGATCGATGCGGTTTATGCGCCCAATAACCGGTTTGTGTATGTCTCCTTTTTCCTTCGGTTGGAGCCGTTCCTGGTGGATTGGTCGCGCTTACTCTTTATGGCGGACTGGAATGCCGTTCTGGACCCCAAATTAGACAGGGGGCGGGGAGCTAGCGGGAGGTCGGGCGATCATAACTTGCTTGATCTGTTCGGCGAGTTTCGATCACCCAAAGGTCGATCACTCATGGACTCTTAAGTGGTAGTTTATCCGGGTAGCCAGCTACCTGAATAGAATGTTAGTGAAAAGAGTCGATCTAGATTTGATAGATTGTCCCACGTTCCACTGGTTGGGATATTCGGATCATAGACTTGTCTGTATCCGGATGACGTTAGGTTCTCGGTCTAGAATGGCGGGACACTGGAAGTTCAATCTGTCTTTACTGGAGAGGCGGGAATTCCGGCAACAGCTACAGTGTAGCGAGAACTAGTGGGGGGGCGGTTATTGGTGGTGGGAAAGGCTTAAGGATAGTATTAGGTTTTTCAACAGCGAATTTCGCCAACGACTCGCCCTAGGAAAGTGAAAACTCTTAAGGATAGTCTGTCCCTGTCGGAAGCTGGGGGGTTCCCTAAAGATAGACTTAGGTAGACAGGCTCTGGAGCGAGCGGCTAACGAGCGCTACCACGGTCAGTTAATTAGACATAGTCAAAATAATATGTTTAACGAAGCTGTGAATATATGCGTAAGGAACAGATCCGTCGAGGTTCCGATCGTTACAGTCGGGTTATCGATACCCCGGAGGGGCGTACTCTGAGGTCGACCAAAGACATGTGCGATGCGTTTCAGCGGCATTTCGAGAGCCATTTTACCAAGGAACCTAGTCTCTGTGGCGAGGAGTTTCGCAGATATTTAGCTGATTTTCTCCGTCTTTTGCCGACTGAGGCAGCTAGCTGTGAGGGCGGCATCACAGTGGGCGATATTTGCTTTGCATTAAAGAGGGTCGTCAGTGGCAAATCTCCGAGACTTGATGGTCTGCCCTACGGATTATACTTGATGCTGTTGCAAATCTTTGTGCCGATTTTGACTGTCGTGTTCAGCATCTGGTTCCGCCCAGGGGTCCGTCTCCGACTTGATCTCCAGGGGTGTGATCATGCTGTTGAAAAAGGAAAAAAATGGCAGGCGGGATTTAAATAATTACAGACTCATAACTCAGTTAAACACAAAGTTAAAGATTTTGGCCAAGATCCTGACGGAGCGTTTGCAGTCAGTTGCTGAGATTCGGTTGGGACTCGAGCAGACTTGTGCTATGAAGGGACGAACAATTCAGAGCAACCTGCATCTGATCTGCACACTTTTATACCAAGAGGATGTAAAAGACAACAAGCAAGCCTCACTGATCAATTTGGATCAGTCCAAGCCGTTTGATAGGGTCGACCTATCTGCCGTCCTGCAAGCCGCCAGATTCAAACCCTATTTCTGCAAATGGATAAGCCTCCTATATCACCCCCACCTCCGTGCTGTGGTACAGATGAACGGTTTCAAAGGACCAAACAGGTGAAAGTCTGAAGGGGCAAGGTCTGGGCTGTAAGGGGGATGAGGGAGCAGTTCCCAGCCAAGCTCGTTGATGGTCTGCACCGTTTGGGCTGCTGTGTGAGGCCTTGCGTTGTCATGATGCAAGATGACTCATTCTGACTGATGACTCCTGCGTTTGTTCCAACAGATAAGCTGAAAGTCCTTGCAATGTCATCCACTGTCACCCTTCTGTCAGACTGAATGAGGTCATTGACTGATTCGATCACCTCAGGAGACCTCACTTCTGTAGGCCTCCCAGGCCTGTCTTCATCTTCAACACTGTTCCGTCCTTCTTTAAAAAATTTAGCCCACTTGTAGACATTTTTTGGCTGAAACATGTGGCACCATACACAGTTGACATTCTTCTATGAATTTCAACTGGTTTGCACCCTTCAGCAACCAAAAACTTGATAACTGACCGCTGTGAATCCATGTGAAAAAGAAGTAAAACAAAAAATAAATAAAAAAGAGTAAGCTTCTATCTATATTAGAATCCTTATACCGAAAAATTCACCTTATTTATTGAATGACCCTCGTAAAATTTCTTGGTGACTTTATTTCAGATAGCGGAATCAAGGCTGATCCAAACAAAAATACAGCTATGAGAGAAATGCGGGAACCTAACAATGTGAGTGAGTTACGCAGTTTCTGGGGAGGGTAAACCAAGAAATTCTCCAGTTAACGGAAAAGGATAAACACCTGAGAGATCTTGGGGCCCAAAGTTTGGATGGTTTACTTCCGAGGATACAGCGCTACCGGATGAGTTTAATGTTGGTGGAAAGAGTCTCATTGCAGCCGACACTGTCGCGAGCACCGGTAAAGGAAAGCGCACAAAGTGCAGACACAGAGCTCATTGAGAGCACTAACTTTTATAAGGACTGTATAATAGGAAACTTTATAAGGACTATATAATAGGAAACTTCCCAGTGAGCCTCTCTTATCTGGTGGGTTTGCGCAATTGCTGTTACATGATTTAGGAAATTTTGGTTTTTCACCTGGTATATATATATATATATATATATATATATATATATATATATATATATATATATATATATATATATATTTGTCATCCACAGACAGACTGTTTCACAGCTCATCAGTGTAGCTAGACGTCCGGTTGCCTCTAGCTAGGATCGAAACCCGACTGAATTTGCGTGAGTCAGAACTTCTCCCACTAAGCCGTCAGCGCACGGTACGGGATGAAGGTGAATTTTAGCGTGTTTATTTTTAGATTTAGATAAACATACAGTGACTGACAGTGACTCAATTCTGCCGAAGAGTCGTGCAATATTAGCTTAAATAGTCACTGTTTACAAATTCACACCTCAAACCAGAGAGCTCAACCGAAATTAATTTTTCAGGAGCCACACACACACACACACACACATACACACACACACACAGTTATATATGTGTGTGTGTGTGTGTGTGTTAATATATAATATATATAAAAAACATATGTCTCCAAATGAAATGATTGATAGCTTGAATGTAACTCCTGTTCAGGAATGTTAAGAATGTACTGGGTAGAGTGTGGCTGCCTTACTGTACATGACGGGTTCTTGCATAAGGACATTTTCATTTCCTCTGCGCTAAGAAATGGCGTCCTTGAGAGACTTCATGAATATCACCAAAGCGTAGGTAAATGCAAAGAGTGCAAACATCTGTGTATGTGGTGGCAAAGACTAAAATAGCAGCTAAATGAATTAGTGATTAAATGCAGAAATTATTTAAAAGAGTATACTAACCATGCAGAGATAAAACTTCCAGATCGGTCCTAGTCTCTGCCAGGACCAGATATTTTCACTTTTAAAGTCAAACTGTATATATTAAAAATGGTGTACTACTCAAAGTTCATAGAAATAGTGAACCTCACTGTCTCTCAAAGTCATCTGACATGACAGTCATTTTAAAATCAATATCGCACGCCACTGATTGCAAGAGAAGTTGCTAACTGACAACGGACAGTTTGCATGTAGTATATCTTCAGTTTTCACTTCAAAGTATAGATTTCAGCATGTAACCAGCAGGCTTAGATATTCACAAAGCAAAGAAGCTGAACGGAAAGTCAAAACAACAAAGAATCCTTTGAACAAAGCGACAGATCTGCACTTTGCCTTGCTGGCACACAAGTCAATTCCGCTCCGTCCAGCTCAAACAGGGCCAATTCGTCTATCGCAAATGTACCCACCACTGACAGACAGTGCTGCTGTCAAATCTAAGGAAAAAGAGAGAAAGAATGCCGATCAGAGTCACTAAATAAGTGCCACTAAGCATCTGATATCAACAGCTTCCCACCAGGAAAACAAGTGTGAGTGACTGACGCCAAAGTCACTGGGACTGTGGCAGAGAAAGATTCAGCAGCATGATCTTACTAAGTCAATGAGTCCAGTGGTACTATCCGAATGAATATCTTGGTATCTTTTAATTCCATTGTATAGACCAAACTGTGTTAGAAACCCAACAAATGTACAGGTACCCAAATAGATACACACTGCAGTTTCATCACTCAAGGAAAATCTAGTTCAGGGGACACTATCAAGACAAGATCCGAGAGACCAGTGATCAAACCTACAATACTGAACTTGTAAATCCGTATTAATCAAAAGAAAAGTGGAGATGTGGCGACATCTTCAATATAGCAATCTATTTGCTTATCCTCAAAGGGCATTTAATACTCTTCACGACGAGAAGGGAACACAAGGGAGAGAATGAGGACAGTTAACGGATATTACTACTGCGAGTATGTGCATGCAAATAAACCCCCTTAATTTTACTGTATACGTATGTTGTTTACTACTCATGCATAAAGTAATATCACGACAAAGGCGAAGCGAAGAAAAACGGCAATATATGTCTTCATGGTGTGAAAGCCGGCAAAGAGAAAAACATTGTACGTCTCGGGTGTAGGACAGCCAACGAGTAAGGAGATATAATTTTCCTTTTCACCTAGTTATGACCGCCGTGAGTACGAAATAATAATAACTCCCTGTCCTCACTCCCTTCAAATTCAGACAAGCTGAAGAAAAAGACGGAACGAAATTCCCGAGCCTTTGTGAAATTTTCTTCGGACCAATGAAAGCCTTGTTTTCACAGGAATTAGCCATTGATCCTAGAAAAAGAAAGAAAAGAAAATAGTGAGCCTATGCGAAATCCTTTTTGATATAAAACAAGTAAAAAAAATTGTATCAACAAGTGTCTGAAATCACGTGAAAAGTATCATTTCTGTTCACACACCCAGTGTTCAGATTTTTGCCAAATTAATCGCTAATTATATTATCGGCCTTAAAAAGGAACTTAGCATTTCAACAATCCAAGAAAGCTAAATATTTTTAATTATCTCTCTTCGTATACTTTTGAATATATGCAACATATAACCTTCCATGAAGAATGAACTCTCTTACCTTTGTTTTAAACATTTTCGAATATTATTTTGTGTCAAATGATTTAATCTGTTGTATGAACATTTCCTCTTCATGACAATTCATTGAAACTACAGACTTTACAAAATTCTGATTTATTTTCCTAAAACGAGCTAATGACAAATCCAAGCGTGTAAAAATTGTAAATAAATTCCCTATCTTGTTTTGTTACAAAAATAACCTGTTTCCTTGTTATTGCCATCCACCATTAACCTTCTTGGCATGGGTAAATCAATTACTCATTTCAACACCGAAGTCCTATATTACTATATGCTAAGGGAAGATAAATATATTTCATGTGACAACAGAAACTAATTAATATTAGTACATAATTCTTTACTTACATCCGTATCAGTCGAATGTTTTACTTTTCACTTGCGGTTGTTAATTTGAATTTAGCCATTGTTCAAACATAAATGTTATTTCTCAGAACAATTATCATTACAAAAAGTCGTTTCAGAACTGAAATTTTGCTTCAGCTTGAAAAAGAAATTGGTATAAAATTTAATTTAATTGTCGTATTGTTAGAAGAAAGACTGGAGAACATTCTGATGAAAGAAATTGTACACGTTAGAGAGATATTTATATTTGGAATGTTTAAAATTTTTCTTATTTGAAACATTGCCAACTATTATTTTTCGAGTAGTATGTCTTTTATTGTAATTTCAATTGCTTTTTATTGCAACTAAGGCTGTCATTCTACCTACAGTTAAGCAATACAGATCAGAAAAAATAAAAGGCGAAACTCGAACTCCTATTCCTTTCCCTTATGAAAACTGTTCGAACACGGTAACTGCAGTCTTTCAAATTTAAGCATATAGCCACTCTTTATTTTCCCCGACTGCTTGATATGAATAATTTTAAGTGGGTAGCAGTATTTAAAAAAAACAAAAACTGTAAGATGAATCATTGAGCTGTCCTAAGAAAAAAGAAGAAAAAGATAACCAGTAAGTGACAGCACGTGTAACCAAACAAAACATGTCATTTATATAACCATTTGACCTGCATACTAAGTAGTAACGGAAAATGGTGACATCATTATCGTTTATCAACATCACTCGTCATCACCTGTTAATACTCGAGCAATGAAAACATCACACGTGACCCCTACTTTAAAACGTGGAATAATACTGATCGTTAACGTAACTATTGTTACAAACAAAATATATTTATCGTTGATTTTATTTTTAAACAAAAGTAGATTTTATATTTTTTACGTGCATCTCTTATGAAACTTTATGGTATTATTTTTTAAAATTTTATTTATCTTTAATTTTTGTATCTCGGTTATGAAAAAATTCACAATTTAGATATAAAAATTAAAAATAATACCATGAAATTTCATAAACAAGACTGGTACCTCTCTCATTTTTATGAAATGTTATTTCTTTTAATGTGTTAATATTTAATTTTCCTTATTTTTAATTGTTTTATTCCTGTTCCTAGAACTAAAAAAGAAAATAATTAATAATTGTAGTATGTCTCTTGTAGCGGACACCCTGGAGGTGGGGGGTGATATGATACTACGGCCCGAGCGCCCCCGGGTAGTATGATGATGTCACAAGGGGCCCGCCACATTTTTACTTAATGATCTGACCAGGTGAAACAATATGGACAACAGAACGAAGATATGTATGATTTACGCTGGGTTTATTACATGAAGGAGAAATCTAGTGGATTATATTGGTCATGTCGACAGTTGGACGTTGAGGTGCTGACGTTCCGGTTGAGTCGACGGTTGGAGGTTGAAGATGCGGTTGCTCCGGTGTTGGTCGGCTGGTCTGGTTATCGTTGCTGGTCGTTGCAGATGGTTGCTGGTGTTGCGGGTCCGCTGGTCGAGTCCGAATATTGAAACCTCCCGTAATAATTACAACTGGTGTGTACGGGGAAAGTTTGCGGACGACGTGCGGGCAGCCATTAGTAGTGGAATGCCGAAAGTAGAACATGAGCCAGGAGTAGAGAGTTGAAGTAGAGAGAGATAGTTCCAACTCGCGTCCAGTTGGCAGACAAAAAATGGGAGCGTAATTTAATACACAGCCCGGGGCAAGGACAAGATGCCTGTGCACCGACCGTATCAGAGCCGACTGGTCAGTACCGTGGATTTACTTGACCTTCCACAGGGCCAGGTTGTGACACAAGGTCGGGGTTTAATGTGGGAAGGGAGGGGGGTTTGACCCGAGTGTTTCCACTCGAGTCGCTGGTCATAGCTAGTCGTAGCCGCGATACTACCAGCGCAGGGAAACCCCGCAGACGAATCCCTGCGACCGGCCTGTATCAGAGATCGAATCTCAGCCAAAAGGCGATCGTCCAGCAAGTAATCTGAGAACAGATATTAGGTATCTACTTGACCTCACACAGGGCCAGGTTGTGACACAAGGTCGGTTTTTAATGTGGGAAGGGAGGGTGAGTGGACCCGAGTTTTCACCCGGGCCGCAGTACTTTGGCTTTAGCTGGTCTTAGCTTGTCCAAGCTGGTCATAGCTGCGATACTACCAGCGCAGGGACGAATCCCTGCGACCGGCCTGTATCAGAGATCGAATCTCAGTCCATAGGCGATCGTCCAGTGAATAATCTGAGAACAGATACTACACCGTGATCTTAGCCAAAAGGCCGGGATCTACTTGACCTCCCACAGGGTCATGTTGTGACACAAGGTCAAGGTTTAATGTGGGAAGGGAGGGGGAATGGACCCGAGTTTTCACCCGGGCCGCAGTGCTTTGGCTTTAGCTGGTCTTAGCTTGTCCAAGCTGGTCTTTAGCTTTGGCTTTAGCTAGTCTTAGCTATGATACTACCAGCGCAGGGACGAATCCCTGCGACCGGCCTGTATCGGTGATCGCTCCCGGCCTAAAGGCGATCATTCAGAGAGTAATCTGCGAACAGATACTACACGGGATTTACTTGACCTCCCACACGGTCAGGTTGTGACACAAGGTCGAGTTTAACGTGGGAAGGGAGGGGGAATGGACCCGAGTTTTCACCCGGGTCGCAGTGCTTTGGCTTTAGCTAGTCATAGCTGGTCTTGGCTGGTCTTAGCTGGTCATAGCTTGTCCAAGCTGGTCAGAGCTGGTCATAGCTAGTCAGACATAGCCACGATACCACCAGCGCAGGGACGAATCCCCGCCGCCGGCCCGTATCGGAGAAGGAATCCCGGCCCCATAGGCGATCATTCAGTGAGCAATCCGCGAACAGATACTACACTTTGATCTTAGCCAAAAGGCCGATAAGCGACCGGTCAGTACCGTGGATTTACTTGACCTCCCACAGGGCCAGGTTGTGACACAAAGTCGGGGTTTTACGTGGGAAGGGAGGGGGAATGGACCCGAGTTTTCACCCGGGCCGCAGTGCTTTGGCTTTAGCTGTTCTTAGCTTGTCCAAGCTGGTCTTTAGCTGGTCATAAGCTGGTCTTAGCTGGTCATAGCTTGTCAAAGCTGGTCATAGCTAGACGTAGCTGCGATACTACCAGCGCAGGGACGAATCCCTGCGACCGGCCTGTATCAGAGATCGAATCTCAGCCCCATAGGCGATCGTCCAGAGAGTAATCTGAGAACAGATCCTACACCGTGATCGGGATTTACTTGACCTCCCACAGGGTCAGGTTGTGACACAAGGTCAGGGTTTAATGTGGGAAGGGAGGGGGAATGGACCCGAGTTTTCACCCGGGCCGCAGTGCTTTGGCTTTAGCTGGTCTTAGCTTGTCCAAGTTGGTCTTTAGCTGGTCTCACTAAAATGCTAAAAATCTATCTAAAAAATGAGTAGAGATTTGCTACGCGAAAACTAATGTGCTTAGAGGCGTATTACGACTAGGTTCGTAATAACAGCGAACTAAAAAGGTAATTAGTTCATTTCTAAAAGAAATTAACAGCTTGTAAGGAACACGATCGAAAGGTCAAGGCTGTAATGCCCTGTTCTCTTCCGCTTTAGTGAGCAGCCAAAAGCGGCTGCGATACTCTCACTGAAAAACAATAAATTAATTATATTTAAAAAATTAAATTAAGATACTTATTGAAATAGGACATAAAAAAAACTTTTGAAAATGCGACGATGATGGTCAAAGTCAGTCAGAGAATTCAACACATGTTCGCAGTACTAAAAAAAAAACAACATTTCTGAGGTCAGTTTATTGCCGTCAGGAGAATCAACTCCTAAAACATGTGACATTAAGGTCACTTACGAACATCCATATATTTTGAAAAAACAAGTTTTATGTACATTCAAAATCCGAGAGAAAGAAAGGGCGAAGAAAATTCCTTTAACTTAAAGGAAGAAAAAGTATTCATATAAAGGCTTGCTCAAAATATTTCTCTGGGCGCCTAAAAGTTCAAGCAAGTAAATTGTTCTTAAGGGGTTAACATGTTGTGGAACGTCGGGAATTTAAAGATGATTAACGAATAAACGGGGTTTAATTCAGAAGGTTTGAGTTAATTGTGTGTTATTTTCTACAAACAATTTAGAAGAAATTGTCCAAACACATATCATGCAAAGCAGAACAAAGAACACAATAACGACGACGACAATATCTGAACGAGAACAAAATTACATTTTTTATGTACACATATATACAAATTATGAGTTGTAATAATGTTTGAATGTGTGAACTGGAAGTTTAGAGTTCATATGTTTGTGACAAGTCGATTTGAACTGTTCTTCTGTCGAGATTAATAATATTTGCACAGAACTTAAATTGTTGCTAAAAATCCGACAATAATGATTGCCTTAAGAGTAATTGTGTGTGTGCGGGAGAGAAAAATAAGTCGTGCAAAGTAGCGTACCTTTATATGTTGAGTGAGATAATATTTTCTTCGTAGTTGATTTGGAGAAACAACTCTTTGAATATTATTCTCGAAAACGTTCGTTGGAATGTTGTCGATGAATTTGCTTTGGTAAGAAAAGTTTTCGTTCAAGAATTCAGATTCGGATGAATTTCCAAAGGTAGCTGGTGGTGAGTTGATTTGAAGACATTTGTTAGAACGACGAAACGTAAGTTCGTGTCGTAGGAATGATTCGCGCAAATGATTGAATCTCGAAAAAGACCGCGTTCCTTGCCTGTTGCAATATTCGTGTTTTGGCGGGAACATGTAACGACCGAACTGATTGGTCGATTTACATTCAACGGACTTGATTCGTTAACATATGATATAGGAATGGTTCATTGTAAAATTTTGGGTATCAACACAGTATGGACTATCCCAACAAACACTCACATAATATTTCTGCAGAGCTCTTATAGAGGGGGAACAATCGGAAGATCCGTATTTTGTAGCTGAATGAGTTCGTAGGCCGAAAACAGAAATTTCTAGGTCTAAGGGAGCAGATCACGATTAGTTTTTAGTAGAGGGACGACATTCTGTCTTTGGAAACCAGCATGTAGATTTCTTCCATGAAACAGGTTCCGGAGAAGACTAGTGTTATACTGTCACCAACCAGATTACATCAATGATGTTAAAGCACTCACTGCCAAAGAGGCGTTTATTCTCCGTATTTATTGAGATTAGAAGGGAAATATCAGTAACTTTTCCCTCCAAAATTGCTATACCCGGTTCTCTCATTCGCCAGAAAATATATTCTTATCGATAAAAATCAAAGATTAGGGAGCTGGTTTTTGGAAGCAAGTGTGTAGCGGTCGCCGGGGTATACAATGGAGTAGCCATATTTGTTGTGCGTGTGTGAAGGGGCGTTCGCCACAATTATTTATTTCTGAACAGGAAAAGGTGTGTGAAGAATTACGCCAATTACATTTGATGTAAAATAGCAGATGACAAAATACAAGACAGAAGATAAAGTTGAAAACATAACAATTGGATTTATTATTGAACTGAATATACATGTATTTAAACTGAAAGGTTAGATGGAGTTACGTCTCTTTGACTTGATAAAATTGTATCTGAGCTCATATTGAATAAGTCGACTATTAGAACGTATAAGAATAGTGTTGTATGTTTGGAATGTATTGAACAAGTTAGATAGAGTTCAGAGATAATACTTGCATGCATTAAGTACTGTTCATTTAACGTTGACTGGATCAGTCAAGACGAGAGTTCCTTTAGGGTCACATTTTGGCGGCGATGTTGAGATGTACGAGTGGCGTAGAGAAGTTAAAAAGACGAGAAAAGCAGGAACAAAAAGAGAGCGAGCATCACACGTGTTTTGTTTATATATCTTCGCTGTACCACGTGGGAGGCTCAAAACTGACTTGGCGCCTAAATGGATTTTGCGTGTGGGAGCGATCTGATTGGTCGAAACTGACCAATCAGCAAGCCGGATTTAAGGTGATCGACCAATGAATTCTCGTTGATATTTTTATATGTAAGTATGATGTTATTTACCTCAAGTAGGAAGGGTGCATTTCCTAAAAGGGTAGAGTTGGTTGTTGTGGACGATTCCACAAGGGTCCGACAGTTGTGAGCGTACCTCCCGTCTTTATGTCCCCATAGTCAGAGTAAGGGTGGTCAAATTCCTTTTGATATTTTCTAGCTCTCTCGTTCGTCAGAAAATATATTCTTATCTTTGATAAGGATCAAGGTTTTGGGAGCCGGATTTGAAAGCAGGGATGAAAGTTGGGGCAAAGATCAGAAAAGAAGCGAGAACGTGAACACGTAAAACATTATAGTAGTGGTTCTCAAATTAAATTCTAATACCATATAGTTTTGTCCACCTCTCTTTCCCTGATGTGTTTTCTCTCATATTCTCTCCCATTTAGTAACCCCTTGCGTTTTAGTGGTTTTACTGCCTTGCTTGGGCTAAAGTTATAAAAAAGTAACCTTGGCATGAAACTACGCAAGTTGAAGCGGGCTAAAGCAGCGCCAAAATTGCAATACGACAGACTCCTGAATGACCCAACATTGAAGGAGCAGTATACGGACAGTAATAAAAGCAGATACAATGAATTAAATGAGAATGGAAATTCGAAGTGGGGCACATTAAGAGAAGCATTAGTAATATCAGCAACCTAGATCATCCCTAAGAAAACTAGACAAGGAAAGAATGAATGGATGGCAGATAAAATTCTCTACATGATGAGAAGCAAACAGCATAAGGAAATGTACAAGGGTGGACTGAAAATGTCATAAGCTGATGCTAAAGCTGTGACATCTTGCATTAATTTCATCTCTTCTTAATAATAATTGTATTGTTTCTTTCCAAAGTAACTGACGTCTATTCAAAGAAGACTTCAAAATTAACAAGTACCGACTTCTCTTCAAAATGGACAAAATTTGGCATCGTAATTTTATCAAGTAACTGCAGAAGAAGGATTCACCTTCCAGGGAAATTCACGCTGATATGGTGGCTACATTAAGGAATAACTCTCCAGTGCGAAAGTGAGCAGTTGGATTTAGGATAAGAAGGGAGAGTTTTGAAGATGCCCTAAGGTCTGGACATCTAGCAACTGCCACCAACGAAGAAAACATTGATCGTGTTTACCACATGGTGATAGCTGACAGGTGATTGATTATCAATCAAATAGTCAAAGCTATATGTATAAAAATGTAAATTTGCATTTTCTTCAGTCCCTGCGCAAAACACAACTCACTTTATTTCAGGTTTTGCTTTCTTAGCTGACATACACCCGACATGTAGAGCGAATCAGAAATATCTCTAATAATTAGATCTTTCTGATTCACTTTACAGGTCTAATTAGATTCTAATTTAATTCATTAGAGATTTTAATTTGCAGCGGCGTATGACACTTTTTCGAGACTAGAAGCAATGGAGAAGCTCAGTTGCTGTCTAAAGGAACTATGATGTCATGCTCTATCAGTTGGTTAAATTCAACTTTTGCCACTCGTAGCATCTCTGGAGTTTACTAGCGTGTACGACTCTAGATATAAAGACTTCTTCTTTTATGTGCCGTGGCCCTTCGTAGGCGATCATGGCTCTCCATTTCCTCCTGTCCCTTGTAGCTCTCAATAAGCTTTGACTTTTTGTTATTTCTCCCAGACCCTGTTCTACCATCCACTTGCTTAAGGGTGTCACGCGTTGCTTTCCCTTGTCCCTCTTTCTCTTTATTCACCCTGTGAGTATCAGATTTTCGAAGCCCTCCTTTTTATTACGTGTCCCAGAAATTTCAGCTGCCTCTTCCAGTAAGAGTTTCCTTTTTGTTTGTATCCTCTCCAAAAACCTCATCGTTGCTCACGGTCCATCGTATCCACAGCATCCTTTTGTAGAACCACACCTCTGGTGCTTCGAGTCTCTTCTTCTTGAGGAGACTGTCCAACATTCGCCGCTGTAAAGGAATACAGATATCACGTAGCAGTTCATCACTCTGTTTTGTTAACACCCCCCCCCCGTCTCTTAATACTCTGCTTAGCGTTTGGAATGAGTCTTTCTTTGCCCATCCCAATACGTCTTCGGATCTCACTGTAAGTAATACGGTGTAATGCCACGGGACAATATTTCCTTGTGGAAGGACAGCTTAGTAATGGTAGAAAATTTATCTAAAGCTTACAAAAAGCAAGATTATCTTTCGGTATTAACCACAACGGGTAAAGAAATGGTATAAGAAATATGATTTGGCCACCTAATGTGAGTCTCAAGCAAGATCCACTAAATCATTAACCCACCCAATATAGCGTTTTCTACAGTCGTACAATTTCGACAGTTCTTATTTTGGTTATCTGCAAGATACTGTAAACCTCGTTATATTCACTTACGCACAAATACCTTTGGTAAAGATATGAATCCACTTCTTCACCCCCACGTTTAATTAGTAAGTGAAATCCTTATCTTAATTTTTGTTCTGGTTTTGAATAATATTCAATGGGTTGATAAACCGTAGAAAATGAATCAATCAATTATATTTCGCAATTTCCCTTTTTTAAAAGCTGCGATTTTTTCCGGTGAGAGGTGAATGTTCTGTAGCGGACTCCCTTGGAGGGGGAGGCGATATGAAAGACGGCCCCAGCGAACCGTATGTATCGGTATGAGGTCACAAGAGGCCCGCTAACATTTTTGAGTTAAAAGCGTGAAGTCTGACAGGTGAAACAAAATGGACAACAGAACGAGGATATGTACGATTAATGGAATGCTAAGTTTATTTACAAAGCAGAGGCCGTGGATTAGATTGGTCTGGTAATAAAAAGGTAGTCGGACTGGCCGTGTCGATGGTTGGACTTGTCGTGTTGACAGTTGGAAGTTGATGTGCAGGCGTTGCGTACATGCCGGTCGAGGTTGGTGTTGAAACCTCCCGTAATTATTATAACCGATATGGGGAAGGTTATTCAAGTCGAAGTGAAAGAAGCCGATCGCTGCTGGTTGGCTGGTCGAGTTTCGGACTAGACGTGTCGGGTAGGAACGGTTTCAGGTCAGTGCCGGGAAGCTGGCGTTGCAATGTTGTTGGGCATATTGAATGTCCGGTGTTGGCATTGCGTATCTGTTGGTATCGAAGCCTACCATAGTAATTATAACCGTAGTGTACGGGAAAGGTTATGGAAGACGTGCAGGCAGCAAGAAGGGACAGAATGCCAAGAGGCGAAAATGCATAGGAAGCCAGAATAAAGGTAGAAGAAAAAGGAGAAAGAAATACAGATCCAACTCGCGTCCAGTTGCCAGAGAAAAAAATGGAAACATAACTTAATACGCAGAACCGACCTCACTAAATTAGGCGAGAAGTCGCCTTATATTAATTTAAGGGAGACGAACAACAGCCACAGGTCTCGTAAAATACTAAAAATCTCTCTAAAAATAAGTTAAGATTTGTTACGAAAAAACGAAGGTCTAAAAATGCATAGGAGGTGTGTTACGACTAGGTTTGTAACACAAAAAAAGCAACTAAAAAACGTAATTAGCTCAATTCAAGAACGAAATGAGACTAAATTACACAGCGTGTAGGGAACACGATGAAAAAAGGGTGAAGGTCGAAGTGTCCTGTTCGTTCCCATTTAGGGAGCAGCCAAAGGCGTCCGCGACAGTTCTGACAATGAATTCTTCCTTCAACTTCGTGTACTAACACTAAAATAGTGATGCAATCTCATTAATATTTTGACATGTACACCTCAGGCCTAATTGAACAATTGGATTACCACAATAGAATTATCGTTGCCACTTTAACTTTATTTAGGAACTTTGATACTTGAAAGCGGATCTAGCACAGCAATAGGCGATATGTTATCTTATTTAAAACTGCAAATTATTTAAAATTAGTAGTAGTTATTCTTATTTTATTTTCTTTGAATTCATTTTTCGCCACCGTAATTATCAGCACTGTACGTGTGCTTATCAATTCCATTAGTCAATTGTTTTTTTATTCAAGTCGTTGTCTTCCCCAGGACCGTGCGATTAAGCCATAGAATGAAAGTACAAAAAACTGTAACTGAAGAAAGAAGAACATGAAAATAACGAATAAATGAACTTATACACTGCCAAGTACAAGTGGCAATGTTTTCATTTGCTGTCAACATGGAGTTGACAAAAAAAATTGTAAGATGTCAGAAAATCTTTTCTCCCCCTCCCTACTCACATCTCTAAAAATGCGGGTCGAAAATCATTGTTTTTAATTTTTATTATATCTTTCTTTTCCAGTAATATACGAGTTCAGGTAAACGTAGCTTTTAAATGTCATTTGAATGAAAGCATATAAACCTGTCTATAGAGATGTTTTGTAGATATTACTAGTCACAATACAATACTTGTTTAAGATGCACAGGAATCCCTCGATTAGTGCAGCTAATGTGTATAAAAAATATACGCACCAATCGAAAACGCATTAATCGAATATTATAATTTGTACCTCAAATTTTGATACTCTCATTCACAATTAATAATTCTAATTTGCGTACTTTTAAAAATATGGGTACATATAAGAAGATAAAATAACAAAAATGCCATGAAAACTAAATTAAGTATTTAATTAATCTGATTTTTTTTCATGAAAAACTTATTTAGTTTGCCGCATGGTATTCTTCTGTTCTTCAATTGATGGTACTGAGAAATTGTTCTTTGAAATTTAAAACATATCATAGTCATTAGTATTTTTTAACCTGAAAATTTTTATAATCTTTCCAAGTAAATGCATACATTTTTTTTCGATATTTTTTTATAAATGTAAATTTTTGTACGTAATTAAAAATAAAATTTAATTATTAAATAGTCCAATTTTTAAACAAAAAGTCAGAAATTTCCTTTTTAAGACCTTCAAAATAAACATGAAAAAAATCAGAATATTAAAAAAGATTTAACAGAGACAAATATTCAAATATATATTTTTATCGGCTTATATTACGAAAACAAAATTTATAACTGACTGACCGAGTTGAAAATTAAAATGTTATACCAATTAATTAAAAATTTTCTAAAATTTAAAAAGGGAAAATGGATAACCATTTTTTGTTTGTCAAGTATTAAGTAATTACAGTAGTGATAAAAAAAATGATTGGGTAAGTGCCATACGTGATACACGCTTGGGCGGCCACATGCCTTTCGATACATGACTGACGAGGCAGATTTTTCTCCGTAGTAGGTTGCCATTTCTTTTTTTACGGTAGATTGGTTGCCAGCTAATGCTAAAGAACCTATTCAACTCGTAGCTGGGAGAGAAGAGATGGATTCATACCATTCCCAAGGGTATTTGTGCGCATAAGTAAATCTAACGAACGCGAAGTGAGTTAGAACTCGGCTCTCCGAGTTCACACTCCGAGCCGATATCCATTAATAAACAGAAGAATGTTTTATCGTACTAATCGAGTATTATACACTAATCTAATTTTGGTATATAAAAATTTTAGCGCACTAATCGAATGCGCATTAATCGCAAGATTCTTTTATTTTGATTAAAAAAAGTTAAACCAATTTATTTAGTAATTTAATTTAAGTAAATGTTGACAAATTAACTGATAGAAATTATGGGAAATAATTCGCTAAAATAGGATATAGAGTAATCTCCCCTGAATTATGTGTGTATTTCTGCATTGACAAAATGGAAAAAATGTTATCTCTCTAAGTTTACTGAGATAAAATAATGCTAAAAAGATAATTTATGACTCAAGTCTTTAATAGAAAAATAATGAGAAAACCAAACAAGTTAGCGTATGATTTGATTATATAAAAATCTTGAATATTTTTCACTTCTCTATTATATAGCCATTTATATCATTGGAGCAAATTGAAATTAGCAACAGCATTCAGTGTATTTTTAAATTATTCTAAAATATATCGTAAAAACATAAAACCAACAAAATAACTAATTTCGATAATATAATTATGTAGTTTATTCATGCGTAATTAATTTTACTAAAATATCTTAATTTTTTCTGAAAAATCTTTAAAATTAATGTTCATAGTGTTTTTATAACCTAATTTCATTTTTAAATGAAGATAGAAATATATTAAAAATGTTTTTATTTGGGGCTGAAGAATTTTATTTTATTTTTAATAAACACTGATTAATTTTTTTATTGCTCACAGTTAAATCTGGTATTACTTATAAAAATTATAATAAAAAACTTGTATTAAGTACATGTTTATAAAAATATCTAGCATTAGTTATAAGTTCCTACCGATAACCCATTAATGCCCACATTCCTCCAAATAGGTCAGTAAGCAATAATGGTTCATCATACAAATCGTTTAGACTATGAGTCAGACTGTTGAAATGTGGAACATTCCCTCTTGTGTTTAATTAATTTTTCTTTGTAGTTATTGAATACAATAAAAATGACCAATAAAGAATAAAGATGAATGAAGAAGTGTAAAGAAGAAAATTTAATTTCCAGGATTCTTCTATCTAAATACCACTGGAAAGGGAACACTTTAAAAAATGATTTTATTTAATTTTGTTCTGTTTGTTAATTTTGGCAGGTAAGAACAAAAATAAAGCAAGGTAATCTTATTTATTGGCAGTTTTTCAAAAGGGAAATCATTTATAATAAAAAAAAAGAAAACCTATCTATTATTACAGCTGCCTATAATGTCTATGACAAAATGATTGCTAGGAAGTTAGATACCACTCAGAAAAAGTAAAGCTATAAAATCAATATAAAAGAATGTCATTTCATATATCAATTTATGTAAATATATCACATTATTGCAATTTTAAGTTACATACCAAAAGAATTGCAAATAAATCTTGTTGTAAGTAGCTCCAATTTATAAACACTTAACATTATGAATAAAGACAAAGGGGAAATTTATCTTAAACAACACGTTTTGTCCCGAGGGACTTTATCAAGGAAAAGCGCAAGTATTTTATTTTGTAACAAGCATTTATATACTAGAGCAGAAATGTTATTGGTTTTTTCAAATTTTCACGTTTAGGAATGCTCATAAATATTGATCAGGTTAGCTGAAAAGTCAGATCAATTATGGAGGGCATGAAGTGACACAATTCAATGTCTAACAAATGAAAGTGAGAAAGTATTTTTTGTTTCAAAATAAAATCCTTACATTTGCCTAGATAAAGTCCCTCAGAGAATAAAACATGTTGGCTAAGATAAGTTTTCCTTTTGTTTTTAATCATATTGTCCTTTTACAGATATATTCTATCTGAAATTTTTATATTTTATATTATCTTTATTATAATCTACAAGCAAATAAATCAAGTTTGTATATAAGACAAGAAAATTTGTACTGGAATTAAAACAAAAGAGTGAGAGCCTATAGCTGGCCACGAATAGGCAGGAAGATTCTATTGGTCAGTGTGAGAGCCAACAGCTGATTGACACGAATGTTAACTAGCATGCTAGCATGCAAAAAAAATCGATAGCTGCATTTGTCACAAGAGGGAAAAATGTAAATCTGCATGGCACTTTACTCCAATTGGCTCATTTGTTTGCTTAAATTCAATGTTGATTCTGATTCTGCAGAAACTGGGTTGGGTGTGAAAAAGTGTTTGTTAACATTCTTTTTTCATTCGGTTTTTCCAGTTACGAGTCCTTTTTTAAAGCTGATCCTTTTGTGTTCATTTTGTTTAGTTTTTTTTCGTAACAGATTTAATGTTTAGTATAGAGCTTAGAAAAAAATCACAGTGTGAGATAGGCAAGAACTAAGGCATGTAGCAACATCAGCACGGCAAAGGGCACTTCTTTAAAGGCAAGGAAGGGCAAAAATATTTTAAGTCAAGTGATAGCAATTGCTGTATGAGTCGGACAATTTTGGAATCAAGCACGGGCAATGCTGGGCCATATTGCTAGTATATATATATATATATATATATATATATATATATATATATAGAGAGAGAGAGAGAGAGATAGAACAATTAATAAAAAGACTGTAGCTGGATGTGATTTACCTTGCATAAAATTTAACTTTTCTTCATAAGCCATTTTGGCGTTTTTTTTGAGAAATTAAATTTATGAGTGAAAATATGAGTGACATTTTAGAAAATTACCTGATATCCTTATTTATTAAAATTTTCATTCTGAAGAGCTATTTTTACTTGGTAAAAGGAAAACATTTAAAATATCCATTAATGTCCTTTCAATCTCATTTTTCATTTCATAGCTTCTAAGTTAGTGAATTCTAAAGGCATGTTTTGTCTACTCCACTCATAACCTATATTGCTTGAACATTCAGAAAAGATCAAGTTCCTTCACAATGTCACAAAAACTTACAGATAAAAAATTAACTGAAACATGCCATATAGTCAGACTTTTGTTTTTCTAGTTTAAACATTTATTGATTTTTGCTTTGTGATTTGTGAACTTACCCATTCACTTTCAGACTCATACAATTGTGCATGATTGAAAATATTTTTAAAACAATCATACAGAGATGAATATATAAGCTATGAATAACCGACATGAAGACAAAAATTTTTATTGAAGCAAATAAAATTACTCAGTAAATTTAATAATTTTAAAGCGTTCCTTTTGTTCCAATAATTCCAAATAAAATATTTTTACAGGAAATACTAAGCTACTAAATTAGTTTTCAAGTAGAATATAATTTTTAAATTGTCAGGTGATCTTCTCTTTCAAACAAATTTGTGCCTTAACAATTATTACTTGACAATTTAATAATCAGTGGATATGGCTTATTTTTTATCCGAATTGAATCTGTGCAAGCAAAAGTGTCAACTAGTTTTATGCATTGTTAGAAGTGTTTTTACTCAGGATATGTTTCTTGGGAAGGATGATATCAATATCAAATCTGTCATTGTATAATTGAGTAAGTTCAGCAGGTCTTATGAGAATAGGACTATATAAAGTAATATTATTTCAAGAGAACTTGATTCCTTACAACATGCATGCTCTTGTCTTCTGATGTCCTTCTCATTGATTGACAGTCTGTCTTTGTACAGAATAGTAAGATTGATCATGTCATAAAATAAGAATGTATTCCTCAGTAGCTAAATGCTTTTGTCCTTTTCTCTTATGATGAATTAATCATAAAAGACACCAAATCTAGGTTTTGGATGGTTTGGGTAAGAGAGAGAAAAAGGTAGTAATTGGGCAGCCTCTGATTGCAAGACATATCAGTCATTAAATTATTATCTTTTTATATATATATATATATATATATATATATATATGTGTGTGTGTGTGTGTGTAAAATAGAAAAATATTGTTGTGTTCATCTGAAATGTTTTTAACTGTGAAGTGAGAAATGCTAAGGTTATGTACTGTATAATTTAAATTTAACTTTCCAATGAACACAAAAATTTTGTCTTACAAAAAAAGCAACAACACCCTGATGTTGACATTGTGCTAATATCAAAAGTACTCAGAATAAATAAATATGTATCAACATGGTAATTTTCTCTCTTTCTTTAATAAGGACACTAAGAAGCTTGTCTGTGAATATAAGAGGATCCTATAGAAAATAAGTAGACAAAACTTGTTTAAATTATTCAATGAGACAAGTCTTAATGAAAACAATCTGCCAAAATATACACAATATATACATACATATATATATATATATATATATATATATATACATATATATATATATATATATATGTATATATATATATTATAGCAATAAAAACGATTAGACTAATTTTACTTTTCATGATTAAAAAGAAAAATGAAAAATCAAACAAACACAGCCGACCGGTTTTGCCCTCAACAGAGCTGGATCGAGGGATTATATATTGCAATAAAATAATAATAAAACATAAAATGATACATAATATTAATAAAGGTGGAATACAATTTAAATTGTATTCTGCCTTTATTAATAGTGTATTCCCAGAGTTTCCCAACCTGGGGGCCACAAATCCTTGAAGGAAAATTGGGATGGTAAGAACAGCCCATGAGTTTTTAGATTACATTTTTTGGAATAACTTAGTTGACACTTGCCTGAAGTTGCACATTTCATTGGGTGTGTTGCTTACTACACTAGTCACTGTTGAAAGTGCTGAAAGAAGTTTCAACCAACTGAAACTAATATTAGAATTTAATTTGAGGACTACTACTACAATGTTTTACAAGTTGTCGTTCTAACCTCTTTTCTGATCTTTGCCCTGACTTTCACTCCTGCTTTCAAATCTGGCTCCCAAGACCTTCATCCTTATCAGAGATAAGAATATAGAGCTGGGTGGATAATGCTCACAATTTGTTGGACACTTGCTTCTCAAAACCTTTGATTATTATCAGAGATAAGAATATATTTTCTAACAAATGAGAAGGCCAGGAAAGTGTATAACAATTTTGGAGGGTAAAGGTCTTGATATTTCTGAGCTTTATAATCTTGATAAATACAGAGAATATACGCCTCTTTGGCAGTGAGTACTTTAACATCATTGATATAATCTGGTTGGTGACAGTATAACACTAGTCTTCTCCGGAACCTGTTTCAAGGAAGAAATCTATATGCTGGTTTCCAAAGACAGAATGTTGTCCCTCTACTAAAACCTAATCGTGATCTGCTTCCTTAGACCTAGAAATTCCTGTCATCAACTTACAAACTCACTCAACTACAAACTACAGATCTTCCCATTGTTTCCCACTCCGCAAGTATTCTGAAGAAATCTATGTGAGTCTTAACCCCTTAAGAACAATTTACTCGCTTAAAGAACTTTTAGGCACTCAGAGAAATATTTTGAGCAAACCTTTATATGAAAGTTTTCTTCCTTTAAGTTACAAAAATTTTCTTCTCCCTTTCTTTCTCTCGAGTTTTGTGTATATCCCTTTATCTTTTTTGTGTGTATGTAAATAAACATTTTCTTCTTCTATTGTTACACCCGGAGCAGGAGTTTGAGTCTTTATCCTTCTGCCTAAAAGAGATAATTGTCCACTCTAAACTTTCAATCTGTCGTTGCTTTTATCGATTCTGTCACCTTTAACCTTAACCAATTCATGTGGGGAAAGCTGGGACAAATTTCCCAAACTAATAAGAAATTATCTATAATCTACAATGAATGATGAAAGTTTATCTGGGTTAGCAATGATTTCTATTGAAAATGAACGTGCTTGATCCCTCGAATGTGATGAAGTAGTGAATACATTTTCTATTGCTAAACATTGAAAAAATACCATGTAAAATTCTATTTTTCACCCATGATATTAAATGCATCAATAATCTGCAGATAAAGAGACTGAGCTCTACTTGATAAGTTCAGTGTTCATGCAATCTTTGCCTGTTCCATGTTTACAGTTTTTTATATAAAAGTTATCAATCCAAAAATATTGAAGGCTGCCACATTCAGTTATTGTCATATAAAAGTTTTCAAACGAAATAATGTTTTTTTTTTTAGAAACGATGTTAGTGTTATTGAAGAGCTAGTTCTTGTAGGTATTTCTGAGGAATAATATAGTTGGTCCATGTGGCTGAAGAAACTAACAGAGAGTAGCACCAGTCCAACCAGCATTGTGGCTTCTGGTCTCACTGGCACATGATTTGCGCAATTTAGTTTATATACCTACTTGAGTCACATGGCTGCCCAAAAAAGAAGAAAAGAAAATCGTTAGAATTCTAAGTAATGCGTAGGTGCTATACAGTTTTAAATTAATACTATCCACTGATTGGATGAGCCTACTTTTGGATGAATTTTTAAGCATAAAATTTTACTACATAAAATTTATATTGAAATTATTTTGAGAACAGCAATACTTGCTGAAATATGTAGCGGACTGTGTGGGTGGAGATGTGATGGGATATCAGAAGGTTAAACTTTCCTCCTGGCCGATCCAGCTACTTGGGAATGTTGGACTTTAATTAAGTCCAAAGAAAACAAAGAAAACAAACAAGACCGATATATATGGGTAAACAAATATATATTAATAACAAGTTACACAAAGACATGAACAGTTATATAGTGTTTGTATGGAGAAATTATGTGTGTGTGTTGTGAGTGTTCGTACGTACGTGTATTGTTCTTAGCGTGTTCCCAGAATTTGGGAAACGCTGTATCTGTGAGAGTTCACATATTTGAGTTGGTTGAAAAGAGAGATTTTACAACACCTCTGCACGAGGTGGCGGCCCAAGGTCTAAGTCGAAAAGAGAGAGAGAGAGAGAGAGAGAGAGAGAGAGAGAGAGAGATAGAGAGAGAGAGAGAGAGAGAGAGAGAGAGAGAGAGAGAGAGAGGGTCAGCCAGGATTTATAGCCAGGGGAGAGAGACCCCTGTTGAAGGATTAAAGAACTGAGGAGGAGCTAACTCCGACAAATACATCCATGTTTCAAAATTAATTAAAGATAGGACTCTAAATGTTCATCATCAATTAATCATAGCTAAGGATCAGAAGCTCATATATATATCATGTATATATATTATTCCAGGAACATTTTCAAACTTATTCACAATGATCTTCGTTCACTCTAACCTTTTAACTTTCTGTCATGGAGTAACAAAGGTACCTCACACATTTTACGTATGATTTCATTTTCAAGTCTTTTTTCAATGCTCTTAGGACTGTCATGAGTGAAACTCCCCTCACATGTGCCAAACGTCATATGAATTGAGTTGGATCTTTTCTTATTGATCTCTTTAGCTCTAAATTGAAACGAGGATCCCTATTCCTGTTGTGACCTCCTGATCAAGTTTTCCTCTCTACTGTTCTCTCTTTTTTAAACTTATTCACTTTTCTCTTAATGGATCTTGAATAGACTTTGAAGATGGAAGCTAGATGTTGGTACCATTACTGAAGGCCTGAATGAGCTTTTTCCTCTCACCATTGCTCAGTTGGGAATACATAATGTGGCCTACACAAAACGATTTTAACCTGTTCTCTTTCTAGCTGAATAACTCAAGGGGTTTTTCAGTGATTCTTATGACAAATGGTGTCAAGATGGCTAAGACCAGGAATAAAAAATTCAATTAGTTTAGTGTTTTTTTTAAATATTAAACATTTTGTGGAATGGACAATTATTCTGTAACACTGTTTGGACGATTTTGCTGTTACACCCAATATATATATATATATATATATATATATATATATATATATATATATAGAGAGAGAGAGAGAGAGAGAGAGAGAGGGGAGGTTGTGATTAGCTTGTTGTGAAATCGTCTCAGAACGATATACGTCTCTTGCAATGGAGAGATAAAGATTTCTGTGTGCGGTTTAAAGTTTATAGTGGCGTTCCTCCTTGGCAGTAGTCACAGTAGTAGTAATCTTCGTGGTAGCAGAAGCATCGGTACTTATATTAACAGTACATGTTAGCAGGGGTTTTGTTCCCTGACATCACTTCCAGTCTCCGATATCTCTCCACCCAGCTCGACTGCACTCGACGACAGACAAGCCCAAAAACAACTTTTTGATTGTTGTAACTTGTTCGACGTTTCCAGTAGTAGTAATAATAGTAGCAGTAGCAGTCTTAGATTGTGGGAGGAGTCATTCGCTTCTTTGTCATGAAATATGTTAGCGGGCGTTTGGTTCCAATCTCTGACGTCACTTCCAGTCTCCGACCTCTCTCTACCCAACTCGACTGCACTCGACGGCAGACAAGCCAGCCACTCGGTCAACAGATTTCTGTCTGCGTTTATATAGATCAACTTGGCTGATCATAAATCGACCCTTGGCCCACACATGATTATCACGAGTGCTGCCTTCAACCCAAAATCATGTGAATTTCAAAGTTCCTCATATCCTTAGTAAGCGCTATTTCAAATTTTAACTGATAAAAATTATCTCGATCATCCTACATTGTCTTCCTAATGACCCAATTCCAAATGGGCTAGATCAGATTCCCATCAGTAAACAAAATTGTTCTGATCTAATTTCGCTGTTCAAATCTACTCCAATTTCAATAAAAAAAAATATATATGTGTGTGTGTTTGTGTGTGGTTCCAAACTCTCACTGTTACAATATAACAGTATGTTACTATCTCCATTTTCATATATATATATATATATATATATATATATATATATATATATATATATATATATATATATATATACATATATATGAAAATGGAGATAGTAACGTACTGTTATATATATATATATATATATATATATATATATATATATATATATATAATACAATTAGATTTTTGCATCTCCCCTAAAAGAAATAGAGGCCAAATTTACGCTGAACATGAACTTTTGTTCTCTCATTTAAACCTGTGCATGAGTCGGCTATTGACCAGCACTTACTTGAAAACCTAGACTGTGCTAATAAATATTCTTTCACAGTTTTATACAGAGCCTGGTCCACTCACCATTTATGTCTCCTGGAAGTGGTTCATATTAAGTTACAGCAATCATCTCTGTGCAAACAGAAGGAGGACATCATCCACTCCCTCAATCTCTTTGGAGGCCTGTGAGTAATATTTTTTCCATTTTATACTCACTTGGAACTATATATTTTATAAGTAAATCATTTTACAATAAATTTATTTTAATCGTTGTTCCAAAATTTCCCTCCTCAACTCTCCATTATCTTTTTTCTCCCCTTTTCTTCACTGTGTGAATATTCATTTCTTTGTTCTCGTAAAAAGTTTTGCCAATGTTTTCCTTCTGATTAAGTGTTGGCTAAAAGGATTCCTTAAAGAAAATAAATAAAAATGCCTTTGCGTATTTAAAAAAATGTATTTACGTTCTGTAGTATCAAGTCCTCGTTTAAATATATATATAATAGTACATTACTATCTCCGTTATATATATATATATATATATATATATATATATATATATATATATATATATATATATATATATTGAATACTGTTGCCACAACTACATGAATTTAAGTGTGCTAATAGAGTGGCATCTAGGTCCCACTCTTTTACTGTTGAAATAGTTAAATGTATCTGACACTTCTACTCCAATAGTTTTTTTCGCACTTCCCAACAGTGGAACTTCCTTCAATTTACTTGCTTTTCTGAAAACTAAAATCTTCAAAAATTTAAATGCAATCTTCTGTCATCTTGAACCCGGTTCATCTTTTTTTCTTTCCTCAATCCCCCCCATACCAAGTCTTTTCTTTCAATTTTTACTCTCTGCAATCCCCTGTGTACTAATGGAATTCACACCTTGCTTGCGGGTGAAATTATTAAAAAAAATTATATATATATATATATATTTTAGAATTGGACATAGCCCGACAATTTATTTAAAGACATTAAAGAACGTTAAACATAATATAAATGTCTTTAAATATATATATATATATATATTGTATCAAAAATACTTTTACAAACTTTGGCGGCCAGTTCCTCACACCAAAGCAAGGACAAAAGTTCATATAAATGTATGTCCAAAAATCCTTCATTTTTGAGTTATTAAGTTTACATTCACTTATATGCTAATACCCTTGGGAAAGGTATGAATCCTCTTCTTCTCCCACTCAGCTATGGGTAAATAGCAGGACAGACTGGGTTCTATAACCTTGGATGGCAACTGGTCTACCGTAAAAAGAAATGACAACCTCCTGTGAGAAAAAATCTGCCTCTTCAATCATGTATCGAAAGATACATGATCGCCTAAATGTGTATCAACATGTATTCATATTGTGAGCAGGCAGATATGATTTTTACATACGGCTACATGAATGGTAATGGGCACTAAGCTGCACAGCTGTATCAGATTGCATTTCCAGACAGAATGCAGCTGAGTCATCCAACCTTTGCTGCTGTTTATCGTCGTGTTGCTGAGATAGGGTCTGTGGCACCACAAATTATAGATTGAGAAAGACGAAGATTCACTGATATGCCTGACCACAAAGAACACATTCTATACGCCCTTTTGGACAAATGTTTATATAGGCATTTTACCTTGTTTTGGTGTTAAAAACCCTCTCCCAAAGTTTGAAAAATAATTTTTTGATAGCCATGACCAGCTTTGACAAGCTATGACCAGCTAAGACCAGCCATGACCAGCTATGACTAGCTATGACCAGCTAAAGACCAGCTTGGACAAGCTAAGACCAGCTAAAGCCAAAGCACTGCGGCCCGGGTAAAAACTCGGGTCCATTCCTCCTCCCTTCCCACGTTAAACCCCGACCTTGTGTCACAACCTGTCCCTGTGGGAGGTCAAGTAAATCCACGGTACTGACCGGTCGCCTCTGACACGGTCAGTGCACAGGCACCTGGCCTCGACGCCAGGATGCCGCCCCGGGCTGTGTATTAAGTTACGCTCCCATTTTTTTTTTGTCTGCGACTTGGACGCGAGTTGGAACACACACACACACACACACACACACACACACACACACACACTCTCTACACTTCTGACTCTCGGCATACCACTCCTACTGGCCGCCCGCACGTCGTCCACAACCATTCCCTGTACACACTAATGTTAGTAATTATTACGGGAAGTTTCAATTGGACTCGACCCGGCAGACCCGCAACGCCAGCCACGACCAGCAGCGATCACCAGCCGACCGACAGCGGACACCAGCCGACCAGCAGCAATAACCAGACCAGTCAACCAACAGTTCTACCCAAACCTGACAACCAGCGAAGCCCATCTGCGACGACCAACAAACCTTTCCCGTACACTATTGCAAGTAATTATTTACGGAAGGTTCTTCGGCACTCACTTCAACCTCCAACCGTCGACACGACCGGAGCAGCCACACAATCATCAACCTCCAACCATCGACACGACCGGAGCAGCCACGCAATCATCAACCTCCAACCGTCGACACGACCGGAGCAGCCACGTAATCATCAACAGTCGTCAAACCGTCGACACCGACCGGAGCAACCACACTCTACGGGAGCATCAGCAACAACCAACCGCCGACATTGCCAATATACATCCTATTCTCCTTCATGTAATAAACCCCTGCTCAATTCATACACATCTTCGTCCTGTTGTCCATATTGTTTCACCTGGTCAGATCACAAAGTAAAAATGTGTCGGGCTCCCTGTGACATCGTTCCTATACGACACGGGGCGCTCGGGCTATCGCGCCCCTCTCTGGGGTGTCCGCAACACTATTTTGTCTTCATACATTAATATGTCGTTACAGATTGAGTAGACTTCTGAAATACACTGGTCTCTGCTTTTTCATTTGTTCTTTACTTCCTTTATGAAGTCATCCTCGGACGCTTTGTCTATTATTTTGTTGATCGTTATTGGAAGATCTCTGACACTATTGCACAAGGTGCTATTTAGGTCGACCTCTATTCTTATGGCAGCAATGACCGTGTCTTCCAGGGATTCAGAATATTTAGGTATCAATCTCGATACCCGTCTGCATGACAGATTTTAGTAGATGGGAGAAACTTCATTTTGTAAGAGGAGAATGGTTCCCCATCTTTGTCTCAGTCACACATTGCTTCAGGAAGGCAGGTCTGATGAGGATATATTAGCACTTCTTGAAGCTGCTGCCACCACCTCTAGGACCAAGTTATGTCTAAAGGTGTACCAGCCATTCTGTAGTGCTTTCGGGCAGGATGACAGCACATGGCACAGGTTTCCGTTTGCACCACACAACCAGCAGGAGGTGACTTCTGAACTCCTCATCTCCTCAAATTTTCCGGTAATGCCACCACATCATATGCTGCCTGAATGAAGAAATTTAAATGTCCTGTGCTGAGACACGACCAATCAGACCAACTGATCTGAACACCCTCAATACCCTCCCAGTTGAGCCATTGACCCTGCTGAGCCTGTTGGACAGACTGCACCAATCGTCTCTCCTTTTCGAGCTTCCGAACCCCCTGTTCCTGTAACTTGAGTTGCTCCTGTCCACTGGCCTCTGACCAGAATCACTCCCTCTCAACTAGACCAAGTCCAGCACATCCCTCCCTTGTAACATCCTGGTAACAACCTCTGCCTGCTTTACTATTCCTTCCACTGCTAACATCACATCTGACACTTTCCACTTTCTTTCTGTCTTCACCTCCGGCACATTTTCCTGGATTACAGCATCTTTAGATTCACACGGCATGGTCTGCAATCTCACCTTTGCCACCTTATACTCCTCCACCAAAAAAGTAACACCAAGCCACTTCCGTACGCATTTATTAATTTTCCTTTCAATTATCTCAACTTGAGACAGTGCCAACTCATAAATAGTTAGCAGCTACATTAATCTCGGCATCTACCCAAAATGCATACACCAAACTTTAAATTTTCCAGGACGCATGCATTGGTCCATGCTTCACCTGTCCGCATGTCACTGGATTTCAACCCCGCGGTGACAAACTGCCACAGGGAAGTTATACCAACTCCCAAGACACTTCACACCTTGCTCCCATACTATTGGTATCTTTTCACCTGCAATGGAAAACACTTCATTAATGACAGAACCTCTCTTCATAGACAGTGACCTGCTCTTCCTTGGCTTGAAGGCCATCTGACCCCCACCCTACCAACCCTGCAAGTCTCTCCAGAACCAACTGTGCTACTTTCCTATCATCTTGAATTATCGTCAAATCCTCCATAAATGCCCAGATTTTGACCTCATTCTGCAGGAATCACTTCCAACACCATCACAAACAGTACTGGAGAGATAGCACATCACATAGCAATTTCCCTCTGCAGCTCCACATACTTTGTGGTGTATTTCATCATTTTCTTTCTTGTTAATGATATAGCCACTGTTACAGTATTATAAGTAAAATTAATAAATTATCAACTATTATTTAGATTTCTATGATCTTGTTGAAAAATCAGTTCTTTATATATAAGATCAAAGTTTTATGAATCAAAAGGAAAAGACTTTTAGCCTAGTGAAAGTTTTGGTTGAAACAAGTCATTGTGAGCTTAAATTTTGAAGTGTTGAAAAGTCATATATTCTGATTTAAAGAAAGAGATGAATGAGTAACACCAAGGTGGATAAGACTAGTGAGTATTAACTAATAGGAGTCATTTCCTAAGCATAAAAAGTAAAATTAGAATAATCTTATACAGTTTGATTAAAAATTCTGATAACTTACCATGTACAACAGGCACCCTTAGCCAAGCTTTCCACTGACTGGCCAAAGATTACCACACTTTGCATTTCAGTTCTTGATCTAGTCAGTGTGCACCAAAAATTGCAAAAAGGCCTATTGCATGCTCACAAGGTAATGAAGATGAAAAACAAATACCACATTGAGAAATGAGAAAACAAACACTTTTTTCCATATCATATATAGATGTTTTATTCAGGGATTTGCCTGTGTTGGTAGGTAAGTGACAATTGGGTCAACTTCTATGTCAAACTCATAGGTTAGATCTACTCATCTACACATCCTGGTGTGTGGCTAGTTATACAAATGGGTGGAATCAGAACCATGTGATGGACAAGTCTGTCCTCCACCAAGGACAGACCAGAACTGACTCTCCATTCGCAAGTGGGGCTTAATATAGACCAGCACCCTATTCCAGTTTTGTTGCCACTTGGTCTCCATTCCTTTACTTTGCTGTTTCCCTTGGGTCAAAGTGGATGACACTGATAAGACCATACTTAAAAAACACACCCACTAGCCATAAGACAGAAACATCTCAAAATTTTCACAGAGCTGCAACAGTTTTGATTTAAAATCAAACTTCTATGCCACGTGTCATAACTTTTACAAGGAAAACTATCAGACAAGAATAAAATTAAGTTTGGCATTTGTGAGAGTAACATTTATGAACTTTTGTATTTTAGGGAAATCTAAAGCGTTAGAATAGTTCACTGGATGTTATAAGTTCAATTGTTAAACCTTGAAGTATCTACATCCTTGTATAATATTGAATATAAAATGAGATTATTATTTGTTATTGATTTCTTTAAAACACTAGTAATAACTGCAAGCATTTTGACTATATAAAAATATAATACACCTTGAATGAAAAAATATAAATTTATAAGTATGCACATGTCTAATAAAGATTAAAGAATGATAACTTGTGCAGTAATTAGCTTTGTATCAAAGTATAGCGTAAATTTCTTCTTTGGGGGTCAATTTTGTTTTATCCTGAAAAAAATATCAAAGCACAGTATTCATCTTTTAGTGAAATATTTAAAAAAATAGAACCTCAAATTTGAAAAAAAGATTTTGTAAGCTTTTTACCTGTTCATGAATGGGCTGATGTATTAGCCTGAGATTTGGTGTTAATTCTTAATTCTCTCAGATGGTTGAGACAATTCTTTTCAAACTTAGTTATACCTCAGTAGCAGGTGTTTCTCCAGTTTGCTAGGTTTTCAACAGCAATTTCAAACTTCTCTATAGGAATGTTTGCAGCAATTAAATTGTATTTAAGTTTGTCCTTGAAGCATAACCAAGGATGCCCTATATTACACATATATATATTACAGTATAGAAAATTAGGAGATCAGCTGTTTCTGTTACTTTGGTTTCAACCTTTTGGTATCCTCAGGCAATTTTGGTCAACTGACTTCCTAACATTTTATGTTTTTTTAAAAATAAAAAATTTCTGAACGCTATATTAAAAAAAAAAATAAATAAATAAGACACGTGACATGAAGTGTGGAAGAAGGTGAGGAGGAGGAGGAAGAGGAGGGGAAAATCAAATGTATTGGAAATGTATTGGTAGGGGATTAAATGAAATGTACATACTTTCTTTTCATCCCACTTCATGCATAAATTATAGCTATTTTTTCTTGTTGTCAACAAGAAAAATTAGCTATAATAACATTTCCAGACCAAAAATAACTTTTGAATCAGAGATTGGAAATTATGACATGTATACATACAAAATATTCCTTTTGAGTTCATATGAAGTGGGATGAAAAGAAAGCATGTATATTTCATTCAATCCTCCACTGATACATTTCCAGTACACTTGATTTCCCCTCCTCCTTCTCACCTTCTAACACACTTCATGTTGCATGCTTATTCATTTAATTATTTTTTAAATGTTATAGTGTTCATAAATTTTTTATTTTTTTAAGAAAAATAAAGTGTTAGAAAATCAATTGACTGAAATCACCTGTAGATAACAAAAGGTTAAAACCAAGTTGGCTGATTTCCTAATTTCTTATACTTAAAAGTGCTACATGTTAAATTTTTATCTTTTTATATGTATATTGAGCACTTTTTAATACTACTGTTTCCTGGTCTAATTCAACTTTGACCATTATCTTTATTATATATATATATATATATATATATATATATATATATATATATATATATATATATATATATATATATATATATATATATATATATATATATAAGACAGATTAGTAAGGAGACAGCCCATAGCTCTCTTTTCATACTATACTTTTGCAGAGTGAACCAATCTTCAGTTAGAAAAGAGAAGCAGTCAGTCTCCTAACAATGAGTCCAAATAGAATGGAATGAGACAAATCGGAAAAGTGAATTGTCTAATCGTTTAAATTTTTTGACATATTTCCTAAGTGTCCAATGTTGATGATTTTGAATATTGATTTCTGTAAAGTATCATGTTAATGTTGTGCCATGCTGGACAACTTAGTAACAGTGAATGACAAGATAAAATATACTGTGTACTGTAACAACCTGTGGTGTGATTATCTAACTGCTAGTAGTCACAGGTCCTATGATTTATTGAAATGTGATTGGTCTCTAGAAATAGATATAAGGGAATTAACTTTGTATTTATTAATAAATCACAATTTCCAAGTATGGAAGATTGCTAATTTGAGTTTTTGGTCTATGAAGCCATAATAAATATTGATAGACAGAAAAATATCAGAAAATGTAAATAAACTTTGTTATTTTGCTAGTTTTCACATGTTGTAGAAATTTGATAGTTTCTGATTTTTTTTCCATTACCTGCTTGAGATTACAATGATTGTTTCTGTTTCTTCATCAATTTTGAATATCTGCCTTCAATATTTTTCTTATTTTGGCTATTTCTTCATTTTTTCAAATCTGAAGTTTTGATATGATGTTTCCTTTGTGTCAGTTTTTTTTTCATTTATGATGTCAACAGATTGTTAGAATTTAAGATCCATTTTTGCTTTCTTTTGGATTAAATGCAGCTCAAGATTTCCAGTTTTCAAAGTTTGGTTTAGTTAGCAAATTGTTGATTTGTCTTACTGGTCTTTTCTATTCATATTCAAGTATTTGTTTTCTATATCTTCTAAGGAAGAACTTTCAAGATATCAGTACATAATTTATTATTCTCTTCTATTTCCTACATTACTAGCCAATGGTCATTGAATAATGATTAATCCTCCAGTAAACCATCAATGAAAAAACCAACAGCTACAAGATGATGACTGTCTTATTGGTCAACAAACATCTGATTTAATGATGATGCATAAATCTGGTATTTGGAAGCTAAGTCTGACCAAATTGGCATTTGTGTCAAGATTTCATCAAAATCACTATAGATTAGTTAAGCCTAATTTTTTAGTTAGTATCTCAGTGCATACTCACTTAGATGAGGCAAATAGAACGATCATTAAATACAAGAAAATGAAGATAAAAACCTAATACAATCTATAATTAAAGAATAATTTCATATATTAAATTCTATTTAGCTTTTAAATCTTCCAATCTAACTTGTTACTGTTTGCCTTTTCTTCATCTTTAACCCTATCTTTTGCTATTTCCCCTAATTTCTTACTTATATTTCTACTTCCCTACTTTCTTTTCTTTTTTTACTCATCTCTCTTAACCTTTATTCTTCTTTCTTTCTTCCTACTTGCATACATTTGTATACATAAGAAATTCTATTTACACTTTTTTCAGAGCTTAAGAACTTCATCTCATAAACATTGATAAGTAGAAATTGTAGAGTGAGTGGCAATGGTTAAATGTAAATTAATGGTAGAACTGCCTAGCAAACAGAAGTGACAAAGGTTGCAATAAAAAGAAAAAGAAAAGAACAGGGCAAAAAATAAAAAATGATATAAAGCAAGCAAACAAAGCAAATTAACAGTAATAAGGCAAAGCAACAGTAATATGGCAAAAAGTTCACAAACTAAGAATTGTAGTTGTTCACACAAGAGCAAATACTGATGAACACATGTAGCGTTCTGACTTCAAGGCAAGACAGACTGAGACTAGGTCAGATGGCACCGACAAGTGGCCAATCTTATTGGCTAAGAAGAAATCCCAGCATGCATTTGTGTGCTTCTGACTATAAATTGGGAAGGGGGAAATATTTCGCATTCATTCCTAATCTAGATTGGAATTAACATAAAAACTGAAAGAGTAGAATAATTTTGGGAGTTTAATAAGTTTATAAAGTCACTAAACAGTTTGAGAATCAGGATAAAAAAGCAGATGGAAAACTTTTTAAGCAATATTCTAAGAAAGATTCTTAGTTTTATACATAAAAAATGAGGTCTTATGATCTCAAATTCCTGGTAACACCTTAAATTATAACCTTTTAGTTTTACTGATGTTTGAATTTTACAATGTAGCAATAGTATCTTATTGGTTTCAATAATGACAACCCAAGATATCTGATGTTAGATTTAAGACTATTTAATATCTTCTAATTGTAGCTTTCATCATTGATCAGCATTTAGGAGTCATATGAATTGAGAACTAGCCTTTAGAATTAAGGGCACATAAGTAACTAGGATGGTTAACCATGTGAAAGCAAATTTCTACAAATTGAAAATCTCTTCAATGTTACAAACATCTGACTAATCTTCATAACCTATGAATGTATTGATTAACTTCAGAGCCACCTACATTTTTTCTTATCAAGAAAGTGATGTTCCATATAAATTAATTTAGAAGTGTTAACATGGTATAAATGGTGTTACCCACAATGTCTTGACAATTTGAGTTAGAAATTGATTTTAGGTCATCAACCAGTTGAAGATCATAGGACAGTTGGGGTGTTTTAATTAAATAGCTACTTCTTTACCAAAGTTTAAATTAAGCAGAATAACTTTAAAATTCTAACAGAAAATTTATTAAAATTATTCTGCTTGAGTGAGTGAATGTGTCCAGAATAAAATAAGAATTCTGAGAGTGAAAAGAATTCTGCATGGGAAATATTTGACACTTTAATTTTTCTTTCCATTGTATCTATTCATTTTATTCATTTGTTTACTTTTCAAGTCAGTTTTGTTAATCACAGATTTCATCCCTCATTAATGAGTGATGAAAGTTTCTATGATTAACAAAAATGGTCATGTTGCATATTTTACATGTAAAATTCTTTTCACACTCAGAATTGTTCATTTTATTTTAAATGAAAATCATACAATAGAAAAACACAGGATTTGTTAGATTCAAACTTATCCAGTATTGCAATAATCAGGCTGAATAACCTTTGGCATTACATATTTTACAAGTATATAAATGAATTGAACATTATATCTACATATCTTGTAAGAACAGTTTCAAGCCTATAATAGACATCTTTATGAAAACAACTGTCTACCTGGAATGTTACATGTCAGGTGAAATAAAAAAAGCTTTTCATTTCATCTAAAAAAAATTTGTGTATAGATTTTTTAATTCAAAATTTTCAAAACAATTAAATATGCTTTTCCTAAAAAACAAATATAAGTTTCTGAGCATTTTTCCTTTAACCCTATGTAAATTAGAAATTGTAGGCTTATGAAGATTTTACAAAAGAGATTTTGTACAGATATGGCAGATTTAGAATTTATTGACAATGTTTTTTGCTATTCATTTTTTCAAAAATTGATAGCTTGATGACATCAGTGAAATTGAAAATCGAAAGTTTTTTTTTGTTTTTGTTTTATTAAATTTCAGTTTAAATTGTATAGATTTAAAAATTACGCTGCTGAAAATTTAATCTTTTCTTTTGTTAGGCTTTTGTCTGACACAAATTAAGCTGTGTGTAAAGGACTAAAACTGATTTGGTTTGGCTACTTGATATTTTGGACACAGTGATTAGCTAAAGTTTTTTCCTGTCACTGTCTACTAGTCATTACTTAGTTTTTAACTGTTATTTGGTTTCAGCTGTATGTATATTTATAGAAGAATATAGTTTCTTTGTTGCCTTTCTGATCTCTGTGCAACTTCCTAACTCAAGGGTAGCAGTTCAAGCTTATGAATATAAAATTGTGTGTATAGCTGGAGAGAATTCTGGTTTCTCATTGGATAGGATATTCTTTCTGCATTTTTTGTTTGTTAACAAGTCAAGTTTATTGTTACTTTGTACTTTTGTCTGACTGCTTGCTGAGAAGAGTTCTTCCTTGAGTTCTATGATTTTGTTCATTCTGTCACATTTTCCCAATCACTCTTTGTTTCTGATTGTGTGATCACTCTTGTACTGAATGCTTCAAAATGCAAATCTATGAACATAACCGATATAACATCATGCCTGTTTCTTTTGATCCCATCACTTCTTTGACACATGTCAAATAACATTTGGTATTTGGTGATGTAACCATTTCATGTTTACCATCAGAGTGCACCTGATTACTTCGTGAGAAACTTTTATCTATCCAGTCAATATCCACTGTCTTTATTATGATCTAATAGATTGCAATACAAACCAAGTACTTTAGAAATAAGGACAGAAGGTCACAAATTTTTGGGCCCCAATCAAGTATCAAAATCACTATTACCAAATTTCACTTTTTTCAAAATTTTTTCATCAGTATAACTAGTTAAACTAAATAAACATAGTCAATGTGAAAAAAAATTCTTCCTAATTATTGCTTGAAAACTTAGATTTTTCTGTTGTGGAAAAAAAAGTTGCCAGTGATTAATTACTGGTTGTAGCAAATATTTTTTTGTTTTTCATTTTAATCATTTCACCCCAAGCAAGGCGGGAATTCCACAAGTGCATAGAAGTTTATGAGAGTGAAAGTGAAATAAAAGACTGGGTGAAGGGGAGATTGAGGAAAGGATAAAAGATGAATGGGATTCAAGAAGATAGAAGATGGTGATTGATGTTGCATTTAAATTTTTGAAGATTGTAATTATCAGGGAAGCAAGTGTTAATGCTTCATCTAATAATAATTATAATATTAAAGATAACTTGTTTAATACTACATATCTATGCAAAATATAAAAATCAAATATGGTAGCATCGCGTATTCAAGTTTATATGGCTAGATTTGATTTACCAACCGTTATCTCTTGTAGTTTATTTGGTAGAGTCGATATTGTAATAAACAAACTTCTCAAGGTGAAAGGGATGTGAATTTGAATCTTGCTGAAAGCTTATTTTTAATTTCCAAGGATGTGCGAGAAAAGAAACTGTTGGAGTAGAAGTGGCGATTACAATTTAATTATTTCAACAGTAAAAGGGTGGGATCTAGATGCCAATCTAATAGCATGCTTAAATTCATGTAGTCTAGGCACCGGGGGAAAAAAGCTCATCAGAGCAGTAGCCATGAAAATATTTGTTAGATAGAAGCCACATCATGCTAGTGAGAAAGTGACTGAACTCGTGATGTCAAATCAGGATCGATTACATTGCAGATCCTTCTTTGGATTTTGTCAAGAACCTCGAGATGAATAGCAGGAGCACCAGACCAGATATGGCGGCAGTATTCAATTCACGGCCGAATGGTAGATTCGTAAATGTGCAAGATGTACTAACGAGAAAAACTTGGTATGACACACTGACCTAACTTTCCTTTCAGCAGATGCAGCTATTGATTCGATGTAGTGGTTCCACTTCAAGAAGGCACCGTGTGTTGCTCTCCGGGAGGCTAGCATCACCCATGCTGGTGGGGCGGGTAGGAAAGTTTCTCTAGGGCGGTTAAATGAGAGCAGTTTCTTTTTGGAAGCATTAAAATTTCCTACCCCAGTTAATCACTGATTGGGAGTCCTTTTCAAGAGCAGCGGCCAGGTTAACTTTGTCAGCTCTGACAGACTTGCTATTGAGACAGGAGTAAATGGTAGTGTCATCTGCATAATGCCTACTTGGGGGAATGATGACACCAAGAAGATCACTGATGAAGATCAGAAACAGCGTAGGACCCAAAATAGAGCCCTGGGTCACACCTGCGTTCGTGTGAAAGGATCTGAAAGTGAGCCCATTCAAAATGACCTTCACTTCACGATTTGATTAAATCAAACAATCGTCCTGTATAACTGCAGCCGTGGAGCTTACGTAAAAGGCCAGTGTGCCAATCACTGTCAAACGCCTTTGAGACACAGCTCTAACTTCGCCGTTATTATCAAGAGTTCGATATACATATTCAGTAATGGCCGTTAACACATCAGCGGTAGACCTAGCGAAACGTCAGAGTAGATCATGAGAGATAAGATTTTTAACCACTTCAGCATTGATTTAAAGCCTCGAATACTTTGCCGAAGAGTCTTAGGAGACTGATGGGATGGTAGTTAGAGCTGGAAAGCAGGGAAGCAATAGTTGTAGAGTTTGGAGAGAACTGGAGCCAGCTCGGTAGCACATTTCTTTAGGACGACAGCTATGATCCCGTCGCTTCCGCTTGCAATATGGAAGTCTAATTTACAAATTATGTCAGATACTCAGTATATCTTGTGTTTGTTGAAAGTTTGACTTGAAAGGGCATTATTATTACTGAATGGAACAGAGGGTATCCCTACCTGAAAAGAATCATTAATATAATCATAGGTAGTAAGTTCATTTGTGATAGAAGTATTTTGAGAAATGTGGTAAAGCTTGTGTATTTTAATATTTTATTATTTCTATGGAGAAAGTTTTTTTTTATAAGAATACTGTAACCATCAAGAGGCCAATAGTGGATACATTAGTAGTTAGGTAACTACTGACCGTCGACTATTTGTGAAAAAGAATAGGAACTATTACATTGCAGATTGGTTCGTATAAACAAAAATATGGTTTTATAGAAATTCTTTATCTGCACATACCTACACATCATTTATGATCTGATCAACTGTTGGAAGAAAGATTTGGTCTGAGAGGTGGGGGAATGAAAGTGTGCGTGTGGAGGATTTTAATTACGGAAATTTGAATGAAAACAAAATTCAGCCATTATGGAGAAGTAGCAATATCCGCCCCCCACCATATATAATGAATACTGGGCAGAAAGGTAGGACTGCTGCAAGTATTAAAATGAAGCATTTCTTCTATAATTCTAATCTGTGTACGATGTTCATTAACTGTTGTAGAATGACAATAGTTGTGATGAAAATAGAAATATTGGTAAAAAAAATGTAATGGCTGATAATGCTTCATCTAATAATAATTATAATATTAAAGATAACTTGTTTAATACTACATATCTATGCAAAATATAAAAATCAAATATGGTAGCATCGCGTATTCAAGTTTATATGGCTAGATTTGATTTACCAACCGTTATCTCTTGTAGTTTATTTGGTAGAGTCGATATTGTAATAAACAAACTTCTCAAGGTGAAAGGGATGTGAATTTGAATCTTGCTGAAAGCTTATTTTTAATTTCCAAACTGTGCTTTTTATAACAGTTATAAAAGGATAATCTAAATAATTGCATTTGAAAAAAGTAAAAAATTAATCATGGTTAACGATGTTTCATTTATAAAAAAAAATGAAAGATATTGAAAAGATGATTATATTGAAGTAGTTTCTGACTATATTAAAAGAAATTTATTTTTGGTTGTAAAGAAAAAAAGAAAATATTTACCAACAGTTACCATTATTTTAGCTTTTGCTTTTATTAAAAAGCAATGACTGTGTACGTGTAGGTGTATCACATGGGTGATGATTAGGACATATCTATCCCCAGAAATGGTATTTGCAAGTACAAGTTAGAGTACAAATACGAAATATTAAAAAGACGTTTCGGATAACTGTAGAGAAAGCTCTCAATAGTCTTCACGTCTTAGTTCCCTGAAGCAAAAAAAAAGGTAACAGTAGTTCCTTGTCATTGACAAACTACGGCTTCCATGCTATTTCCTTTCAGAATTTGGAACATCTTGTCTGTGAGAGCACAGAAGAAACATTATTGATTTTTACATCATTCTTTTGTTTCTTTCCCTGTCTACTAAACACTTCAGGGTTGAAAGTATCATCAAATTCTCCCCCGTCCTTTGTATACTTGTGTCTGGTTTAGAAGTTTTAGTCTATCACCTGGATTGTGTTGCATTTTTCTTTTAGGCTTATCCTCATTTGTGACTTTGTAAAATGTTTGCCTACCCAGTAACTTAGTTGATTTTATTACTTGAATTTACGCAAAGGAAATGCTTGCACTGCTGTTATTTCAGTGTTCTTTACAAAATAAAGATAACTGTTTTCATTGGAACTTTAATGCACTTAATAGAATTAACGATTTTTCCTCCAAATAAGTCTTTTCTATCTGTGGGGAAATTTAGTATTACAAAAAGTAAAGTTGGAAATTATGCATATATTATGATTATATATTGGAATAAAAAAAAAAAATTAAATTTAAACAGTTAACTTTCTAATATTCTTTAATTTATTTTTCTTTGGATATCCGTTTAAATATGGTCAAAATTACAAAATTGAGGACAGACGTTGATTTTTCAGTTTTTGCTTCACATTGTTATTTTGCATTACCATGCAGTTTGCATATAACATAGATTTATATTTGATGCCAAAATGGCTTTTCTTTAAACAATGTCTTATATACCATATATCCGTGTATTAAAAATTTTGAATAATTTGGTAATACAAAGCAAGTTTCCGTCAATGGAGAAATTCATCAATATAACAGTCAACATCTTAATATCCATAAATTAAAAATTAAAAAAAATATTTTATAAAAGGATAAATATCATGTATTAGCGTTTGTACATTTAAGTCTGAGTTGAATCCCATTTTTAATCATAAAAATAAACCCAAATCAATTTATTTTGTTTAAAACAAATGCAATGTTCTTTATTATCCAGAAATCCCTTGCGTTATAATTTATACAAAATTGGAATGTCAAAAAATCAAAACGAAAATGTGCGATGGTCTTGTTGTGAGTCCCGATAAAAATAAAATATATTAAAATAAAATATATAAACAAAAATAAAAAGAATTAAAATTAAAATAAAGTATTTGCACTTTCTTTTAAAACTCTTATCTCTTTCTCTAAACTTCTTTCTATACTTCTCTCAGCACCATACGAGAAGACAACGTCAAATATAAAGGAGGAAGAAGAAGAGCCTGAACCCGGCTCAAAACACCGAAAGTTTGTAGGGGCAGAGCTTACTTATTTGTAACTGAAAAATACCAAAATTCAAGGAGGTTCCACGCATAACTTCCATTATAAAAAAAATGAAAAAGAATGTAACGCCGGAAAATAAAATTTGGCCAATCAAAAAACTGACACAGAGACTGTTTGATGTTTGCGCCAACTCTCGAGCTTATTCAAAAGGATAAAAGCCTGACGCCTCCAGACCAGGAGATGACAGAACAAAAGAAACCAACCACTTGAAGAAGTAGTTGAGAGGTTATCGGCTACTGACATTTCCGCCTTGTTTCTGGGACGAGAAAACACAGTAGATTGACATCGACATAATTTCCGAGATTACTACTATCCTTACCATGGTCTTACTTCAAATCAACCACAAACGAGCATTTCTCCAGACTGCGATCAATATCTGCCTTATTAACGAACTTTTTTCTATGCCGAATACCAAAGGACTCACCATTCTAAAGAAAATAAATAAAAATATATTATTTATTTTAACTCTTGAGTCAGTTTGCTTTATTCCCTATGTTTCCAATAAAATAATTATCTTACCAACTATCGACACTAGCAACATTCTGATATGAACACATATGCTATAATCTGTATCAATAAACAACTGATTTATATAAATAACATGGTATTCTATAATATAGTGCAACTAAGAGTCAGAACTGGATGCCTATTTCAAAAGTTGACATGTTAGTTTTGATTTGGGCGTGCAGTAGTTCGTTGTTGCAGTTGGCTTAAGAAGTTTTTGCTTTTACAGTTGGAATAACTATCTTGTTTAACACATTGATTGCCAACTATGAGAAGTCTATCGTGGATTCGTTTGTGTTGGGGGGGGGGTCTCCCCTTTTTACACAAATGGAATCACCCAGGGTATACATATACTACTGCTAGTGAATACCCAATCAGTCAGACAGTCGAGTCGGTAGAAGAGTCACACACAGAAAGGGTGAAAGAGTCACAGTAACGAGCACGTAGACTCAGTAAGAAGTCATACAGCGATACGTCGATATCAAAGACTATATATATATTTTCCTACTAACCCGCATTCCTGGAACTACTAACCTGTATTACCAGTTTGTATTATTACGTTAATACATTTATTCCCTATATTCATTGTTGGCGTTTGCTATTATTTGATACCGGATTTCATCCCGGAATCCACAACGGTTTGGCAGCTGAAATCTCACTAATTATCTAAGAATATTTCTTGCTTATATAGGTGATCATCGGCTCCGAATCGTTGCACGGGAAGAATTTTTCTTCACGTGCAGACAATCTGATTGGTTGGCATTGACCAATCAGCGAGCGAGTTTTGGGGAGACTCAAGAAAGCTTCTGGGATCCGTTTCTCCCTAAAGTGCACAAAATCGGCTACATGAAAATAGAGCGATTATAAAATTGTCGCATTGCTGCGATTTGTAAATTGTATATTACAAAGCAGTGTTGATTTATTATCCAGTGAATGCTAGTCGTTGTATGATTTGTATTTGTGTAAGTATGTATGTGTGTGATGTAGATCGTCACAGATGGCTAAAATGGCGCTAAAATCAGCGATTTCAAAATGAAAACTCCTTCCAAAAAATTAGTTTGGAGATTTAAAGTATTTTGCTTATTGGAAATATTAAATTTAATCTATTAGCTTGAAATTAAAACTGAAAAGCTTGAAGAAAGATTTTTCATTTTAAAAGATTAATTTTAAACTTTAGGTATCGCGTTTCTGTACTTAAAATAAAAGTATCAAAAAGTAGAAATATGACACAAAGTCCAAAGTGGTGGATCGGGGAGGCCTGTTTGCACTAGTTCGACCTTTAAACTAGCTAGTTTCAATCATTGACCCATCGTATAAATATTTCTTCCGCCATTACGCTTCTTACATGTTAAAGATTTCGCTGGAAAATTGTGCCGACGAAGGAGAGAAGCAAATCTTACATAGAAAAAGAATTAATGTTCTGTGCCTGCTATCGAAAAAGTTATTTAAATGTACCAAGAAATATATGTTTACATATACATTTTTTGGTGGGGGACGGGAGTTACTAATCCCACTACTTTTTACAATGATATAAAATATCTACAAAACAAAAAATTTGTATTTGATCCGTCACAAAACTAACCGTGACAGAAATTTCCAGTTAGCTTGGCGAAAAAAAACAAACTCAAAACTAAATAAAAAGAAACACGTTTCACATCCAGCAGAGAAACACAATAGCCTGTAACCTAACATGAAAAAGCGATGAAGATGGGACAAACATAAACGAGGCCTATGCGCTTGCATACGATAAAAAAATAAGTTAAAAAAACTCAAATGACCAAACAGACCAAATGAAAAACAAACTGTTCTAAAATATCTTAACGTGCATTGGGATGACTGATGCTTAATTCAGAGGCTCGAAACCTTGCCTAAGTGGCATTCAGTCACGTTCAGTGCATATCATCCCCGTTGTGACCCTAACTATTGTAGTGGATCTAAGAAGGATGCGTGAATATTTAAGATTGTGCTGCAAATAAAATATGCAATATCCACAAACATAAATTATAAGAAATGGCCAAATGGTAACGATATTCAATCACGACAAAAATACATGTTTGAAACAACAGATTAAATTTTATATACACAATTTACAATTTATGTGTGCAAAAGTATAGAGAAAGGGTTCTTTGCTGTTTCGGAAATGTTCAATGTCTAAAAAGTTGTCTGCCTTTGATTGAAAACTTGAATTTAACTTAGACAAAATATTTTTCTATGAAAGATATTAAGTGAAAAAGTTTGTTGTATGAATTTTTCTAATCTCTCATAAAGAAAGTTTGCTTCTTTGGCGGCAATTGTGACACATAATTCCCGTGTGTATCTTTGCGTGTGTGAGTCTCAAAATGCAACGAAAATTCATTTGCTGTTTCTATTTATTGTTATTTTTTTTTTAACAACAAAATCGGCTCCAGCGGCTTGGTAGCTTGTTGCGAATTTTTCTGAGAAATGCGTGGGCGAATGTTGTATTTTTTTTTAGACAATAGGATTTCTTGAAACATTTAAATTAGGAATGAATTTGAGAAATATTTTTTTTTTTATGTCAGTTGAGCCTTTTTTGCACAAATTTTGACTATTTTGTTATGGAAATTTCTCGAAGCTCATTTTTATTTAACAACCAATGAAATTCAAGAAAATGTTTGAAAATTGAAATGAGGGTTACTAAACTATCATATAATTTTCTTTTTTCTACTTATATTTATATATGTTACAAATTAAACTTAGCACAACTGACTATTAAAAGATGAAAGATTTTCACTGATTTTGACGTCGGTTCTGGGTTCTTTTTTTCCGCCCAAATCTGAATTTGTTTTTCTCATGTCGTCAAAAACAGCCAAAGTCTGCTCACTCCACCTTGTTGGGTGCATAAACCTCAATGAAACGAAGGGCCTTACCTTTTATGGTAACGTCAATGACGTAAGGTCTACCCGTCGGATCCGCGAACACATGTCACTCAACGCCGCCAAGGACCAGTTCACTAGCTGGAGCGACTATCAAAATGAGCTAGATGGAGGCGGAATCTCTTAGGAATCTTCATATTCGCTGGAAATCAGATGGCTCTCCTGTAAAAAAGTATTCACTCCGAGATGCTATGATCACGAACGAGTTTCGCTCTTCGAGACTCCGACCGCAGGCCTTGGATATTCAAATTCTCCATTGGGTTGAGTGTGCTGAACATCGAGATGAAGACGCCGACATCCTCTCCCATCAAACCAATGCACATATTAGTTTTGATGCGTCATCTTGGGATATGTCGCCGATGTCCTAGAGCAGGGGTTCTCAACAGGGGTTCTTACAATATTCGTATTATGCGTGTTAAACATGTTCTCAGTGTTATTGTTTCTTTAAACGTTTGTGCTTACTTGTTTTTGCTTGTTCCTTGAATTTCATTGTTAAGGATAGCGTTTGTGATCGTCAACTTTCGATTTTCTGGAGCGATGGTAATACGATGTCATGTGCTCCTTTTTACGATTGCTACTGCTACTTGCTACTCTACTCTACTGGTACTCTGCTGACCCTACTGTTCTGACTGCTCTCACTTGTGGTGGAAGGGTCGTTTTTATAATCAGATTTTAGAATATATGAAATATCTTTTTCATCTTTCATCACTGGTGGCAAGGTTGTAAATTTTTTTATATTTATTTCAGGGATGATGAAATATCCTTATTTTCTATCATCATTGATGGCAAGGTTATTTTTAGAATGATCATCATCACTCTGGATCATAACAGGTCTAAAGCTAATCCGTATGAAAAGGAATTCATTTCTGTGCATAAATAAACTTTTGAGGCATTTTTAAAACATTGGTACGCCTTTTGCACCATAACGAGGCCCTTGCAAATTAGTCCAAGTCAGACATATGCTTTCTTACACGCGCCACGGACACCACACTTTTGTCGACGATGTCATCAATATGTGCCGAAGTGGCATCTTGGATTGCTTCATCCTGCGACGGCACAGTCTCGATAATTGCTTTCATTATAAGAGGCGTCACACTGATGCCGAAGCCTAATCGCATAAGGCAGTACCTCCGCCCTTTCAGTAACATGGTCTGGAAAGGCCACAGCGACCGATGTACGTGGACCTGTAGCTACGCTCTCCTAAGATTCAACAGCGATACAATGCGCCCCATTGTCGCCATTCCCTTACCTTGTCTGCACGGACGTCCACAATTCCCGTGAACGAGTCTACGTGCTCATTTAACTCTCTGTAATCCATTACAAGGCGTACCTTTTCCTTGCTCTCTTGTATAACAGTCATCAGTGGAACAAGACCCTTGGGAGGTCCGAGCCCCTCCTCAGGATATGGTATAAGCAAGCCGTTATCCAACCATACTTCTAACTCCTGGTTAGATTCCTTACGTGCCAGCTCGAACACAGGATACTCTGCTATCTTGTTTCGTAGGCTTGTTGGTGCCTGATTTTCAGCCCATTTCAATGACACTGTCCATGCTTTCTTTTTCTGATCGAGGCGACCAGGAAGTCAAAACCAAGTCTCTTCCACAATTGGCATATCTCTATGCTGGCTATGGACAGCGAACAATCAGTATCAACCAGCGCGGTCACGGTTCAGCCATCAACCTAGACCACAATCACAGGCTAGAGAAGATAATGGCACTGACATAACTCTTACGTTTTCCCGGGCAGTTTAGAGACATATGGCCCACAGTATGGCAACGGTAACAGCGCATGATACTGCGTTGTCGTAGCCCTCATCCCCTGTCATTTTCTCGGCTCAGACAATCTTTCGCAGTGTGGCTAATGACATTGTATCTAAAGCGATTTCTGACATCACTGTCCATGTTTTGCATTGGCCGGGATGTCGCTGCCACCACGACATCCCCCGTCTCTTCATCTCTCATAAACGCCCCGGCTCGGGCAAGCAGCTGATCGGTAGACAGCGTGTACATCCTAGACGACGCACGAAGAGCCCCCTTTACATTGCCTGGTAACCTGTGCACAATTGCGCAAGCTAGAATACGGTCGTTTATCCTGCCCAACAAGAACGCGAGTTTCTTCAATTCAGCCAGGTATACATCGTCGGATTTGCCGTACCGCAGGTGCCGCTCCATGAGTTGTTCGTACGCCATGGACGAATCCGTAGCAAAGGTTGTAACTCTGACAGTCTTTATCTGGTCAACGTCGGATATTGCTTTATCATCCAGCTGCTGGTAGACTGCAAATACTTCGCCCGTAAGTCTCAAATGGATCATGTGCTCCAGATACTTCACTGCTCATAGCCTGCAAACGAGTTCCAGCTTCTCTATCCATTCAACCACTGGAAGATCGTCAAACTCGAGAATTAATTTTAAGTCGAATTTAGTGTCTGCTATTGTCCGTCAATTGCTGAAAAAGCTTGTATTCGTTTTGTCTGGTCTTTCGGATGTCCGCACATTGAGAGCGCTCATGATTTATTATTGTAAAATACAATAATTGCGGCACAAGGCCAAAAAGGGGAAGTGGGGTGAGGCTGGTCATCATTAACTATCTTATACTTAGCTAATCAGATTCACGATCCATCCATTCATTACAATTAACTCATTTACCACATGAAGTCATCCTTCACCTTTCACTACTACTTTAACAACAATATCCCATATTCACAGGGAACCTATAAAAACACCCCCATGACATAAGAATTTATTTATTTATTCGTTATAGAAATATATTAAAAATATACTGATTGCATGAAAGGAGAGGGAGGGGATGCACCCCACGAATAAAAAATAAATAAATATAACAAAATATCAAACTGAAAATAACAGATGTCAGTAGGACCCGTCCACCCCACAAAAATAAGAGTGTCCGCTGTATTCTGTCTTCAGACAGAATCAAAAAGCTCACTCACTAACGGAGAGGGAAGAATAAACTAAATATCAGAGTCGGAACATCAAAGACCGACCCAGTCAAGATGAAAAGACGGCCAAAAACAAACTGGAGATTCCCTCCAGTCGTGTCGTCCAAATCACGGTTTTGCTACGGCTAGCAGCATTAGAAACACCATTTGTTTCACCCCAGAATACGGGGGCGACACATTATCGCACATGTATATGAGATTGATGAGCACGAGATTTTCGGGACCGATACGAGCCGTCAACTCGATGACATAGTGCAAGATTGGGCGCACCTGAGGACAATGGTAGAAGGTGTGCGAAGATGTTTTCTTTAAAACAAGGTCACACTGATGACAGTCGGGCAAATCCATCAAGCCCCATCTAAAGGCTATGTCATTGAGAGATAGCACATTCTGAATCAATCGCCAGGTAAGCGAAAACTCAGGGTTGCTGAGGTAATTCGCCGCTGGTGCCATAGACCAGAAAAAGCGCAACTTGATTGCCAACCAGCTGAATGTCCGGAGAGTGGATCACTCGTGACCCCTTCACTAATCTCTGATACAAAACTCTCCTAGGCCATGAAAGGTCACCAAACTGAAGAATGACCCTCAAGGCCGCTCGACATTCTTGTAGGAAATTTGACTGATTCTGGGACTTACAATGGTGCTCATCCCTGGAAACAGGAGGAGGGATGGCATGGCTAGGGAAGGTGTCCCTAACACTCCCCTCCAAGATTGGGTCCTCTATCAACACTCAGCATAAGAAAGCCAACCTCAAGATGTGTCGATGACTCACCAAGTGTGGCATTTGCAGCCTCCCTCCCCATGACATGGACGCTGGGCACAGATGTCTCTGCTGACCTTATGCTTGCAACCACTCCACAAAAGGGAGGACAGCAAGTGCTCAGTCACCTTCCTATGGTCCTTACAGAGAGGGAGTACAGACAACTGGTAAAGATGAGAGGAAAGATGTAGTTAGCACATGCTTCAGTCCTACCATTCACAGACAACTGACTTCAGAGTCAAGGCCGAATCATTGTACCCACTTTGCCTGTACCTCCAACCAATTCTTCTTCAGGTGGAGTCCAGGACTGATCCACACTCCAAGAATGTGGACGGGTCTGTCAGTCCAACAAAATGGTCCTGGAAGAGCGACCCCATCCAGGCACCTAACTGCAAACCAGAAGTTGCAGTTAACCTTGGCCCCTGTGACCTTTTCGTGTCATTCAAGTACCTTCTGTACCATCTCAATGTCACTGCTGCATGGCATGAAAATGGATATATCATTGGCATATGTGTAAACCTTGGCTCAAGCCCCACCAGAGACAGTGATTCCACATAGGACCAGACTGCATTCCCTGTCCCTCAGCCAGTGAAGAAGAGGCTCCAAGGCCAAAGTGTAAAATAGGGGCGACAGTTGGCAACCCTGATAAACCAACCAGGACAGTGCAAAATGGTGCAGCCACTTTCTGTTCACCTATACCACAGCACTGGAAGAGTGATAGAGGAGGCTAATCCACTTACAGAAGTCAAGTTTGAATCCAGTGGCCTGTGGGACCACAGCCAGGCACTGCTGGTTGAACCTATCAAATACACTAGAATAATCCAAATTGATCAGAGCAGCTTGCTTGTCATCTTTTATACCCTCTAGGATCGTGAGGATCAGAAGCAGGTTGCTCTGAATTGTTTGGCCATTCACAGTACAAACCTGCTTGGGTCACAACAGAATCTCAGCAATTGACTGCATCCGGTCCATCAGAATCTTGGCCATAATCTTTAACTCTGTGTTTAGCTATGGGCCTGTAATCGTCTAATTCCCGCCCACCATCCTAGCCCTTTTTCAACAGCGTGAATACACTCTTAGAGATCCAGTGACAGACTTTTTCCCTTCTAGGGAAGGACTTCTTCTTTTTCTCTTGAAAGTGTTTGGGAGGTGGGAGATGGAGCCCAAGCAGGGTAAGAAGGGAGGCTCCTAGTCTTGCCATAACTAGACAGTTCTGTTTTTGCTGGCAAAGCAATGACGGATGGGTTTCATCTATGTCCTTCTCAACCCAGCCCATTTTTCTTTTTTATAATTTTCCCTCTTTTTCTTCATATTCTTCATCTCTCCCCTTTTTAAAGAGGAAGACTGAGGTGGGGGCATTTCCTGATCTTGACTGTTGCTGCTGCTGTTGTTGCTGCTGATGGGGCTCCTGTTGCTGGTTTTGTTGGGGTTTCTGCTGCTGCTTCTGCTCCAGTTGAAGTTGCTGCTGATCATATTTCTGCCTTCTTTGGGTCTTTTGAGCTTGTCTCTACTACATTAGTTTCATAGCTTGTAGATGGCTGGGGTTGTGGTGCCAGCCTCTTTCCAGGGCAAGATTTTGGAAGATGTCCTGTGGCCCCATAGAACCAGCAGATAGGTTGGCAGCCTTCCTTCCAACATAAATCAGTTGGCTGCCACAGCTCAGAACATTAGGCATATCCATGAAGTTTTTCTGAGTAAAAAGGGACCATTATCTCAAAATCAACGGTTGTGATACCAGCCTTACTTCTAACAGACGAAACATCAGCAACCTCATCAAAACTGGAAAAGAAAAGTGGTCCTCCATGATGTACAATGGTATATCATGCATGGTAACCTTTGTCTTCCTGGTCCCATGTACTCAGTCTGCAACCTTACAGACTTTGTTGTGAGGATGTTTCCAGCCAGAGATTTGGCTGCATCTTCAGTTGGCAGGATGTCCCACCAGGTGTTACTCTTTCTGGCCAATACTTTGGCCCCAATATTGAGACTTTTTAAGGCCTCCTCCATGCCCTTCCTGTTGATGTTCATGAACCTTCGTGATTTAATGTCCATGGTCAACAGGGAGATGGTTCTTGTGTTAACCGCCTCCATAAGCAATGACACCAGGATCAGTTCATTGTCTGTGATAAATTTCTCATATTGATCTTTCAGACTGCTGCAATCCAGCCCTTTCTTTTTTGGTGTATTCACTGCCCATGCTGAAGGGCTTGCTGCTGTTGGGAATCTGCCATAATGGAGGTGTTCCCATGTCACCACACACAATAAAGCAATTCAACAAAAAGAATACATGTACCAAAGAAAAAATGGATACACAAACTTGACAATGACGAACATAAGCAAAGTTTAACACTTACTTTTGAACAGTAACTTGAGATCAACTGATGTGAAAATGTTATGCACATTGAGACCACTTGTTCTCGACTGAGAAAGGACTGGTGTTATATAGCTTTCCCAATCCCAGATCCATGCTGACTGTTGGCTAATATCTGCCCACCATTATTCATATGCAAATAGTCAGTGCCACCTACTGTAAGCACCACATGCAACCAACTCTGAGTCTCTTATCGTGTTGATCCGATTCTCTGTTACATTGCAGATGCTTTTTTTGGTCCCTGTAATGTGTGGACTGCTTCGTTGTGCAGTGTGGAAAAGAATTTCTGGGTGCTGTTTGGCCTGTTTTGGCCTGTATTTATATTGTTTTACATTCACCGGGTTGTTTTCATCCAGTGAACTACTTTCAATGGTCCTGTCTCTTTGGTTGTCCTCTTCTCTCTACAGTCCCCAGGTACTCCTTCAGCTACAACTGAATCTTTACATAGGATGGGTAGTGTTGAGAGTCTACCAATTGACTGCCAGTCTTAATGACTCTCTACAAGAATTCTAAGTTCATGATGCATTTGGGATGTGTGGGCGGACTTTCACCTACTGGGTAACTGCACCACCGGTTTTTTCTTTGGTCTGTTCAGCTATGTTGTTTTCAGCTCAAAGACAGTCCCAGAAAAGGTCCTTTTTGACTGCTTCTTGTTAGTCATAATTTAAAAGGAAAATTTAACAGTAACAGAAAAAGGTCTAGTCTTTTTTTGTTTTTCTCTAATGTAAAATTGAAATAAAAACAGTTAAAGAAAGAAATTGCCTTTAGCAGAGAGGAATACAACAAAAAATCTAGAATGAAAGATGCAATTCAACTGTACCTAGTGCAAAATAAACAATTTCAGCAATAAAACAAAAACATTTAAAATTAAAAATAAAAACAAGTTTGATGGCAAAATAAACATGTAACTAAAATGTTTTACTCTTAAAAATAAAATAAATTCGGACTAAGCTGATGAGAAGGGAATGAAAAGAAAAAGGTTCCCAATTGAAAAGGAAAACTAACAATAAAAATTTTTCAAAAGGAAAATACAGTTCAACAACATTACCAAACCCATTTATTGGTCAAGACATTCATCTCACTCGACAGTAACCTGATGCCAAAAAAGACAAATCCAAGATTGGGTTGAATTTAGTAGGCCTCAAAATATGGTAATTGTTTGTGATTCCCTATCAGTTTTGACAAATAACACTCTTTTTTACCTCAGTAAAAGAATGCTACCATGCATGAGCAAAAAAAAAAAAAGCATCAACCACCATGCCAAATTTATGGGCTGGATCAAATCATTCCACCTTTCATGAAGAGAACTTGTACTACAAGGTGGTTTATCTTGGCAGAAAGTTATTAGTGGCATCTCACAAGACTCCGTTTTGGAATCAAGTCTGTTTTTGATCTATGTAAAACAACACCCCTGATGTGATCATGTACAAGTTATTTGCTGATGACACTAAGCTATATCATTGCATTATTGACAAAAATGACTGCATATTACTTCAGGATAATTTAAATTCACTTTTGGTTTTGAGTTCATTATGGCTTCTAAAATTTAATGCAGGAAAGTTTATTGTGGTGAAGGTCAGAGTCAAGCTAAAATACACTTACACACTACCAAATGGAGTTTGCCTCAAACAAGTGAAAGAACAAAGAGACTTGGGTATTTTAGTTTCACTTGATTTATCTTCAAGATCATATATTTTAAAGAAGGCCAATTAGAGGACAGTTCCGATTAAATGTTGCTTTATGAATCTTACTCTAAAAAGGTAAAACCTCTTTACACTTATTCAACTAGTATTCAAGTTATCTGGAGCTCATATTAGAAAAGAGATATCAACTTATTATAATCAGCCCAGAACAGGTGCATCACTAGCTACAAGAAAATCAATATGTCATCTCTTCTGTCAAGATGCCAAGTCACTAATCTCTGTGAGGTATACAAAATACTGAATGACTATTATAAAATGCAAGTGAAGTTTCAAACAGGAGGATGCATAATCACACATACAAATTGATTAAATAACACTTGGAAACAGTTGCAAGATCCAAGTTCTTTTAGTCCCATGGAGGGATGACAAGTGAAATTACTTAACTAGTGATGATGTGAATGTACTAACACTAACTATTTTCAAGGATAAATTGAGTATATAGCTGAAATGAGCAATAGGACTATCAAGTTCTAAGATAAAATTTAATTTTATGAATAATTAGTGTTTTTCTTTCTAAAAGGTGTTTAAAAATGTTGAATTTTAGTTTAGTTTACCATTAAAAAATAAATAGGAGCAAATGTAATATTAAGATTAGATTTTATTTTATTACAAGATTAATAAAGATTTTATTTTATTACAAGATTAATGAAAGTCATTTAATAAGAAAGTTATGTAAAGTTAATGTCATAATTAAATTCAATAAATTTAATCCAATATTTTTAGATATTGTAAATCAGATGTTAACTCTTACCATGCTGCTAAACCACATATTTTTAAGGGTCTTATTCTATTTTTTTAGGTATTTCTCTAATCATGAAAATGTATATTTATGACAATAAGTCAGCATTACAGTAGCTAGTTCATTTCTAAACAATAAATTACTTTCATATTTATTTTGTTTCATGTCATATTATTCTTCCACAATTCATTTCCATATGGTTTTTGTTTCATTTAAACAGTTTTAAGGTGGATAATTAATTCAAAGATTAAAATGCATATAACAAAGAACAAGCTCAGTTTTGGAACTTTCATACACTTTTGTATAATGTGAAAAAAATTAATGTTTTTGTTTAACAAAATTTCAACATTATGTGAATCATAAATTTTACCAGAATTTTTGCTTCCTCTTTATCTTGTTTAATATCTTCCAATACTCACACCAAAAATATGTATTTTCATTTCTTTAACTTTCAACATGTTATTATCCCCAGGTCTGCTGTTTGGTTCACTGTATGATGCTAGACAATTTTTCAATCCCTGAATCTATCTTATATATCTATATTTACTATTCATCCATGACTTGAATATTGCTACCATACATGGTCTGGTGTTCCTGCTTTATATTTAGAGATTTTTAATAAAATCCAAAGTTGAATTAGCAATATTATTAGTCCTGACCTTGCAACTCTGCTTCAGTCACTTTCCCACTACCATAAAGTTGCTTCACTCTACTTTCTCTATAAGTACTTTCATGGTAATTGTTCAGATGACCACTTTGCTATGTTACCCAAACTTTATGAATTTAAGTGCAGTACTAGATTAATAACGAGATCCCATTGGTTCCCAGTTGAATTGGCTAGATGTCACTGTAAGTTCTATGCTAACAGTTTACTTTCTTGCACTTTTTTCTTGTGGAACTCTTTCCTGGCTTCTTGCTTTCCAGACAAGTTTGATCTTCAAAAAATTAAATGCAATGTCAATCGTTATTTACTGTCTTCCTGATTACTCTTCTATTGTTATCACTCCTCAATAATGCTACTGTTTTCTAATTCTCTCATATGCAATAACACCTTGTGTCTTAGTGGCTTTACTGCTTTATTTGGGGTTAATTTGATTTAAAAGAAAAACAAAAGTATGGGTGAAAATATCAAAGTAATTAAAAAAAGTTAACTTTTCTCACAATTTTTGACCCTTAGTTGCACCATGTGTAGGCCTGTAGTATTGAATGCCATGATAAATATGTATTTTCAAATAGACAATTTCATGATGAATGATTTTATGATAAATTTTGTAAGACTTATATGAAGATTTGAATGCATAAAATATATTGATGTATCTTGAATAGTAAATCATATCTAATCTTTATCATTTTGCTGAGATTTCAAGAAATTGGCATTTTCAGTTGAACAGTTTTAATGAATACTTCCTTCCAACACTTGATCAGATCATTTAATATGAAAGAATCATTTGGTCACATTTAGCGTAAAATAATATTCTCCCTCTCAATTTGATCTAATTTGTAATAATTGAGAAAAATGTCAAGAATAGATTTTCCAACTTTCTCCATTCAGGCATCTGTCAAAAATAGCCTGGAATAAATTGAACGATGTAATGGTGGATAGAGGACATTTCAAGTCTTTTAATGTCCATAATTTGATTCTGAAAGAAAAAATTGGTAAGGGAAACAACTTTTGTACATGCAAAAGAAAATGTATATTTTTTAAAGTCAGTTATTCAATGTTACTTTATTAGTAAGTTTGATCACTGTGATGAGGAATAAAACACTTTTTCTTTCAGCATAATTAAATTAGGAATTATTATTAGTTATAAGTATAGACATTAGATACTATCACATTTTTGGTAATAATCAAACTGTGTGTCTGTATGCATTTGCTTTGTCATTAATATACCAAAATTTAATAAGAATATCAATTATAGAGTAAAAGCTCTTCACGAATGAGTGCATATGTATGTTTGCATGCAAATATGTCTATGTCTATTTATAGTCTATATATAGAATTTCAGAAACTTTAAAATTGTTAAAAAGTTTTAATGTTTGTGTACATAATTTAAGTATATATATGTGTATATAAAGTAAAAATATATCATTGTTTCTATCAGAATTTTTGAAATGAAGACCTATTATATGCTTGGTATTTGAACCAGCATGGTTGTTAGAATCAAAATGTTTTGGCTGTTGTATCCTCAAGTTGTTATCAGGTGTCTGTCTTTGTACTTGATAAACGTCTTTGGATTTCTGAACTGAACCGATTCAATTCAGTTGATTATTCTCACCTTGTTTTCCATGCTTGGAGGATATTTGTTATACTCAGTTGTCCATTTTTTCCACTGACCTTTTAGCATCCTCAAATCCAGGAGTTGATTCCACAACTGCCATAGAACCAAATATGTTTTAACCAATGCTTTAATCCATTAGGCCATGTGTCTCTTGAAACATCTAGGGGTGAACTTCTGGACCCTTAAACCAAATGTCTGCGCTCAGGTGGTGTGACTGTATAAGTGTCCAATCTAAACTTGAATTTGGTTTGAAATTCCAAGACAGGCAGATATCATGAAGGAGGGCATAGGGTCTGCGAGTAGAACAGCCTAGATGAACATTACTGGTTTGAATTGCAAAGCTTAATAATATCATCGTATTTAAAAATAACAAATTGGTTTGTTTACATGAATAAAAAATATCACAACTGTGAGTATATGTAGAGATAATGGATTTATGGTCATAAAATTGTTAGTTCTACCAGGATAATTGGTGTAAAAACAGATTTCATTAACTGCTGTAAAAAACAGCAAGAAACAATTCATGTTATGAATATTCCTTATTCTCTCTAGGTTTTGTGAAGTCAAGGAACCCTATTTTCCAAAATTGTTTTTTCATATTTTCTTTTAGAAATGATTAGATTGGTCCTTTGTAGGTGTACCATTTTTATGTTGGTATGAATTCAATGTAACAATAATGGCAACTAATGTAGCAATAAACTGTCCTTTAAATTCTGAACATTTCCTATTGATTTTTGCTTTGGTAAAAGTTGTCTCTTCAGTCTTTGCTGTCTATTCTAATCAATTTTTTGTACTATCCCTACATTATGATCTATATAGAACAATTAATATAAACACGAAAAGGAGTGATTGCCTTTAAGGTTTCATTTCTTTCAAATCTTTGATTCTAGTTTTTCCTCTAATTGTAATAATCATAACAAGATTAAATAAGTAAATTGGAAGAATTTATTTTCACTTGGTTTTCAGAACATTGTCATATGAAAGAAAGACCAATATTTGATGCTTCGACTAACTAAGCAGGATTCACATAGGATTTTCCAATTAAGATCAAGCAAAAGGATATCATGAAAAATATAATAGAATCAACAAAATTATGACCTAATGATCTGTTCATAATGGATAGAGAAAAAACAAAAATAAACTTGCACATACTAATATCTCGAACAGAGCATGGGTTTAAGACATCTCTATTCCACAAGCCAACATTCACTGGACAATACCTCAACTTCAACTCACACCACCTCTACAGAGTGAAGAACGTAATCATCCAGTGCTTACAACATCAAGCAAAAGTCATAAGTGGTGATCCAGAGACTTATGAACAAGAAATGGTCAGTATAAGCAGTACCCTACAATGTAACAACTACCCTGAGTATATAGCAGCAGCTCCAACAAACTGGGATAGAAGGGTACAAGAGGATAACAGCACTCAGAAAACAGTTTTGGTCTGTCTACTCTATATGAAGGGATTATTGGAGAAAATACAAAAGATCTGTGGTCCATATAACATCCAGACGACCTTCAAAAGTGATTTGACACTTTGCAGACACCCCTTCTGAGTAAGACCATCCCCATAGAGTTGATGATTAAAACCTCAATTTTAGTCTCGTCTGACCACAGCACTTCCACCCAGCCTTCCTCTGAATCCTCGAGGTGCTCATTTGCAAACCTCTGGCGGGCATGTACATATGCCTTCTTCAGTAGGGGGACCTTGTGGGCACTATATGATTTCAGTCCATTACAACATAATGTGTTACTAATGGTCATCTTGGTGACTGTGGTCCCAGCTGCCTTGAGATCAACAACAAGCTCTTGCTGTGTAGTTCTGGGTTGTTTCCTCACCTTTCTCATCATCAGGTTCACTCCACATCGGGAGATCTTGCATGTATTTTCTATGATTTTTTTATATTCTATCTCTCACTTTCAAGATGTACCTACCATGAAAATTATAGGCCATTCATATTTTTGTAAAGTGGCAAACTCAGAAAATCAGCAGGGGTGAAATACTTATTTTCCCCACTGTAATAATAACAGAATAAAAAAGGAAGAATCTTTTCTTTTTAGAAGCTCAGGGGTCAACCTAACCTGAAGAGCAATAAATAAATCCAGCTTTGGTAGATAAAAGAACTTTCTCTTTGAGCCAATTCCTTTAAGTTGTTCAATGAAAGTGCCTCACTCTTGGGAGGCATATCCTTCAGTGCAAAAAGGGTTGATAATAAGTATTCATTCGGAATCTCACATGGCTTGTCTGACTGCCTGACTGCAATTTCATTGTCTGAATTTGTTGCTCTTTATTTTGCACAAGAAGTGTTCAGTGCATCATTGCCTTTGCATTGAGAGAATTCAATTCAAATGAGAAATCTACAGATTCATATAAAATATTTCCTCTTCTCTATATTTTGTTGAAGAGAAACAAATCAGGGACATGCAGTGGTGGGAGGGGGCTCAGTTTTACATGGCTTTTTCTTTTTTCTTCAACTGCATAAATTCAATTCCTTTGAAAATTATTAAAGATGTTTTCTTGAATATTGTTCCAAATTTAAAAATGTTCCAGCTACCTTCTTCTGCTTTCAAACACAAGAGCACATATACATACGAAATATACACGTGAAGACATACATGAAAACAAGTGTCTATATGTTTTATTATAGTTACCAGAATTCACATCCACACATATACTTGAATACACAGATCAAGACATGACCAGATTTACTTAAATATGCAATGCACCAAATTCAAATTACTACATAGGAGATTTTTATACATGCAAGCATACAGCCATTGTAGTGTACATAAATACTCATAAATATATGTAGAATACAAGTTTGTGTGCATATCTCTTTCTCTCATATATATATATATATATATATATATAGAGAGAGAGAGAGAGAGAGAATTGGGTACCAATTTACCATTTATATACATTTGGTTGAAGACCAATGAAATTTCTTCATTAAAAAAGGTCTTCCATTGAACAGCAACCAAGTATGTGTGGAGGTATGTAAAGTGTATATATATATTTACTTGGTTGTATGTATTTATTTATGATTGTACTCATATTTTATATTGTTTATATACTCATGTGTATGTATGTATATATATATATATATATATATATATATATATATATATATTTATATGTGTGTGTGTGTATGTGTGAATTATACATGTAAGTGTGTGTGAATGAAATGTGTATGAACTGCAAACTAAGTACACATGTATACACCCAGATATATAGATTTGTATGTGCTTGTATGTATGTGTGTATATATATATATATATATATATATATATATATATGGATGGATCGATGGATGAATGTAGATATATTCAGCATTCACACAGATATAAACACTATTCATTCATATGCAAGTGCACTATTATATACACTATTTATACATTTACACACATTTGCTGCTTTGCATGTGTGTGTTGTCACTGAATTATGAATTATCTAAGCTTGTTGCAAAGAAAGGATTGGAAAGAAATTAGAAATTATTTTTGCTTTTTGAATTGTTTTTGATTACATTGTCCAAGAAATAAATCAAGTGATTTTAAGAGATGACAATTGAAAGCTTTCACATCAATCAATCAAAGCAGTTAAGCATGGTGATTATTCCCCAAAAAAACATTTTTACTGTCATATGACAATAATAGCGCACTAAAACAATGACAATGATAATAATAGCACACTAAAACTGATGAACACATCCATACCCCATTCTCTATCTGTACACATTCATATTTCTCTATCTATAGTACAAACAACAGAATTGGCAGGCTTTTACTTCACACTAATGCCCTTAAAAAAGACATGAATTTATTTAATTTGGGTTAAATTGCATTGTAAATTACTTTTTTGTGGTGTTTGACAAGTTCATATCTTTAACTAATTTTCTTAATATTTGACACCTTTTCTCTCTATTTAAATTCACAGCTTTTCCAAATATTTTCTTACTGGCCAATCCACTTTTTTTTTACTTATTACCCCTTTAAATTTTCTGTTGACAGTGGCAAATGTGACCCCCAAGAAGGCACAAAGTGTTGCTCGCCTGGAGTTTAGCATCTGCAATTCTGATGGTAGGCAAGAAAAAATTCTCTATAGTGATTAACTAAAACCCATTTTGTTTTGGAGGTATTCAAATTTACAAGCTATTCCTTGCCCCAGTTAACCACTTATTGGGGGTCCTTTTTGAAAGCAAACACCCATTCTACTTTGTTAGATCTGTTGGACTTGCTACTAAGACGGGTGTAAACAGTTTTGTCATTTGTGGACTGGGGAGAAAAATGGATGGTCAACTTTAACGCCTCTAAAACAAAACTGCTCTCCATTAACCACCACAAGGACCCATCCCTGCATCCCATTAGAATGTCTGAGGACCAACTTCTCGAGAGCTCCTCTCTGCGGCTGCTCAGTCTCACGCTGTCCGCTGATCTGAGATGGAACAAATACATCGAGTCAGTTGCATCATCCACCGCAAGAAAAGTTGGTTCCCTGTGCCGAGCCAGGAAATTTTTCTCCCCGGAATCGATCCTCCAAGTCTATAAATTGACCATTCGCCCTTGCATGGAGTATTGCTGCCATTTATGGTCTGGGGCCCCTGCTGGTTGCCTCAGGGTTCTTGATAAGATCCAGAGACGGATATGCAATGTGATTGGCCCTGATCTGTCATCTCATCTGCAGTCGCTCTCTCACAGACGCGATGTTGCATCGCTCTGCCTTTTCTACAAGTACTTTCACGGTAATTGCTCTGAGGAGTTGCTTTCGCTTGTCCCTAGGCCTCATGAATTTAAGCGTCCTATGAGGCTGGCATCCCGTTCCCACCCCTTCACCGTTGAAACTGTTAGATATAGACGTCTCTTCTACTCCAATAGCTTCATGTCTCACACATCTCGCCTATGGAACTCCCTTCCCTATTACTGTTTCCCTGACAAATACAATCTCCAACGGTTTAAGTGTAGCATCAATCATCATCTCCAGTTGCCTTGATCTATCCACTTCCCTTCTCCACATCCTTTCATCTTTCATTCCTATCTGCTCTCGCTCCAATTCTTCTGTAATCCCCTTGCCTTGATCGACCCTCCGTCCTTCTCTTTCTCTACATCCTCTCCTTTACCACTCCTATCTGCTTTTCCTCCAACCCTTCTGTAACCCCATGCGTGATAGTGGCCTCCAGCCTTGCTTGGGGTGATACGCTTAAAAAAAAAAAAAGCATAAATACCTAGTTTGGAACTGATGACATCTAGAAATTCATTGATGAAGACCAGAAACAGTGCAAGTCCAAGTGGACTATTGCATTAATATGAAATGATCTAGAAGTATGCCCATATCAACATGACCTTCATTACATGATTTGTTAGGAACAGTTGGATTAAGCTAAAGGTTCATCCAGAGACACCATCTAACTAGTTCTGCCTATGTATTCAGCATCACACTGACATTTAAAGTTATAAATCATCAAAATGATATGATTGAGAGTGGGCAGAATATCTTTACAAATAGACTTCAACAAAGTCTGAAGTAAAGACAAACTATCATTTATGCTGTGGAATAGCACACTATTCCACCTACAATTTGACGCACGCGCGAGTTTTCACCCCCTTCCTTTCACTTTCGGCTAGTAATAGCAGTAAACCGTTGTTCGTAGCCGAAAGTGAGGAAGCTGCTGCTGCTGATATTTTTTTGCGCCTTTTGCTCTGACGTCATGGACAAACTGGCTTTTCGAATTCAGTCGCTGCCGGGTCGCGGGACCGGGCAGTTGGCTCATTTATCACTCATCTGTCAACCATATACTGGACAGGGATATCTCACCAGCAAACATTGCTTAGTCCCTCATGGCTTGTCGATGTACCTTAACACGTACGACACTGTCGTCACATTACCTTTTACGATGACGAATTTTCGTCCTGATGCGAACATCTTTTTCGAGCCTGCCTACGTCCATGAACAGGGAACTTTCAAAACCGTCAACAACACCAGAACGAGAACGTCTCATAATATCTCTAACTATTACGAACCAGTACCTTAAAAATAACATTACACTCACAATTACAAAATCTCGCAGTGAGTGTTTTCTTTGCTGTGTATGTTTAATATTCATTAATAATTGACTGTTCTGAACTTTCTTCCCGGAGAAACCTTTTCCCGCCTTAGCCATTTTGAATTTCATTTTGGCATGGAACCGGATCTACCTTTTAGTGACTACTTGTCACTGCCTTTTTATCAACTACAATAATTCCAGTAACTTTACTGAAGGTCTCCACTTCGAGACAAATTACTTGTTAAACACAAATAAAATTTTGCATTTGTTCCTTTACCTTCGTCGTTCTGCCTGTCTACTTATTTTTACTTTGTACGTTTGTACAGAAAAAGAACACGTCTTATATATTTTTTCTTTTTTACTTTGTTTGTGGATTCGGTAGTCAGGTGCAGTGTCTGGCACAAGGCCATCTTTTCGTAGGCCAGCTCTGCAACGCTATCGGGTCCGCAACAATGCCAAATATATTTAACTTATGTAGTAAATCAACTGTAAAATTCATGTAATTTTACAAAAACATTTTAGTAGTTGAGAAACTTATTTTTATTAATGTATATATTATTCACTTTTATAATTTTGTTACTATTCACCTCTATTAGGTCTGTCCAGAAAATATCTATCTACTTTGAATATCTTGAGAAATAGTTGTGTGGAGATTATATATCTTTCTAACCAATCAGAGGTGATCTTACTATGCATGTGTGAACAGACACTCACCTATAGGAATTACTCAGTCACCAGTTAGGCACACTGAGACAGTTTGTATACTTTGTGACAGTGACATTCATCATTACAATATGCCTACTCATTCTTGTGCAAGTATTGTTGTCAAAATATCACATAAACCAAGGTATGTCAGCTTCACTACAGACCAGATTTAGTTACCTGTGACTTCTGCATTTTCCAAACTAAAAGTATTGGTGAAAGATTTCAGACTGTGGATAAGATTAAAGTGTATATGAGGCACTTGATGGCAATCCAGAAAGAGGATTGTGCAGACTTTTCAAAAGTGGAAGGGAACCAAGCAAGAGAATGAGAAGACTGAGAATGGTGAGCGTTGAGGAAATGACAAAAAAGGAACAGGGTTCAAAATGACAAAAGATGGCAATTGACATTCTGTTTAAATTTTTGAAGATTGTAGTTATTGAGGAAGCAATAGAAAGATTGGGGTCTCTTTTAATGGATGCCATGAATACAGATGGTAATACAGCAGATTATATATTTTTTTCTTACAAGGTATCAGTACATCATTCCTCACTGTAGGCTTAATAATATTTTTATATTTTATTTTGCTATTTTTTCGTTTGGTTTAGTTGTTTTGTGTTGAAAATGAATGATTACAACAGGTTCTTTTATACACACTGACAGTCACTAATGACTGCCAAACACAATCCTCTTACATACTGAAAACATATTGTGTTCAAGTTTTCCAGAGCAGGGTCCCACAAGCCAACTCAGCAACTGTCTTTCTAGTTATCATCTGTCAAGTCAAAACAAACCCTTGTTTTGTCTTGGGCAGCCACCAAATGCTTCTCTGCTATTTCCAATGCCTGTCACATGCCAAATGCTGTTCTTCCTTGCTACAGTTCTGTAGTTAACATTTTGATTGAATCACTGATAGAAAGAAAAATATTGAAAGGATTATGGGAACTGGGTAAAAAGACATTTAACTACAAATTATGGAATCTTCTCTTATTACATTGAAATTATTGGACAATAAACATAACCTAAGAAAGATTTTTTTAATGAAATAATCATCAGATATGGAACAGGAGTATTGCTTGTGCAGGTTCTTTAATTTGATGAATTAGGTTCTGTCTTTATTCAGTTTAAAATTACATGTCTGGAATTTATATTTTTATTTAATATTTTGTTAATATTTTAACTTAATCTTTTGCTTTTTCATAGACGGTATTAAGTTTCATCTGATAAAGCCGAAATGAAAGTGCTATGAATTTAGAGATGACCACTGAAAAGTTTATGCAGCTATATTCTGCTACATAGGAATGTATAAACAATAAACTCCCTGAAGGCTTATGTAGTGCAGAACTGTAAAATTAAAGGACTACAGAAAAAGGAATCTAAAGTTAGTTTTCTTTTCCAGAGATCATGATGTTTATTATTAACTTATCACTTAGAAGAATGAACAGTCACTACAAAGAGTTTACAAGAGTTGTAAAATCTATGTTACATCAAAGATATTTATTTCAGTGTAAATCATTTATCAACATGGAATGTGTATTTTGTTTTAACTTTTATGGTAAAGAACATTGATAGTGATATACACAAGCAAATTAATAACCTGAATTGAATTTACACAGGTTTTCATCTACAGTTTTCTTTTCATTTTAGTTATAAAGATGCATTTTTCTCCATGTTGTTTTTTCTTCACATAATTTTGAAGTTAATATTCCTTATACTTTATTTTAAAAAATAACAGAAGTATTTATTTTGCCCTGGCAGCAGAAGTGTTTTTAGTCAAATAAATAATCCCTGTATCTATACGGATACCACACATGATTAGTACATAATCTATGCAGTACCTGCTCCCAAGTGAATGTATGCATCTGTATAATATATTCATACGTGTATATATAAAGATATACATGCTTATGTGTACACATACATATCTATGTCTAATATATGATTAAGACTAAGAATAGAGAAAATAAAGTACCTTAGGACTTAAGTAATCCTATTTTATAAAAAGAGGAAGTATATCTCTATCATAAAAATGTTATTCACAAAGATACTTAAAGACTAAATAAAATCAGTCATGCAAACAGGCAAGTTTTACAAGTGGTTACTTAATGACAGACCATCTATAAGCAGATATATAATATAACAAAAATATAACAAACTAATTTATTTGGACTTAGTCAACTATGAAAAGGCATTTGACTCTGAATACTCACCAGTCATTATGAAAGTAGAATATTAATGAAAATTATACCACATTTATTAAGAATATGCTTAGTAACATTACAACTATACAAATATACAGATAAAATAAAGAATGGAAAAGTAATGGAACCTAAATTATTTACAGCATGTCTTGAAAGTTGGAAAAATGAACTGGGAAAGAATGGAAGTAAACATAAACTATGATTTACTGATGACAAATCAAAGGATGAATTATAAAAGATGCTATATAACCTGAATAGGGAAAGAGTCAATATTCAAAAAGAACAGAAGATGAAGAATTAAATTTAGAAATCTACATCATTAATACTAGTAATAATACCGAAGATGATTACTTTGGTGGAATTAAGTCACATGGGTCACGTGACAGCCATTTAGCGACATCACTTCATACAATGACACAAGTGGCTAGTTAGTTTGTTTATAGCAGCCAAATCGAGCAGTTGCTTTTTTTAGCCAGGGCCAAAGAGTCCAGGCTGAGACTAAATCTGCCTCCTCCAGCAAATGCTACAGTTTACAAGTCCATGGTGCCATTTTCCCTTTGGGAATATATCTTTCCTAGATATAAAAAGAAACTCCAGCTCACAGTCCTTAATTTGGGATTACCCAAGGCTCACCATTTCCCATACATAGAATATGTCCTTACTTAGGACATAGTAGATGAATCTGGCCCATTTGAATCTGGAGTCCTACACATAGCTTCTCCAGACACAGGAGTATCTCCATAGTATATATAAGACCCTTCCTTTTTGTTTCTACTTACACTCTACTTTGCTGTGTAGATATATGTGATATATTGTTTTTCACATAGGACATGTATATATATGTATATATAGTTTTGTGTATGACTTAGTGGCATAAAAGTCTCTCTGAGAGCAAAGCATATTTGTCATTCCTTTTCCTTTCAGCCATTCCATTTTGTCCATGAATTATAGTTTTATATCATGGACATAATAATGTTCATAATGAGAGAAACATAAATGGCAGAATAAATACCATAGCTCTCTCACATTATAACATTAAAGAAATAACAGAAATGAAATAAAATAAAAATAGTGGAAAGCATTTAACAAAACTAAAATATAATCTAAAGCATCTTGCCAATATGCTTAAAATGTAAAGTATTTTTGCACCTGTATGTCATGGTATAGTTGGTAATAATACTAACTATGATTTTTTATGTGTTAAACATGTAAATTAACAAAATTGTTTGAAAAGAAACTTAAAAACACACAGATCAATGGAAAGAGCAATGCCAGGGATATTTGTAAGGAATAGGAAGAGATCAATATGAATCAGAAAACAGATTAAATAAAAGATAATATACAAGCAATTAAATGAAAAAATGAAGTTGAACACATAGGAAGAAAAATAACATAGAGTGAAAGGTTGCTGAATTGATATCCAATGGGTAACAATTGCAGTAGGAAGAGACCAAATAGAAAATGGATTCATCTGTATTCTAATAAATATATGATGGGTAGATAAAATTTAATGGAGGGGCTTACTGGTAAGACATAGAACATTGCTGTCACACTCTTCATGGAAGGATTTGAAAGTCTTTTTTCATGCATTGGACTAGCAATGGCTAATGATCTATCTATCTATCTATCTATCTATCTATCTATCTATATATATATATATATATATATATATATATATATATATATATATATATATAACACACACACTTTAAATCACACAATTGAGTATATATATAGTCATAGAATGCTGACCTAAGCCTGAAGTTACTCAGACATATACAATCATATGAAAAATACCTACATGACCAAAGCATGAATCTAATGGTGAGACAGAATGATATACTAATGGTATAGTGTAGGGTGAGTCGGAGAAATATTGAATCAGACAATAAAACTGTACATTAAATCCAAAAGTCAGGTAACCTTATGAAGAATATGTGTGGTTTATATTTGTATAAATCACAAGAATACTGTAGTATCAATTAAATGGAAAAAGAACATTGAAGTAAGTTCTTAAGTGACAAGTCATATCTTCTGTGAGAAATGTAGAAATCACTTATTTTAATTTTCTTGCTTTTCTTTCAGAGTATGAAAGCATCTAATCTTCATTTTTACTTCCAAACTGTCATACTTTTGGGCTTTTTTTTCCTGCTGACGTTGTTTAACAACCATGCTGCTCCCGCCATTCAGTCAGCAACAATCATTTAACTTTTCTGAAGTTCTGATTGTGACTGAATTTGGTAAGAGATTAAAAAGTTTCAATTTGAAAACAGACCATCTGTTTTCTTTCAGTTTTTGTTTTGCATCATGCAAAATTGTCCAACATCTTGAATGCAAATTCATCTGTTTTCTTCCAATTTCCTTCCTGGGCCATGCTACTGATAAAAACAGTCTGAATTTTGATTCATCCATTTCTTTTGATTGGCTGTCTATCTGCCAATCAGTAAATGATTAATTACCACACACAATGCAAAAGTATAATTATATGTATATATAGATAGGTAAATTGTCACCATTTTACATTTTTAATTTCATGCATGCATATTCTTTGTTTTTGATTTTATTGACTGCACAGTATAGTAGGGTCAGTTGGGCACCATCTGTGAGAAAAATTCACTCCACCAGAAATTTGGAAATGGCATGCTGTACTGCTTGACATTTGTGCTGGAAGCTCTAATATGAACATTTCAGTGTTTGGGTGTCAATCTAAGGACAGTGCAGAAAGAGTTGCATGAGTCTAATGGCGATTATGAAGGTGTCTGGAGTGATCATTAGTGATAGCAACATTGTGCCCCTATTCATCTTCCCACAGGGCCTCAGACTCAACATGGAGACCTATATCAAGGTAATTGTGAAGGTAACCATGTTCTAGCTGAAGAGGGTGGCTGCTGAAAGACCCTGTATCTGACAACAGGACTCTGTATCATGACAAAAGCAGAAGAACCTAATCATAGCTGTCAGACAATTCCTGTGACCACATCACCCCTTACATCTAGCCACCTAACTCCCCAGACTGCAATCCCCTTGATTATTATGTGTGGGTTGTAGTTGAGAGAGAGACCAACAAAACTCCTTGTAACACCAAAGGTGAACTGAAGGCAAGAATTATGGCAGCATTCATCAACTTAAACAAGGAGATCATCCACAAGAGTTGCAGGAGATTCCAATGTTGTGTGGAGGTCATGGTTGAAGGAAAAGGTTATAGTTGTTCTGAGAGAAAAATGTAAAAAAAAAAAACCATCATCACCTCTCATACCAACCCTAATGGTTTTATTAACACTTAGACAGAAATTCACTTTTGCCAACAGTCTAGAAAGGAGTTCAAGGCTCACTAACAAATACAGAAAATGAACAATGAGGCATTAAAAGAACATAAGGAAAATTTATTCCTTTTAAAAATTTATTCCTTTTATTTGCCTGAAGAATGTCAGGAGACCGGAAACACATGTAGTAGAAATATGACAAATAAAATATAATATATATACTAAAACAAATCCATATCATAACCAAAAACGTTTGCGGTTTCTCTCTTTTTTAATATATATATATATATATATATATATATATATATATATATATATATATATATATATATATATATATATATATATGTATATATATATATATATATATATATAAAGACATTTATGTTATGTTTAACGTTCTTTTTATAGATACAAGTATTTAAGCAAATGCTCTGTTTTATAATAAACAGTATTAATTAACATTTACCGGCCTGATTATAATACTGTTTATTATAAAACAGAGCATTTGCTTAAATACTTGTATCTATAAAAAGAACGTTAAACATATCATAAATGTCTTTAAATAAATTGTCGGACTTTGTCCAATTCAAAAAAATATATATATATATATATATATATATATATATATATATATATATATATATATATATATATATATATATTATAATTGTTTTTTTTTAATATATAATCATCGCAACACTGGAATTCCTATCTTTTAAAACTTCAATTCAAATATAAAAATTAAACTTAAAATACAAAGTTCCGTTCCATTATCAAGCAATGCTAAGAATAACTTTTTAGAAATTGATTTATTTAATTTATAAGTCCAGACAAATTTGATATTTTGAGATGTTGGGAAAATACCATCTTTTTTATTTTAGGGGTGTTAAGATTTAACTTATTTAGAAAACTCATGTATTTGCACAAAAGACATGGGTCATTTAAAGGTCTACAAGTCCTTGTTTTTTTTAATTAATTTCCATTTTACTGTTGGTGTTTTATTGTTTCTTTTAAATGCCAGAAATATTTAAGATCAGAACGTTTGGTTGAGGTATTTAGTATTATTGAAGAAACTTTGGTATTGGTTCCATCTTAATTTAAATTCATTCTTTGTACATCCAACAGACTCTAACATCATTAAGATTCTCAATAGATGAGATATTGCATTGATAGTCTACGGATTTTATATGACATTTATTATTCAGAGGACAATTTTCAGGATTTCTACAATTACATAATTTTATCTTTATTTTTGTTTATTCTTATTTCAGGATTTATATTTCTTTGATTTTGGTATAAGTATTTATTCATGATTTTGGCATTATATTCCTTGATAATCCTTTCTAAGTTCTCAGTATAACTGTAACTTATTTTTAATGTATTTTTATTAAAAATTTTGCTGAATTTACTATTTCTAGGAAAATGTATTTTGATTAATGCAAAGAATTTTTGTCCTAGTTTATTTATAACCATTTGGTTGAATGTGGGTGTATACCAAATAATTTTTCTATTTCTATTTTTTTCTTTGGTTTCTATTATTATTTTTTACATAATTAATCTTTGGGCATTTATAGCCACTATCCTTTCGAACTTTATCATAGAAATTGCTATATTCATAAAATATTTTTTGACTTGCTGAATTAGTGCATATTCTTTTTTTGATAGATGAAGGTATATGCTTAATTATATGATAAAGCTCAAAAGGATAGGGTCTACATAGTTGACAGGGAAGATTGTTGGGAGTGTTAGGAAACAAGAAAGTTGTATATATTGGCTTATCTTCTGCCAGTTGTTGAAAGAGTTTAATTACAAGTGGTTCTTGGAGCGCTTAGTTCCAATTCCAGTTGGGTCCATTATATTGACTTATGCACTTGAGAAAGGTATGAATCAACCTCTTCTATCCCCAGCTATCAGTTAATTAGCAAGACTTGTATCATTGAATCATTATTTTTTTTTAAATTCTTACATTCTGAAAATATTTCCCAGCTTTAAATAACCTGCAAATGTTGATAAGCTGTAGAAAATGAATGGAGCAACCAACCATGTGGTTCTCATGCAGTAAAAGATCAAAGAATATCTTCCCATGAAAAGTGGTAGCAAGCTACAAATGTTGCTGAAGAAATGGAGCATTTCACATCATGAGCATTCCTGGTTGGATGGTTTTAAAATAAAATTTCAGTTTACTGATGAAAAGAAAAACCTTTTAGTTGAAAAAAGTGACCCTCTATAATGTAAAGAGAATCTCAGAATATAATGGTTGAAATGTCATATGATTGCGAATAATATCAATAACATTAAGAGATTCAATTGTTGGAAAAAAATATTATAAATCTTCTCAAACTTAACAACAAAAAAGTAATTGTTTTCTTAATGGATCAACAGAATAGAAATATCTAAAATCAAATATTTCTGATTTGGTGTTGGGTATTTTACTTCTTGTGTCCCTCAGATTGGGCCAGCCTCACAATTTGTTCAGTTTTTGTCAGTAGAAGACATTAAGAATTTTTTACTTTTAATTAACTTCCATAAAAAGGCACTTTGTATTGTGACAGCTGTAATATCAGTGTGCATTTTTTAAAATGATTTTGAAATTTGTGAATATTTGTTTATTGATACTAACACTAAGGATGGAAGCAAATAAACAACATTTTTATGTCTTTTTATTTTAAATGAATACAATTTTGGCCAACTTAATATAATAAATTGCCTTTTTGTATATGTAAAACTCAGAAAATTATATCAATATTTCTTAGCATATTTGCATAGATAAAATCAAAAACAAATATTTGCAAAAGATTTTTTGTTTGTTTTGGCAAAAACTAAATTTTTCCAAATGTTGAATATATGCAGTTTTATTAAAATGCTAAAAGAAAGGAATTGATGATAAATATATATTCAAAGTTAGAAAAGAATTTGGTTGAGGCTTCAGATTTTCTTGCTATCAAAATCTGAAAAGTTTTAAAGAGGAAGAAATCCTTTTTTCCTATTTTAGACTTCATATTTATTTATCATGAAATGTAAAAAAGTTTAAATTATTAATATTATATCATGTTAAAAATTTAAAATACAACTTAATTCTGTACACACATCTTTGTCTCTTTCCTGTCTAGACTGAGAGATGGCAGGATATAATTTGGGTTGCTTGGCAACCAAACAGTTTGACCTCCTAATGGAATAAGTAAAAGTCTGTCACTCAAGCCCACATGACATGTGCAGCCAAGTGTAGTTTTTAAAAAAATATTTTTTCAGTTTTCAGAAAATCTCCAACGAAGTCAAGTCGTGAATAAATTGACTCCCGTTTTGCTTTCATTAGAAATGAGCCTATGGACTTATTCGATTACTAGATGTATACCAAATAAAAAAATATTATTCCTGAAGAAATCTTCCCAGTCTTATCTTTGATTTATTTCAATTTCTAGATGTGGAACAAAATAGAACTACTGTCGGAGTTAGCTCCTCCTTAGTTCCTTAATCCTTCACCAGGGGTCTCTTTCCCCTTGCTATAAATACTGGGTGACCTTTTGCCTCGATCTCTCTTTTCCCCTCAGGCCTTGGGCCGCCACCTTGTGTGGAGGTGAGGTAATTCTTTCTTCATTTCAGTTAATACCAATATGTGAGCTCTCACAAATACTGCGTTTCCCAAATTCTGGGAACACGAACACGCTAAGAACAATACCAATACACGTACGTACGAACAATCACCACAACACACACACACACACATAATAATATTCACCACACAAACTCTCTATGTAACTGCCCATGTGCTTGTAACTTGTTGTTAATACATATATTTGTTTACATATAATTACGTATCGGTCTTGTTTGTTTTCTTTGGACTTAATTAAAGTCCAACATTCTCATGTAGCTGGATCGGCTAGCAGGAAATTTTAACCCACGTGTGTTCTTTACATCTTCACCCCAACTGTCCTTTACAGTACCTTTCAGGAACTGCCCAGTTTCTATTGCAGAAGGAATAATTACCAATTTTCATTTAGACATTATAAAGAACATCTATCTGTTCACTGCCATGAACACTTCAACTTACAAACTGATGATTCATTGATAATCAGAATAATATCCAGTACCAGATGTGCCTCTTTTTGTTGATCTTCTTACGTCTATCTTACATTCTCTTCCTATTCAATTGTTTTGTCATATAAAATTATTTTTAAACTTTCGTCCTGTGTTTGTTGACACCTGTTATGTGTTTTTATCTGAGTAATAATCCCATCTTTTCTTTTTTTTAACTTGGTGTTCACATCAATATGTTGCCATTTCATAACAATATGTATATATTGTAGGGAGACCACAGCTGTTTTTCCCTTGAGTTGAGATCCTTCAGAGAGGAGAACTCTTCTGCCCCTTTTTTTCTTTTTTGCTTTCGTTTTTTGAGGAACAGTCCTTTACCTTCCTGACCACCACGGCGTTCACACATGTGGAAACTGGTAAACATGTGCACAGCCTAATGTGGGGAAAAAAAAAGTAATTTTCATTCACCTAGCTATGGACGGTCAAAGGCCATAAGGCTGGTATGTTATTTCTTTGTTGTCATTCTGTAAACATTCTCGTCCCTTGGACAGTTGAACAATCATTTGTTTGGGGACATGTGTAAAAATACTTTTAAAATGTGTATATAAGTTTTTCTCCCTATTAAATGTTTTGTTTGTTACATACGTGTATCTCATCTTTCTATATTCACATTCAGTGTTAGTGTATCAATAGTTAGGTTAATGCTAAATATTAGTACTTGGCGTACAACTGGAAGGCTAAAAAAATCATTATTCTTCCTAAAATACAGGTACCTCCACAAAATCCTACTTTAAAATTCGTCCAAAAATCAATTATACGTTTTTCAAAATTTATTTGACGAAAATTAGCAAATTTAAAGATTATTTAATTTTGAAAAAAACTTTTGCTTACTTTCTTCGAAGAAAAATATTGTTTAAAATAAAAAGGAGGCGATTTTAATATCGTTGACTATTATTGGCAAGTGATGAATGATTGCTATCATCACATATCGACAGCTAACGCGAGATCCGAGTTATACGGAAGGACATAATTGACATAACGTTTTTTTACGTGAACCAGTATCTCGTAATTATTAAAGTAAAAAAAAAAAACTTTCAGCATTCCAATTTCTTTTATTTTGTTTTTTTTTATTACTGTAGAGCTTACACCATAAGTTTGTTGATACTATCTGTAGAAATTATAAATACTATAAATTAAAATACACGTGCTGCAATGCTTTTTGAGGGCAACTAGTCAATACAGATATGCTATGATAAAACATTTCTATCCCAATTAAAAATCATCACAAACATATGAAAAGTTATTTTGTTACACTACAGCCTATTTGCTCTGAAAAAAAAATATTGAAAAATGACTTTTGTCATCATCTGAACAAAATATCAAGGAAACTTTTGATCTGCACCCCATGAAACTAGGTATTTCCTGAAAGCAAAGAATGCTCTTTCATTTCTAAGTGAAATTGGTTGGTGTAAATGATTATAAAATTTTTTTCTGGGGATAAAATATGAAAAAATAGTTAAAATTGCTATTCCTGAACACTGGAAACCAGGATTTTTTTTTATATGTTTTTTAATTTTTTAAAATCATTGATAAGGAAAACAGTGTTGAAATTAAGCCAAAATTGACTTTGACATTGCTGGGTCAAAGGCCAGCCAGCTGACAATACCAAGCTGTCATCACTTTGTAAAAAATCCCATTTTTCTTTTAATCTGTTTGAACAATGGCTTGACCTTGATGTATTTTTGTTTTTTAGCACCTTTTGAGCACGGTGATGACAACAACACTTAAAGAATGATTATGAGCTGCAGGCACAATGGACCGAGAACTGTGAAATGCTCAACATATGTTTCGCACGAAGAATTTGCAGTAATGAAATCGATGTTCAGCGGAGAACGCTTACACTCAAGGCACGCAACGTTTTATTGCTTTTGACCTTCCATACTTTTTAATTACATCCATTTTAACGTCTTTTTTGAAGACAAAATTACATTTCTTAATTACTGCGGATCTTCTGATTAGTCAAAACGATACAATTTACAAAGGGTTAAAAAAGATCTATGTCATAAGGACACTTAGGAAACCTGATGCGGTTTTTAACTAATTTTATAATATTTTAACAGCTTAAATGTAAAAATCTATTATAATTAAAGAAATAACAAATAACTGTATTAAAAATTCATTTTTCATCAAAAACATTTTTTGCTTTCAGAAAATATTGTCCATATTCATAAAAACAGCTAAAAGCAAATAAAAGCATTTGAAATTAAATAATATATTTGTTTATTGAGTTTTGTATGTTAAAATTCAGAGCTGATTTTCAGGTAGGTGGGGTCCAATTAAAAACAAAAAAAACATGATTTGCATTCCTCAAAGCCTTGTGCTTTTAACTATTGTAATCACTAACCCTGATGCAATCGAATTTCTAGCGTTTTCATAAAATTAGTTATGGTGGGGGGTAATAAATATAAAAACAAAATATTTCTGCTATGACTTTAATAAAAAAAAACAACATATTTATAATAATTTCGATCGTCTGTGAATAGTTTCTGAAAGTTTCATTAACATCCGATAATTATTTTTATTTTTGCAAGATTTCCCAAATTAATGTGTCATACAAAAAAAAACGTGCTAAAAATTGTATATGTTATTTTAGTCCGGTCCTACAAAGAGAAACAAGTTTTTTTAATCAAAATTTAGAATGTTCTAAAAAGAAGGAAAATTTTTTTAAAATAATTAAAAAAATTTGGGTCTTTCCTCTTCATATTAACATAAACATTTAGACGATAAAATTTTCTTTTCGTAAAGTTTGGCGTATTTTCATCATGCTATACCATTTTTTTAGCAATTTCGTGGAGGTACCTATAACACTAAATAGCCGGTAAACTATGGCTGGCTGATAAATTTTACTAATAATATATATATATATATATTGTGTATTTAGGCAGCAATCCCTCTTTTATATATGTTTCAATAAAGATGACAGACAAGGTACTGCAATTAAGCTTTTTATTAAATTTTCTTGTGTTCGAACAAGTGTTTTCTTTTCTGGACACAGAGTGTGTAAAAACTGCCCAGATGTTCTGTAATTCCATTATCAAAGATGATTTTATTTTTACTTTTTAACTGGATGTAGGTGTTGTGTGTATGTGTATGGAGTTATAGGGATGTTTTATTTTCTGAACACAGCATATTGTGGCCATGTTCGTAGTTAATATTATTGAGTGTTTGTTTTTTCTTTTGTATTATTATTATTTTTTTACATGTAGATGAGATTGTTATACTTGTATTTTTCTAATAGTATGTTTTGGTTGGAGTCTGGTAAGTTTGTGTGTGTATTTAAATGGGCTCTGATAGAGCTGTGGTCAGATAGGTGTAATGTAGGTCATCTGGATAGGCATGTAGTAGTGTGACTGATGTAATTATTTATGAGTTTGGTTTGATCAGGAACACAGTTCCTTAAGGGGCATTTGAAATCATAAATAATGTTCTTTGTAGTTTTCATTTTACAGGTGTGTTGTTATTTTGGAGGATAAGTTTATCGGTTTTAAATTTTTTGAAGTAGATAATTTAATTTTTTTGTTTGGGTCAACTGTGGTAGTGTATTTCTTTATGATATATTCATCTTGTTTATAGTTCACATGCATTTGGATTTTGTAGAAAATATGTTATTTTTGTCTATGTGTTCAGTGTCATTATTATTTACTTTGGAAAGAAATAGTCTAATCTGGTGATCGATAAGGTGATTAGGAAAACCATTGTTAACTAGTGTTTGTTTTGCGTTGTTGAGTTCTTTAAGGAAACGTAGACAAGAGGATGAATTCTCATGTGCTCTCTTTAGGAAGTTTTTTATCACTACTATTTTGTATCTGAGTGGGCACTCACTCTTAAAATTAAGGTTGCAAGAGTTTCTGATAGTACAATGAAATGCTAAAAGTGTTGTTACTGTATTCTATGAGAACATCTAAGAATGGGAGTTTATTTTTTGACTAAGTCCATAGGTAAAGCTAAGGACAGTTTTTTCAAATGTGATTTTGAGGATATCCATTTCTTTTGTGGTTTTTGCTAAAATAAAAATATCATCTATGTAGCAGACTATTTTAGGTTTACAGACCTGTTTAAATATCATGTTTTCTACATGGCACATGTAGTAATTGGAGAAGCATGGGCTGAGTGGATTTCCCAAACTAACACCATTAGTTTGGGTGTAGATGTTGCCATTATGGTTGCAGAAGGTGACTTTGGTTGTGCATGCATTTAATAATTTTTTGAGGATATTTGGTTTGATGGATGGCGGTGGAATAGAATTATTTGTGTACGTGGAGTTGATGATAATGTCAATGGTTTGATCGATGGTGATGCTTGTGAATAAATTTTCAATGTCAAGTGACGCTAAGGTTGGTCTTGTACATTTTAGAATTTGGAGGAATTCATGGGTGGATGTGATGCTGCAAATTGATGGGAAGGTATGGAGCAATGATGTCATTAAAGATTTTTTATTGTAGATAAGGGTTGGGATCTGGGAAATGATTGGTTGTAGCAGGTACCTGGTTTTGTGTATTTTTATATTTTCATATAAGTATGCAGGTTGGTAGTCTCTGATGATTTTTTGATTTTCAGGGAAACTACATCAGCTTTATTTGATGTTATGTGTTTGTTAGGGTCTCTGTGAGGTTTCTGTTTCATTTGGTGAGTTTAATTCAGTCATCGATGATGTTTTGTAATTTTTTATGTTAATTGGCTTTATCCAAAATTACATATGTATTAGCTTTCTTGGCTTGTCTGATGAAATATTTTAGTACTTTCGCAGAGATTTTTAGTTTAGTTGTTAGGACATTATTATAATTGTTAGGAGGGGAGCATTTTTCAAACTTTCAGCCTTGAGGAGGTCTCTCAGGTCTCCACGTGCCCCGTGTGGGGATAGTGATTGGTGTAGAATTTCAGTTTTTGTCTTCTATATAATCCTTAATAAAGGCTCAAAATATAGCTAAAAGCATTCAGAATTACAGAACATTTGAACAGTTTCTACACACTCTACCCAGAAAAGAAAACACTTATTTGAGCACAAGAAAATTAATAAAAAGCTTAATTGCAGTACCTTGCCTGTCATCTTTAATGTAACATGTACATATACAAGAGAAAAATGATCGGATGACATGAAATCCTTGAGATGATGAAAAGAGCAAGCAATATTAAGCAATGGCCGCAGATTACGTAAAATGAAATCCAGGAATAGGAGACAAATGCAGGCAGGCAAAAGAGGAAGGGTTCATAATGACAAAGCAATGATTGTCATAAAAGGAAAGAATGAATAGGACGAAAGATCAAAACTGGATGCATAAAATCAAGAGGGACCATTCGTAATAGAAAGAAAACAAACTCAAAGATTGAATATGTTGGAGAACTTTCATGAAAAAAGAGAAAAAAAACTGCAATATGCAAAAATATGGAAAAACCTGAAATATTAAAGTCTGAATGACAAGATGAATAGAAGCACAGCAGCAAGATCAGATAGATTTGTAATGGAAATGCCATCAGCCTTAGAAAAGTTCAGCATCAACAAGACTATGGAAATAATAAATAAAATATATAGCAGTGGTGAGATACTGGAAGACCTCAATAGATATATCTTTGTGCTGCTTAATAAGTCAGATGCAAATGGCTGTGAGCTCCATTGAACAATCACCTTAATTAGGTATATAATTAAGCTTATCATCTGAATTCTGATGAATAGTGTGCATAGCAGAATTGGATGTGAAATAAGACAGGTATAGTGTGGTTTTGTTAAAGAGACTGGAACAAGAGATGGGATACTTATGATCAGAATAATATCTGAGAGAGACAAATGTAGAAGGATATATACTTATGTTTCATAGTCTATGTAAATGTATTTGATAAAGATATATTTTAATTACAAAGAAAACTTTATTTTTGAAAGATGTTAGAATAATCCAGAATTTATACTGTGAGAAAACTACCTGCATACAAAAAGAAAATGAATTCAGTAAATGCGCAAAAATAGAAAGGGGTGTAAGACAAGGGTGTATCTTCTCACCAGATTTATTCAAATGTTACAGTGAAGAGAACTAGAAGCCTTCTCAGAATTTATTATTGGTGGGCACAATCTTAACAGAAGATATGCAGCAGATACTATGTTGATGGTAGACACAGAAAGGAAACTGCAGTAACTCCTAAACAAGGTAGAATACAGAAAGTGAGAAGAAAAGATTAACCATTAATTGTAAGAAGACAGAATGTCTGGTTGTCAGTAAGTGAAAAAGTCCAACATGTGAGCTACAAATTGGAAAGGTCAAAATCAAGCAAATACAGAAGTTTAAATGACTGGGAATTTTTTACCATATGACAGAAAATGTGACAATGAAATCTGAAGATGTATTAGAATACAAAAAATGACTTCCAAAGCCTAAAAGTATTAATAAGCAGGAATATTTTGTTAGAAACAAAGAAAAGTACACTCAACTGCTATTTAATCATTCATATGCCAGTAAATACTGAAAGAAATCCTCACAGAATGAAACTTTAAGCAACAGGGATATGGTTTTATAGTAGGTTACTGAGAATACGATGGATGCAACAAGGAAAGAAATGGACACCTATACTTAGAATCAGAAAGAGAAACTTGAAATATCTAGGTCACATAATGAGAAAAGGTCTGGATAATTTGAAACTCGCAGGGCATATTGAAGGCAAGAGTAAGATTAGGAAAAAGCAAGTAGCCTACCTAATGAGCTTGTGTAAATGGATGACAGAACAGAGAATGAAAATAATGGCTAAGAGCTATGAAGGATACGAAACTGTGGAGAGCCACAATCGCCTATGTCCTGAAGAAACATGGTTCATAGATAATGATTCTACATAAACCAACAGCACAATAACCATAAACTAAATGAACAAATTATGAGAAACCTAATATATACATATCACCTAACAACAAAACAATTTAAACTCATCATTTATAACAAAAACTAAAAACATCTAGCATGACACAACAAATCAAAACCTCAATAAACTAATATTGTCTCTGAATTACACAGCTACTACATTATTGTAGCATTTAACATACCATTTATTCAATAATAGTTCATTTAAATCACTTACCACCAACTTTTATAAAACTGTCATGACTTGTGAAGATACAATATTTTGAAAAAAGTCAAAGAAACTGACAGTACAAAAATAATTCTCTGAATAATTACAGATACTACTCCTGAAAGTATATTGTCAAATATTCAAAACGTATTACTGAAAATTAAGCAAATTTTTCTGCTAGGTGGTTCATTTCTTTTGCATGTGTGTGTACATATATAGATGTAGAAATGATCTAAATAAAGAGATAGGATCAACCATATATGTGAGCAATTACATACACATACAGGTGAGCAAATTACCATTTATTTAATCAATGGTGTAGACAAAACAGTGCTCAATGTAGTTAAATAGAGCTATAAAGTATATATTAATAATTACACATATACCTATGTTTACAATATGACTCAGAGTTTCATGGCTTTCCCATTTGTCAGGTACAGAAAGATATAAACTGTTCAATACAGCTGTTTTTTTAAATTCTGGATCTCATGGGAGGAATGTTACTGTAAATCAAATGAGTCTGTATTGCTGCAATGTCACTTGTACAAATCAAAATACGGCTGGTACAATTCACCGTCCTTGCTTTCTGAACACGTCACTACCTAAAGCCGTCGCTTCCTCCCGTTTTCACTGCTCCAGCCCTCTTTTATCAGGCCAACACTGCGGTTGGCCAACCAATCAGCGTTCTTCGCTTCTATTCTCAGTTACACAGGCAAATTGCCTCCTCCAGTTTGACCAATCAGCACACGACTTGCTATCGGTGGAAGCACGCCAAACTGTACAAAAACCCTCATTACAGCACGTACTACTAAAATGGCTGGACGGGAGAGTAATGCCATTTTCATGGAGCAAACTTGCTGATGTCACGTGCCTCACGTTAAGGTAAGACCCTTATTTTGCTATACACCAGATACAAGCCACTCTGGCTTGCTTGCTTCTATGAGGCTGTTCACCACAGTTACATGTGGATTCAAAGTTCAAGATTATTATAAATATAATGTGCTATTGGGGTATAAATTCAAAATATAGTGTTGATAGGTAAGTATCAAAAAATGAATTAAGGTATTAATAGTAAGTTTAACAGGGATATTGATCCATTAATGTATATTGAGTCAGTGGACACGATATTGTAATACAAACTAAAAAAGTTGGTTGTTACCAAATAAAAAGTGTAGAATAATATAAGGTAAGGAAAAGTAAAATATATAAATAATAATGAAAAATAATAAAACAAATAAAAAAGGGAACCCTGGGCTATAATAACTGTTAAACACTAGCATAGTGCAAGGGAGGAAATTGAATGCAAAAAAAAAAATATTAGAGGCAATCTTCAGGTGCTGAGTTATATATCTCCATATAATTTACATATGTAGATATGCCATTTTTTTATAATTACTTAGATGTGTATATTTATATTAAACTTATAATTCTACCTTTGTAAGTCGAAGATGTGTGGACTTGTGTTTATTACCCTTTTTAATTTTATATAATTATGTTTATTTTAAATAGAAAATTTTTTTTTAGACAATCCCTGTAAATAATATAAACTGCTCCATTATTACAATAATCTGGTATATATATCAAAATTTAAATTATCGAACTCAGATGAGGAAAAATATATATATGTATATATATATAAAAATATACAGTTGCGGCCAAAATGTTCAGAACGGCGTTGCTTTCATCAGAAAAGTAGGTATAAGTTTTTATCAAAGTTCTTTTATATTCTATAATTTTCACAGACAATAAATACAATATTAATTGTTATTGTCTGAGATTTTGGTGTAATTTGAGAGGATAATACAAAAGTTATGGATGATTTAGTGATTTACTGCAAAACCCATGGCGGCCAAAATGATCAGAACGGTTGAAAAAATAACAATATAATAAAAAATGACAGAGAATACTGGAATTATTTAATATTTAGTGTGAAGCCCTTTAGCTTCAATCACACTTTGACATCTTCGACTGCATGAGGAAATTAAATTTTCAATTTCTTGCTGGGTGATCTTATTCCATTCTTCCTGAAGGGCATTCCATAATTGCTCGGTTGTTTTAGGATTTCTGGCTTTCAAACATTCAATATTCCACACATTTTCAATAGGATTGAGATCTGGGCTTTGAGCAGGCCAATCCATAACAATAACTTTTTCAGCCTTGAGGAAGTTCATGACCACCTTAGCCTTGTGACATGGGGCATTGTCCTGCATGAATATGGGTGGTCGCTTAGTTGAATTTCTCAGCACAGGCAAGACATGATCTTTTACAAGTTGTTTATAAACTCCTGCATTTACTTTTCCATGTAATCACACCAAAGGGCCCACACCATCTCCAGATATCATCCTCCAAACCATGACACTTCCTCTACCGAATTTAACACTAGTCTTAAGGCATTTAGGTGACAATTTTTCACCTACTTTTCGGCGAACGTACCTTTTCCCATCTGACCCAAATAACATAAACTTAGATTCATCACTGAAATGCACCGTTTGCCATTTTTCTTGAGACCACAACACATGTTCGGTTGCAAAGGTAGGACGACACTTTTTATTCTTGGAGCTGATCAGTGGCTTCACTGCAGGTGCTCTTGCTTGTAGGTCATGTTAACTAAACGATGAGACAGTTTTTCGAGATAAAGTTTTCTTCAGTACAATGCTCATTTCCTGAGAAACAGCAGCAGTTTTAAATCTGTCCTTTTTAACCAAATTTACCATAGCATGATCTTCTCTCTTGGTCGTTTTTCTTGGCCTACCTGTAGACTTTCTTGCTTCACACGAACCACAATTACCGTAGACCTTAAGAATACCGTGAACAACACTTTTTGACTTGTTAACAATCTTTGCAATAGATCCAATTCTTAAATTATCCTTCTTTCGAAGCTTAATAATCTGCTGCTGAATTGGTAACGGAGTAAATGGCATTATATTAACAAAGTACACTGCAGATATTCTTACTAATGTTTAGTAAACGAACCGTCACGTAAACAAAATTAAAAAATTAGAGTTTGCCGGTTAAATATACTAAAACACGGAGTAAAAGCAACCGTTCTGATCATTTTGGCTGCCATGGGTTTTGTAGTAAATCACTAAATCATCCATAACTTTTGTATTATCCTCTCAAATTACACCAAAATCTAAGGCAGTAACAAATATCGTATTTATTGTCTGTGAAAATTATAGAATATAAAACAACTTTGATAAAAAATGATAACCTACTTTTCTGATGAAAACAATGCTGTTTTCAACATTTTGGCCGCAACTGTATATATAATTTCATGTTCATGGGCAAATAGAAGTGCATTTCAATTTGTTTTAGCAACATGAATGCCTGGTAATTATGCCTGAATGGTCTGCAAATAGATCCAAATTTACATGTTGGTGTACTTTTTTTTTGTATAAATTTTTGCAGGGAATGAAAAATTAAGAAAAGTGTAATCATTCATACATATATTTCTAATTCAAAATCTTTAATAATTTAAGTTTTTTCATAATTAAAGCACCTAAAAGCAATTCTCTCAAAATTTAAAAACAAAAAATTACAAAATATTTCATCTGATTGTCTTAATGTTGCTTATTGGATTAACTGGAATCAATTGGATTTTTGCTTAATAATTGTTGTAGGGAATGAACTGATAACCCCCAGTATACAAAGAACTGATACACCCCTATTAAATGAACTGTTCCAGTAGTAATATAAGCATCTATGGTGTTGGTCTCAGAGGGTTTGCTTTCCAGCTTCAGACGAACTTGTAAATATCTAATAGTATTGTCCTTGTTGAAAATAAACCCTTATACTTTGTAACTTGCTGTTCTAGTTATTATTTCAATAACCACCCCGGACAACATTACAAAAATAATTAAAATAATTTTAACACATGAAAATTTCATGGTTTTTCTATATGAAAGTTCTGATGAATCTTAATTCTTCAGTTCATGATTGAATAAGCTCATGGCAAGTTCTATGACAATAAAATATCCATAGAAATTCTCCTATCACATTATTAAGATATTGCAATAACAATCATAAAATGAATGTGGGTCATTATTTTAAGAAGTAAGGAAAAGATTTGAAATTGACAACTTTTCCATTTTATTGACAAATGTTAAACACTTCTGTCTTCTCTTCTTTCATTTTCTTACTGAAACCAAGTAGCATCTTTGATATTTCTTTTGTTTTCTCATGCAATCAAAACAGAATAGTCCATTATTTATGAGGCATTACCAACAGGCATTATACACTTCTTTCTTTTTTTCACTGAAACCATGTAGTGTCTCTGATATGTCCTTTGTCTTTTTACAGAATAAAAAAATGAATTAATAATATTTATAAGATATTGACAGGGTGTAACGGTTGTGTGAATAAACAAAGGGAGGAACAAGCACAATTATTATATGATGTTTGTCTTTTCATTTAAATTGTATATTTCAGTGTTATATTAATATGGAAATAAATATAAAAATTTAAAATTGTGTTGTAGTAAACAAAGTAACAAATTTGAACTGTTATAGTTTAATAATTTTATATATTATTTCTAATAATTCAAGTACAATCTGAATAAATCAAGTTACAGTTATATTCAAAATTGTGTCTTCTTTGTATAGTTGGTGATGTTAGCATGTTTTGGCTGATTCATTCTTTAGTTTTCATCAAGAGAAACAAAGGAAACTTCCTGCCTCCAGAAACAAGCTTTGTTCTATGGATTACACCTGATGATGACTGAAGTATGTTAAAATACTACAGAAAGTTCACCATTGGACTTGACCAGTAACTACTCAACGCCAGCACTTTTGCCAGACATTTGAACTGAACTTTCAAACTGTGGACTTACATGCCAATTTAACTTACATGGATTCTACTTGTAACATTTAGTCACAAGTATAATATCTAGATCTTCTAGCCGGTCAGTATTCCTCAATTTACTCAATTCTGCCTCCATTGCCTTATTCTTCTTTTGCTCATGTTCCTTTAAACGAATCACTACTATTGTATCCCATGTAAATAAATTTTGTATTAATTTTAAGTTTGTCGTCCTCTTGTTGACTTGTCAGATTTCACATTAAATAAATAATATATATTTTATGCATAATGTAGTTGTAAACATGGAAAATGAATAAAATAAAATTTTTACATATAGTTTGTTACACATGTAAAATATATACAAAATTTATATATAATGTTAATGATTAATGTTCACTATTTATGAAATGTTGAAGGGGTTGTGGACGTTCAATATATTTGTTCATGGAATATGACTGTAAATACAGAAGAAATTAATTAATCGGTAGTGGAGGCAGGTTTGTTATAGTTAAGGAAAGTTTTACAAATAGATGCCAACTTGTTGAATGGCTGATGGTATTGAATCACAAGCATTTTGGCCTCCAATCTGATGTAGCAATCAGTGATACATGAGTAAAATGAATGATGACAAACTGAGTCCATAATCATTCATATGCCATTTTTACTCAAATATTTACAACTTTCAATAATGAAATCAATGATGAAATATATATTTGTGTTAATTAGGCACAATGAATAATTAAGATTCTGATTACTGGATGACCTTTTTTGTGCAGGTAGAAAAACCCTCTTTATTAAAGTAGAAGCTAATAAAACTTGAAAGGTCCACAAAAAATATGATGATCATTAATTAAATAATGTCATCTTGAAGAAGACAGCTGACTTTTGGATACTAATACTGCAGGGAAGATGGTTGGCTGTAAAGAGAAAATTGGAACTTTAGTTCTTTGCAACTTATAGAAACATAGATAAATGGAGTTAATCAGATATTATTATTGGTTTCTTTGTTGAAGGATGTATCAGCAGCTTCAGGCATAGTCAATAAATGAATTTGTGTGTGAAATTTACCAATCTAAGTATTTATAAAGTAAATGATGGAGATGAACAATGAGGCAGATTTGGCTTATCAATTTTGGAAAGCAATTGAATAGTGAAAAATTTTGTAATTACTAAAATTATATGAATGAATGTCAATTAGTATTGCTTTTTGGGGTATTACTTTTTGTTTACTATTCGTCTTTATTTTATGATAAAAAATTAAAGATAGCTTACAAGTACATGCTTTCACACACATGCACAAACACACACACATATTAACAAATGTATGTGGCAATGTGGCACCTGTAAGTTGTACATCTATAGAGTTGAATCTTTTTTTTTCAGTTTACATGTGTAATTGAGTGCATATATATATATATATATATATATATATATATATATATATATATATATATATATATATATATAATTTTCCAGTGAAAAACAATTTTTGTTGTTTATTCACTTTCTGGTTTTCAAAATAAAATATGTTACTGAATATAAACCAATTATAAACCAATTGATATGGCATTTTTTATTTTTAGCTTTGTGAAATTAAGATAACAACCAATATTTGGAAATAAGATTAAAATTATCAATCCTAATCATACCTCCATTAAATATACTGAGTAAATTTAAAGTCTCTCAAATCTGTGATGGTAGAGGAGATATCAACCAAACAAGTCAAATGACTATAGTAAAACAGACACAAATGACTTAACATCTACCAAGACATTTCAATAATTTGTCATCAAAATATGTACAAGTTGTCTTCAACTTCTAAGTCTTCATACAAGAAAATATTAACTCTGAGAAATTTGTCACGCAGTTAAGATAGTCAGTTTTAACTGCTTTGCTTTTTAAGAATGAATGCCAACATTTACAAACTTATTCTAGAATATTAAAAATACCCAACCCAACATTTTCTTATCCAAATATTTAAACTCCAAAAATAAAGTTTTTTCATCTTTCTAAAACTTGTAACATATATGAAGCAAATTTCATGACATGATTAGCATATATAATTATATATGCTAATCATGTCATGAAATATATATATATTATTATATAATTATAATCACACACTGGCAGAGACATTTAAGACTTTCTGGCCAACCTAATATTTTCAGAGACAAGTTAAGCTAATCATTGACCTCTGAGCAGAGTCTAATAATCTAATGAAAAAGTACAAAAATTCACAAAATTAAAATTAGTTATTAATTATTTGATACCACTAATATTGTTCTTTGTTTCAGATTTTTTTTATTTGAAAACAAGTTTAGCTCAAGAGCATAATTATTTCATATTTTTTGTCTCTTCATTAGGCAAATGGATGGGAAAATAACAAGTGTATTGCAAGAGCTTACAATCATTTGTCACTTCATTTGTTTTTTTTAAATTTAGGGAAAAATCACATTGGGTGAATTCACAAAATATATTTTTAACATTGTTAAAAAATTCTTCTGGCTCTGTTCTCTCTCACTATTTTTACTGATTTTTTTTCCTCAGTTATCATTTTGTTGGTAACCACTCAATCTGTGTAATCTTCAAATTCAAAGACCTTTTTTATGGGAGGAGGAATTATCATTATTTAAAATATTTACATTTAGACTATTATACTCATCCTTATTATTATCAAAACTAGTGGCTGTTGTGACCTCCAGTCTTCATCAGGTTCTTGTCAATACAGGTAACCTTCAGGGAATTTTGAAGTGAACACTTTATTTGATTTGTATTAGACAAAGCTATCACATATGTATGGTTTTCTCAAGGTTGGTAATCCAGTGAGATCTATAGTCATCTGCAGGGGCTTGGCATACCACTCACACATTCAGATTCCTGGTGAATATAGTCAATCTATTAACAGGGATGTCCCTATCTTATGCTTTAGGGAATCGATCCAAAGGTATCTCATCCATAACAATAAGATAGTGAGCTTGGATGTGGCAAGCTTATTCCCCAATGTTCCTACAGATGAAGCATTATCAGTGGTTCAAAATCAATTGGAATCAGACCCCCTCCATTGGAAAACATACTAGCATCCCAATAGATAGCCTGATGGAAACACTGATGTTCTGTGTACAGACAACATTCTTTCAACTAGAATTTGACATATACTAATAGGAGGATGGCTTGGTTATGGATTCACTGTTGTCACCAGTGATGGCAAACATATACATGGAGTACTTTGAAGAAATGACTTTAGGAATGGTAACAGTAAAGCCAACATATATGAGATACTTAGATGACACCTTCATACTCTAGCCTCACCGGGAAGCAGTACAAATATTGCTGGGCCGTCTGAACTTGGGTCTTTGATCCAATTCACAATAGAGTAAGAAAACAGCAACCAGCTGGTCTTTCTTGATGTACCAAGAATAATAATTCTCAGTGAATGGATTCAAGACAAACCAACCTACACCAAACAATGGCTTAACATCACTTCCCATCATTTCTGTAAAGAAAGGGGTTGGCCAATGCTAACAACATCCTGGAAAAATTATAAGTGGTAATCCAGGTATATACCAACAGGAGAGGATCAACTTTAAACATGTCCTTCAGAATAACAAATACAATGAAAATATAACATCTGTTCTGCAGGCAGAAACAGTCAAGGGGGAGAATTGAAAAACTACCATGGTCTGTCTCTCTTGCATCAAGGGCTTATTGGGAAAGAATTCAGAAGATCTGTGGTCTGTACAACACTGGGGTAATATTAATGAGCAGTTTGACCTTACAGAGTAATTTTTGCTGAGTCAAGCCTAACAGGAGATCATGACCAAAAACTGTGTGTATTCCATCCCTTGCAGTTGTGACTAAGAGCATAAAGGTGAAACCAACCACCACCTAAAAGTAAGACTAGGGGAACAGCTGTAATTAGGGATGAGATAATAAAGTCGGGTATGACTGATCATGTATAGAGGGAAAAGTGTAGTCATCAACTCTTATGAAATTAAGTAAAACTACTAGACAGAGAAGAACACTGGAGATATCTGATAGAATCTGCACATTATGTGCATATGCTAGGCTACAAGGACGTTCAGCATAGAAATAAATATGATATGAGAGCTGTTAATAAAGAAAGAGAAATGACAACAAGGTTTCAACAGCAGCAGTAGTAGAAAAAAGCCTCACCAGGCAGATTAGGTTTAAGGTTTTAAGTTCTATATCCAGGATTGTCCCATGGGACAATAACCTAGTGGATTAAAGTGTTGGTTCGTGAATTTGGCAATATGATAATTATGAATTTAATCCCTGGATAGGCAGTGCAAACTTGAACTCAGTAAAAATAGGGGAAGCAATAATAACTATGAAATAAAATGAGACATGGTCAGTGAAACAAGAACTGTCTACTCATGTTTTAAGGTTGCATGGATAGGCAAGCACTTAATGAAGGCTCGAGGTTACAATGACTGAAACATTGCAATAATATCAAAGATGAGGACAAGAGTCTACATTTAAATAATAGAAACAAAAAACTTTATCTTTGTTCTCATCAGTTTGAGCAAGCCATTTCCTTCATTCTCCCATTAATAAACTGTGCATTAACTTCATTCTCCCGATTTATTTGAACAGAAATTATCTTCATTAACACCATCAGATTGAAAAGTCTATTATCCTCATACTGTCCATCATTTAGAGCTGTCAATTATCTTTATTCTCCCAATTTATTTTGATCTGTCTATTAGGTTCATTCGTCCAATCAATTTTATCTTCATACTTCCCATCAGTTTAAGCTTTCCATTTTGTCTTTCTCCTCATTTATTTTAGATATCCCCATCATCTTGAGCTGTCCATTAGTTTCATTCTCAGCATCAATTTGACCTGTAAATTATGTTCATTTTCCCATCATTTGATTGGTCAGTTATCTTCATTCTGTCCATCAGAATAAGCTTTCATTATTTTCATTCTCCTTAACCAGTTTTAGCTATCATCACCTCCTTGTCAGTTAGAATTGTCCACTATCTTCATTCTCCCTATCTATTTTCAGCTGTCCACTATTTTCATTCTTCCACTCTGTTTTGAACTGTTCACTCTATTCATTTTCCCCATCACATGATACATTAATATATGACTAAAGTCTATCTTTGTCAGTGGTTTGCAAATGTAGTTACACTCCTATAAAAAAAATACACTTGTATGTTCATAGCTTTTAAAATAAGAAATTGTATGCTTGTAACTGAATATTACTAAATAGTAAGTACTCTTTATTCTAAACAAAGTGGCAAAATTGTTAAACCTATGTTGCATAAATCCTCACACCTCCTGTAACAAAAGACTGTTACTTCCCATTGTCAGAGATAGTTATCTATTCAGGTGTGACTTGAGTGTATTTACAGTGGATTCTTTCTATTAATAGTCTCTAAAATTACACTGTCTTTATCAGTTAAACAAGGAATCATGAAGTCCAAAAAGTTATCAGAAGAACCGGAAAAGAAAGTTACAGCGAAGCACAAAGATGGAGAAAGCTATAGCTTTATAACCAGATCATTAAAGTATCAAAATGTGTTGTAACTGCAGCCAAGACTTTGGAGCTCAGAACATGACAGCACAAACCATTTTCCAAACTTGTCAGGCAGTTAATCCTTCCATCAATCCTGTAGAAGTCTCATCTAGAGTATGCTTCTAAACATCTAAAAGATTCTCCAACTATGTGGGAAAGTGTTATCTGATCAGATGAAAACAAAATAGGGCATTTTGGCTTTAATTTCAATAAATGTTTGGCACAGACACAACACAGCTGCATATACCATACAAAGTGTCAAATATGGCTGTGCTAGCATAATGCTATGGATCTCTTTCTCTTCCTCTGGTTCTGGGGAGCTTTGCTGTGTGCAAAGTATGTTGGACAGTGTCAAATACATGGAAATTCTGGAGGAAAACCTATTCAAGTCTGTAAGAAGTCTAAACCTTGGGAAGTTCATAGTTCAACTGAACAACAATCCCAAAGATACATTTTTATCAACTCAGGAATGGTTTCAGAAGAAAACATGAAAGTTTTAGACTGGCCAAGTCAGTGTCTGGATTTTAATAGAAAATAAACATCTGGATGGATTAAAAAAATGCTATTCATCAAAGATCATTTACAAATTTGACTATATATATATATATATATATATTTATATATATATATATATATGCACTAAGCTTGAATGTGTGATTGGTATAATGGATAATGACTCAGAATGAGTTATTGGAGAGTAAAGTAGAAATCCCTGTTGAGTTTGTTACATTAATTTTTTTTTAATCATTTCACCCCAAGCAAGGCAATAAAGCCACTAAGCTGCAAGGAGTTTTGAATGTGAGAGAAGAAGAAAAAAACAGTGAAGCAAGAAAACAAGAAATGAACAAGAATTAAAAAGAGAGAAGATAATGATTAACGTTGCATTTAAATTTTTGAAGATCAAAATTGACTGGAAAACAAAAAGTGGAAGAGATTTCCATAAATGTGAAATGTGAAAGAAGAAACTGTTAGCATAGAACATACGTTTACATCTCGACATTTCAGCTGTAAGATAAAGAGAGATTGCCACCAATTTAGTAGTATGCTTAAAATCATAAAGTCAAATGCCTTAGATGCCCAAAGCAACAGACCAGGCTTTATCATTCTAATCTAACGTTTAATAACACCTTTCCCTATTAACTGTTAATACATCAGCAGATGACCTAAAGAAACAAAAGCCATGTTGCTTACCTGAAAGAAGACACTGTGATGTGAGATGCTTGATTAGAACCTCTAGTACTTTGCCAAAAATAGGTAGAAGGCTAATAGGCTGTATACCTGAGTTCTTAAAAACTGGAATTAACAAAGAGTATTTTCAACAAGTAGGAAAGCAAGAAGTAAAAAGGTATTTACACATAAATAGCCCTTGGAAAGGTATAAATCCATTTCTTCTCCTCTCAGTCATGGGTAAATAGCAGGAGAGACTTCTTTAGCCTTGGTTAGCAACCAGTTTAAAATTCTAACTCCAGTCTGGAGAGGGTTGGCAAGGAGTAGTAGGAGCTTTTAGGAGCCAATAGCCAGCATACAGCTAAGCAGTGCAAAAACTCATTCAAAAAAGCCTGCGACTGTTGCATCATCTGACATGTGTCACACAGTGCAAGAGTACGAGGCATGGTGCTATGATGGAAAGTGTGTGCATTGCAAGGCACAGGCAATTAAACACTTTAAACAATTCACTTGTGCAGGTTGTTCACTCGAGACTTAGAATTTACTGAATCATCATCCATCATTCTCAATGGGAGTATCTATGTGTGTTTATATATATATATATATATATATATATATATATATATATATATATATATATATATATATATATAGGGTGTTCCCAAAAAATAGACATCATACCCAATTCTTGCTAAAATGACCTCAAATTTTAACAAGATGTATAAAAACTAAGTTGACTGTGTGGACTTATCTCAATGAGAATCTACCAGGAAGATGGAGATCGGGATTGCCAGTGATAATGACAATGTGCTGTTGAAATGACCATCATGTTTGTGGTAATTATCATCACCATCACGCACATACATACAGATCATACGACAAACATTCATTGGCTAATCTCCTCAAAACTAGCTTGCTGATTGGTCAATTCTGACCAATCAGATCGCCTGTATGCGAGGAATAATATTTCCCGCGCACTGAGCTGGGAGCCTATCATGTGAGACACCACCTTATATAAACAAAACACGAGTAAGCCTTTTCTCTCCTTTTTCTCTTTCATCTCCTTCCTTGCTGCTAAAATGTGACCATCAAGAACTCTCATCTTGACCTTGCGGTCAGACGTTAAAGAACATTACCAACATTCACACAAGTACAAACTCTTAACTCTTCTGAACTCTGCCAACTTTTCCAACTCACAATTCCTAACATGCAACAAGAACTTTATTCTTCTAAAACTACAGTTTAATAATTAATTTGTGAGCTCTGGTACAAATATTTCCCAAATCTAAGAGACTTAACTCTATCAAACCTTTAGCTTATATGCATGTACATCAAAACACAAATAAATTCAAATGTTATGTTTTGAACCATTAAGTTCTTTCTTGTATTTTATGCTATGTGCTATTTTACATCAAATATTAATTGCATGTGACCGCCACATTTGATGGCGACCTCCAGCGTCTTTGCTTGTCCTTTTCCATGTCATTCCTAATCTAAGTTAAATAAATGTGGTTGAGTCCGCTACATCTGATTGGCAATCATTCACATGTCTATTGCTGACCCGTCATACGTTGCGGATTCCACTACATGTTCACCTTACTTGACACCTGGGGATTTTTTCCTTATGTGAAAGGACAGGTCTATATCCCCCTTCTTCCTACAAGCCTAGAGGAACTTAAGCAGAGAATCACTGAGGCACTGGGGAATGTTACACAAGACATGCTACATGTCTTGTGTCACAGGTGGTGCACATATTGAACATATTACTGAACATTTGGCTCATAAATCTTTTATTGTTCAACATGAAGCCTATTTAATTTTATTTGCCTGGGACATGTAGTTACTCAGATATTCACATTTTAAATGGTGTCAATTTTGGGGGGACATCCTGTGTATATATATATATATATATATAATTTGTTACTCTTGTGATACTATGCTAACACTTTCACTCCTGCTGTATTATCACACATGAATGATCCCTTATCTCCTACTGACCCCTTCCGCTTCCCTTGCCTCTTACCAATTGCTCTTTTCCCTTTTCCCTACTTAATGGTGACTGGAGATAAATAAAGGATTGATTTTAACTATTCAACTGTTTTGTCCTTATCCACTGTAATCGGTGATGCAGATAACATAACACTAACAGTTACCATGCACTAATTGAGAATCATTGTGATTTTCTTTGCAATGCCCCATAGAATTATATTTTTAATCTTTCCATTAAGAATTGTGCCACTCAGGTCTTCTCTTGGATGAAAGCTTTTGTGCCAGCATGGAAATACCAAGTGAAACCACAATCTTCTTTTTGGTTCACTCATGCCTGTTCAGCAGCTATAGCCCACAAGAATCACTTTTTCTGGCTATGCCAAGATGACAGTTCTGACCATAATAGATGCCTCTTTGTATCTGTTTGTAATGAGTGTAAGCATGTCTCCACTAATAGAATGAGATAACATATAGCCTCCCACAAGTTTAGTTCTAGCGGCAGCTCTGTAAAAGTTTATTGAACAAGTGTAAATCATCAATCCCTCTTCTCTTCAATCAATTTCAGGTATTGTCATTAGCTGCAAATAATTTTATTCCAACTCTGTGTTTTCAATACATATTTTCATGGCATTTGTTCTAATGAGTTTTTCTTCTTGGCACCTTGACTGTATGTATATAAGCGTATTACCAGATTGACAACAGGGTCTCCTTGTTTTACTCTTGACCTAGCTAGATGTAGCCAGAAGTTCTATTCTAATAGTTTCTTTCCTTGTACTTCTCACTTGTGGAACACTCTTCTGTTTTCTTGTTTCCCTGACACCTACAATCTTCAGAACTTTAAATGCAATGCCAATTGCCATCTTCTCTCTTCCTAAGAACAAGCTTCCAAATTTTATTTCTATCTTCTTGAATTTATTCTTTTATTGGACTTTTTCCTCACTAAAGTCTTCTCATTCTCTTTCACTCTCAGTAACTTCTTGTATCTTAGTAGCATTATTGCTTTACTTGTGATGAAATGAGTAATACATGACATGGACAAGGAATGTCTGTCAAGCTTTTTGATGAGTTTCTACTGGTTTTTCATGTTAGGTGGAAACTTGAAAAGGAACTTGCTGAAAATGTGTTTAATGTTCCATGCACACATTTGGCAAGATCCATTTACAAATTATTACCCAACATCATGTGTGTGTGTGTGTGTGTGTGTGTGTGTACACATATTGGATAACACTCAAATAATAACAGATGCTACATACACCTGTATGGTTGATGAAGGTTCATCAACTGAAAGAGTTGAAAGTAGAACAATAACTCCTAAAAGAAGTGTGATTTTCTTTTTTTTTCTTACAGTTTTAAGGACATCACAAAAAATAAAGATTTTATTCTAATTCACCAATTGAAAGAGCTTACTCATCAAACATATAAATAGCACCCTATTTTTGTAGGGAGTCAACCAGATAGGTAAGGAAGATTTTCAGTTATTTGAATTTTAGATATTTGAGTTTCATGAAAAATATTTATCCTTATTCCTTTCTGAAAATTTATGAGTATTGTACCTGTTAACAATCAAAGAATTGTTAAACTTGTTATATTGAACTTTTAGCATTAAAGCTGAAGGTTTCAGCTGGATGGCAAATCCTGACATAACACTCAGGAGCTCTTTATGTCTATCTTATCAGCTGATGATGGTTGATGAAAGACTGATGGAAATATTACAATTAAATATTCAAAATCTGTGTCAAGCATTTAAAACATTCTCATTCTTCAAATACAAACATGAAATCAACTCTTAAAAAGGAACATTTTTGCATGCAACAATATCAAAATACATAAAAGGAAAACATTTTCTTGTTTTTTTTTTCATTATGTAAAAACAAACATGAAAATTAAAGCAAAACACATTTTTCAAATAAATCAGTATTTTATTCTGTATCGCTCATCTAACATGGCAGTTTGCACAATGAAAACATAATACATAGCATGACTGCCTACTTTTGCTATGCTTACTTCTATCTGTGCTGGTCCAGTGTCACTTAAGTGTGTGTGTGTGTGTATGTGTGGATGTTGCTGTTTGTTTGGGTTGGGCCAGCAGTTTAAACTTTTTCTGAAGTTGATATTTATTGACAAACATTCCTTCTGACTAGCATTGCTCTACCAAAGTCCCAGGCAATACTTTAGAGTATTTAATGCTTAAATGTTTGTATGGGTGAGTGGATGATAAGCTGAGAATAACAATGATATCTGGGCTTCATTGAGGTTTATATCAGATAACTAACGGGAATAACATACAAAAATGACTTTCCTTGGTCGGTTAGAAGCATATCTGAGAATGTGCGTGAATGAGATGATTGGGAGTAGCACCTGTAAAAAAACATCACATATTCAGTGCAGGGGACTAATTTAAAGGCACCGTCAGGACTTCTTGATGAACTGGACTGACTTTACATTATGTCTGCCCCAATATTTTTATTTCTCTTTTTTTTTTATTTCCATGAGATAAGCAGTTCTGACATTGAATAAGTTTTCCATTTGTCCAGCTTTTAGTAATTTGTATCACACTTAATGCTGGGGTCATGTTATAATGCGCAAGAATGGATTGTCAGTTTTCCTTCTTTTTTTTTTTCTTATTTTTGATTTTTTTAAATTTTAAACAAACAATAAAACTTTTACAAGATCAAGAATAAAAAATTCCCAACAACTCTAGTGAATTTTTTTAAATGTTGCAAAATGTTTAAGTTGCTGGGTGTGGGCTACTGATCATCTGCAAACATCCACCTTTATGCTTATGTCATATCTATGGAGGGAACAGAGACATAACCTGTTGCAAGAAACTGAACAATTGATTGTTCATTTGATTTAATTTCTACTTATAAACATACCAATGAAGACCAACATTATATCATGATACAAATGGTATTTTCAGACCTTGGACATATGTTGGGAATGGGTAACATGTTACAAGAGTGGGATTGGGTGGAGTGGAGAGTGAAAGTTGGAGTGTTTAAGAATAGGGTGAGTTACTCATTTTTATTCACCTCGTAACCTTGATATGTTGGCACATATTTTTTGTGCATATACATTGGTCACTTGGGTGAGATGAGTGAGATGGAGCTGCTCTCTTTCAACAGGAATGTAAGTCATGAGATAAAATCTCCAAAACCAGGGAAGAAGGGGTTGGGGTTGAGTATGTCAAAATTTCCCTTTCTCTCTGTCATGCATACACACACACTTTCGTTTTATTTTATTTTTTTGTTTTGCTCATTCTTTTTAGTTTAAACATACAATCTAGCCATAACTTTCTGGACAATTCTATTTCCAGGATCAACCAAATGGACGAATAGCAAAAATATACTATACAATGAGGATTTAAAAACTGTTTGTAGTCCATTTTGATCTTTTTTCTTAAATTACAGCCTTAATGATCGGTCTTTAAAATTACACAATTTTTATGTTTTTTCCTTGCTTTTATCAATCAAGAGTAAAGCTTACACAAATTATGCTAAAAAAACCCCAAACCTTCTGTAATGGGTTTATTTTGCTCTCAGGGTGAGCTGTGGTCCTTTTAAATAGAATGAGTTCATAAAACCGACTGACTGATACACATATGTATGCAATTGTGTGGATGCATATTCGACTAGCAAAAGTTTGTCTTTTTTTTAAGTAAATGTGAAGCTTAACAAAAAGGTGTATGAATCATCTGAAATATTCCCCAAAGAACGGCCAAATGTTTTTGTGGTGATAACAAACTGATCAAGACATTCAAGATAGCAACAAATGATGACAATGTTGTATGAATGAAATTGCAGTGGTAATACTATGTGTCCCATCTATCCCACATGTTGCTTCTCTCGGACAAATCAGAGTGCATAGATTAAAAAAGAGGATGGAAAAGAAAGGTGTATGAAATGAAAAAGAAATAAGCAAAATTGTAACAGGGCTTTCTAATATACAAGCCTTATAAATAAAATGAAAAATATTAACAGAGCCTTCAAAATAAACTTTCACTCTCTCTCTCTATATATATATATTTATATATATATATATATATATATATATATGCATGTGTGTGTTTTAATCAGAAGAATACTGGGGACTAATATCCCAAAATGGCAGTAAAAAGTTGATTCTCTGATTAAACTTGTATAAAATAAACCCAAGGCATCAAAGAAAATGATATTCTTCTGTGGCTCAATTTGTTAGAAAAGTAATTAAAAAAAATCAAACTTGTTCATTAAAAATCAAACTTGTTCATTAAAAATTGCAAATACTTTTTTGTTTAATTTCCATCATAACGTGAAACAAATGCTTTTGGTTCTCTCAAACATGAAAAGTTCAGTCAGATGACCAGATTGTTTACTGTTTGTTGCAATAAAAAAAAAAACAACAAAGTTTTTGGGCAGAAACAAACACCCAGCTTTTGTATTTGTGACCATTTAAAAAAAATAAGAAAAACAACAAAAAACAACACTTTGTTGATTTTGTAGTTGATAATGAATCCACTATTTGTTTGTTGTTTATAGACAGCCTTGCAAGAGAGAATGATGTTTTTGTTGCCAGGATTTGTTTTCCGAGTTGGAAGCATATTCTGGGACTTTGGTGTTATGATGATAACATGACACAAGATGAATTCTGTCACAGAAAATTGGCCGTTACTGAGGAATAAACCAGCAGCACTCACTTGAGTCAGGAATTCCGGAGAGTCACTCTCATAACCAAAATAGTGACAAACATGAGACTCAAAAAAGTGTATATATCTCTATTGATATATATATATATATATATATATATATATATATATATATTTATATAGATATATAGATATAAAAAACATGTTACAAGAGGGACACTCTGAGCAAGCCAAGTGAATGTTGTTGGAGCATTCCTCACTGACACAAAAAAAAAGAAATGATTGCAAACACAATTCATCTTTTTTCTCTTTTTGCTAAATTTATTTTAAAAAGATTTTGTTTCCTGCATGAAAATTATTTTCTGTAGTAGTAGTAGTAGTAATAGTAATGCATATTGCAGATGCACTTTGTTAGTATTGAACCCAGTTTGCAGGAACATATTGTGGCTCCTTGCCAACAAGTTCCACAACATGAACTAGGTCCTTAATTGCTTGCTCTATTTGTCCATTCACAATGGTCTTGTCAAAAAAGTGACCATAACGTATAGACATCTTTTTGGCTGTAGTGATCATCTTTTGAAGTTCTTCATCCTGAAATAAAAAAGAAAAAAAAAGAAATTTTAAGAATAACTTTTCAGCTGTGGAGCTTTTCATGCACAACAACTTTTCCTGACATTAACATTTGTTTCACAAATGAGTTGTTACTCATGATAATGGTTTCCTTTTGATATAAACAAAAATGTAATTAGTATCATATAAGCATATTTCTCTTAATGCAATCTCAGTGTTATTGTAATTTTTATTTTTTAATCATTTCACCCCAAGCAAGGTGGGAATGCCACTAGTATGCAGGGAGTTACAGAAAGTGAAGGTGAGAGAAAAGTCGAAGTATAGGTTGGATTGAGGAAAGGATAAAAGATAAATTGGATTCAAGAAGATAGAAGATGGTGCATTTAAATTTCTGAAGATTGTAGTTTTCATTTTTTGTACTTTTTACTTAGTTTCATAAAATGGGTCTTGATGAATTTGAATCTTTCCATTCAGTATAGCATTTATAGCTAAATTCTGCTTGTCATGTATATTGGCTGTTTGAATTTACTTAACCATCACTAAAAGCAGTCAGCTGATCAGTAGATGCTGAAAGGTTCTATTTGACAAATATCAACAGAATTTCAATTTATTGCTTTTGATCAATATTTAATAAATCTTATTGGATTAGCCTTGACCATTTCGAATGGCCATCGACATATAATATTTGCATTTTCTTCAGTTATCACTAAGTTATATAATATTAGCTGGTCAAAATACTGGAAAGATCTAGTAAATGTTTTAAATCATTCTTTTTACAATGATTGAATATTCCTAGTAAAATAACTAATATGTGAAGACTAATAATAAAAATATTGATTTTCAGCTGCTTTTCAACAAGACAATAATTTTCAGTCATTGTAAAGCTAACACAGTCAGTTAGAAATAGCAAACAGTTGCTTCATTTAATCAGAGCAACTGACATAAAAAGTAGTGTCCATTATGAAAGAAGTATCATATAGAAGTTTTTCCTTAATACTTTAAAGAAATCATCTACAAAATTATATTAGAAAGATGATGTGTATATGTAGTTATGGTTTTATTCAAGTTGATTTATGTAATCTTTACAAGATATAGTGAAAGTATTAGATAACAGTTCAACTTGATATTGCAATAAATTTGAAACAGACAGCACTGTGCAAAAGTAAGTGAACCCCTAAGATAATATTAAAAAAAGTGTCCCTTTTTTCCTGATAATCAACAAGTCTTAATTAAAATATATATTCATTAAGAAAAACCTTTTTTAAATGAATTACAAACACTTTGAAATTTTTTTTATCAATTTGGAATAAAAAATATTAATTAAAAATTAAGATTTGTAAAAGTAAGTAAATGTTGACATTTCACTCAGTATACTTAGTCTACAGTGCAAATAATTTTTATGCACATGCTAAAATGTAAATGACACATGTTCATTTTTTTGGTAATTGGTGTATACTGCAGTCAACTAATATACCTCATTGTGTATGCAAAAGGGTGCAGCTAGGTACTAAATTTAAAAAGAAAATATGCCCAAATCAAAAGAACTTCCTGAAGCTTTAAAGAATTGCATAGATGAAGCCTATAATGATGAAGAAGGCTACAAAAATCTATCAAAATGATTTGGAGTGCATGTCTCCACCATGAGAAATTATTTATAAATGGAAACTAGAGCTTTTTGGGAGGAACAATAGGCTGTATGTCTCCAAGCTCCTAATACAGCTTTTGAAGAGAAGAATTTAGTGCCAACTGTTAAACATGGTAGCAGCAGTATTATGATTTGAAGGTGCTTTGGAACACCCAAAATAGTCTGCATTGATGGTGCAATGAATACGGCAAGATACTAACAAATTTTGAATGAAAGTGTTTTGCCCTTGGTTCAAAAGTTGGGTTTAGGTTAGGGTTGGATGTTTCAACAAGACAATGATCTGAAGCATCAAAGCAAATCCACATATGAATGGGTTAAAAAAAAAAGAAATTTGAAGTCTTGGAATAGCCTAGTCAAAATCCTGATCTAAACCCAATTGAAAATCTGTGGTTCAAGTTAAAGAAGGCATTACATGCAAGAAACCCAAGTAATATTGATCAATTGTAGGAGTTTCATCAAGAAGAATAGTGAAAAAATGACACTCACTACTGCCAGAAACTTTAAAAAATTATAGAAAAAGATTGGTCGACATTGTGATCTCAAAAGAAGAAGTCACCAAATATTAAATTTAAGTGTTCACTTACTTTTGCGCATCTTAATTTTTAATCAATATTTTTATCCCAGCTTAATAAAATTCTTTGAATGTCATTTTAATTCATTTAATAAAGTTTTCTTAATGAATTAAGTTTAATTAAGTTTAATTGATTATCTGGAAAAAGAGACAATTTCTTTAATATTATCTTAGGAGTTCATTTACTTTTGTGCAGCATTGTATATTTAAAACATTCTTCAAACTCAGGATCATATGAATTGGTGAAAATTTGGTGGTATGAATGAAATTTGAGGAAAAATCAAGAAGTAATTAATTTCTTTTCATGGCTACCAAAATATATTTTCCACCTATGATGCAAGTTTTTTTCTTTTTTTACTGGAAACTAAGTTTAACAAGAACTAGAACTACTTACAGTAAATGGTTGTGGGATGTCATTTACAGTGTGTCTTGCATTTTTTTCAATCCTTGAGGATTTTAAGATTTCAAAAGATGGTGGTGCTATAAATATCACATATGGTTTGATGTCTGCTGTTCGCAAAAATTTAAGAGCCTGGAAAGAAAGAAAAAGTTAATTTGTGAAGCATCCAACTAGCCATGGGTAACTTGAAAAGTAATGTTGAAATATGAATATTAAAATTGCATTTGGTAGAATAAGCAAACAAAAGCATATTAATACATCATGTAACTTAAAAAATACAGAGTAAGATTGTTGTTAATAAATTTCTTGGATTTCATAGAACTTGAAAAAATATAAAAGCTGAATATTTTAGTTTATCATATAAAATAAGCAAAATAAAAAAAGAGAAACATTGATCAATGATTCTAGGTTATTTTGAGAACCTTAATCTTGATGCTATGAATGCTATAAAAACTTAAAGCAATATTTCATAAATAAGTAATTCCTAATAAAACCTAATATCGATATTTTATGATTTCTTGAATTCTGAAAAGAAGTTGTTGAAAGAATAAGTTGCTGATGATTTAAAATCAATCTCTGTTATGCTAATTATTTTTATAGTAATTTGGGGGGGGGAAACTAATATTTATCTAATAATATTTATGTGAAACTGTATATATTAATTTTAAATTAAAAGATATTATGAGATAATAAAGCTAAAAATATGTCACAGAATCCTATATAAAAATAGTATTATAACTAAAGCTTACTTGTGATAATGTAGGTAGATAAAATGCATATTTGAATATAACATACTTAGCTAAGTTTGCCTTTACCAGCATACCTCATTGGGATATTATCATTTGAGATGATCATATAGCATTGTAAACTTTTCCTACTTGTAGTCAGCATTAGCTATAGTTTACCAAACATCTTATAAGATGTCAGGAATACAAAATTAGTATCAGGGGACTCATTAAAGAAGTTATGGGTTAGAGATAATGTAAAAGTTTCTATGATTTTCAGTTGTTTGAAGATAATGTAAAAACTTGAAAGACAAAATTAATGAAGAGAAGTTTTTTATGGAAGGAGATAAACTTTTCATTGTTTTAATTTAATATTAAAATAAATTTTATTTTGGTTATTTTTCATTTTTTACGACAGAAATCAAACACAGATTTTACTTTCAATTGTGTCTCAATTGTCCTATCTTTTCATCTTGTTTCAAAGTCTTTTCATTTGATCAAAAACAAAGATTTAATATGCAATATTCTTTACTACTTTATTCCATCTTATATGTCTTGAAATTGGTAAACTTTACATTTGAAAATCAAACTAGTGTCTATTATAATTACCAATTGCTTTCATGGTGAATAAATTTATATCCTTTATTAAGGTCTATTGATATTCCTTGAAATTTGAGTGTCTAACCATTCTAAGGTTAGTGAAAATTGAAAAAGAGCAATCTTTTATTTGTCTAAAAGATTAATTAGTCAAGATGTATACAGTTAAAATAAAAGCAAAGAAACAAACTGTTGTAAAGCTTTTCTAGGGAAAATACTTCATTACTGAAAACATTACTATTTTCTTGTTTTTTTCAATTTCTTTTGATCTCATTTAGATCAGCTCATTTAACTTCACATAAAAAGCAGAACAACTCAGAGTTTGGATGTCACTTTTACATTTTAGCATTTGTGACAAAAAAAAAGGAAGCTGACAAAAGGTAGTTTAAACCCAGTTGCATCACTGACAATTTTCTATTTCTCTTTTGAATGAATGACTTATATTCTGAGTAAATTGGAATATTCTGTTGTATTTCTGTAGTAAGTATCACTTAAAAATCAACATGCAATCTACAAACAGGGAAAATGTAACCTGCTTTTAAATCTTTAATTTTATATTCCTATCAGTTTATACAAGATTTTGGAACCCCTTCTTAGTCAGGATGAGAACTTTTCATACTGGAAACTATTTTTTTTTTAAATAAGAAAAATATTTCATTACTTTTACTTTCCTAAATTATATAATGTATGTTTCTTCTTTCTTAAAGAATAAGAATTGTATAATTTTTATGCTACAATCTATTCAACTGTTTTTGCATTTATAGGCATACATTGAAAAAGAAGAGAAGGCAGTAGACCTTTAACTTAATTGGGAATTAATAAATAAACAACAAAAATTGAATAAATCTATAAACATCTCAACGCAAATGGTATTATAATAATGATGATTTTCTTCTATTTCAGTGAGATAATCTGAAGAGAAAGATGCTAACAAGAAGTTGGAAAATATGGAAATGAAAATATAGAGATGATGACAGAAGAAAATGTTTTATTAGGATTATTCAATAAGAAAAGTGCATTATTTTTGCAAATCTACAAAACAATAATTATTGTTATTCTTGCTTACCTGTGTGTGTGGAGTAAGGACACACACCTTCCCTGAGTTGATCACACATTTTATTGAATCAATACTTGAGCCATATAAATTACCTTTATATTCTCCATACTCCACAAATCTGAAGTAGAAAATAAAATGCAAAAATGCTCAAAATTTTATTTTACTTAAAAATTTTATTTTCTGATTACTTTTAAAAATAAAAAATGTATACATATTGTGTATGTTTTCTTTTTACTACTTGATATAACACTGGCTTGTTTTATATCTTTTATTTTTAGAATATTTTCAATTTTGGAATATAAAATCTAAAGAAAATGAAGACAGTCATGACCTTTTTTGATGCATTTAGCGTGCATAAGGAGAATGAAATCAAGAGTGGCACTGGTGAACACTGGCTGTTCAAATCACTCACAAGTAAAGTGTCCTTTCAATATTGTTGGGAGAAGGAGGTGGACATGCTAACTGTAAACAGAAATAACTTTAAGTGTTGCAGAGTAGGAAATATCAAGCTTGGTATGGACGATATAGCTCTCCTACATGTCAAAGTTTTAGTAGTCAATGGACAGCTATTGTTTTTTGACATGTTGCTTGGAATTGACACAATTATAAAGCCGGGTGAACTCCAAATAATGGAGTCAGGCAATGTATGTTCTCCCAAGCATGAGATGTCTCTTTGAACAGCCATTAAAACTGATGTGGAATTTGACCAAATACCAGAAGATGTCAAGGAGGGATATGAATGCAAGCTGCAGGCATGGTTGCACAATGGTTGGTTTCAGCCATATCCCAAAAAGAAACTTGAGCCCTCAAGAGGTTTGATCCCTTTGATGGTAGTGGTACAGAAAATCAAAAGTAAAGTATATTCTACCTGGAACTAAATGAGCAGTTTCCACTATATTGAAAGCCATTGTGGATGCTGTACAGTCAGAGAATATGTCTGTCTGTTGGACAACATCTGCATATATTGATGATATATACATTGGTGAAGCGTAATCTCTACAGACTGTGTGAAACAGCACTTGGTTGAGTTTGGGCTGATTTGCAAAGATCCAGAGTGGTTATAGAATGGTGCTCATGTTTTAGGTTTGCAAGTCAAGTGGGAGTGCAACTCCCTTAATTGGAGGTAGGGAAATAACATTTCTGGAGTTCCTGAGGTCATGACAGGATGCAATGCCCTGATGTGATATGGAAAATTAGTGGGACACTTTCCTGTGTGTGGTTGGCTCTGTGTAGGCATGTCATTCATCAATCTGCAACCTACAGATTTGCTGCTTTTAGCCTGTAGATATTTGTTTTCGGCATTTCTAGAACTCTTTAACTACGAGTATGTGAGCCTTTGAGTTAAAGAGTAAAGATAGGCATATGTACACCAGTTTTAACTTTAAAAATTCACTAACATAAAACCGAGACCAATTCAACTTGTCTCCCAAAACTGATATTGGAGAGCCTGTTGCCATAGTGGAAAACTACCAAATCTTTATTCATGAAGGGAAACCATCATAACCATATGCAAGGAAATAAATACAGAAAAACACATTTTGGATACTTTTGTTTTGTTGTCAAGTATCTATAACTTGATTTTAAGGAAGGAAAGATTTTTTATTTATAAATTTATATCCTTTAATTTGTAATAAAGTCCTATTTAGTCTAAAATGGTGAAAATTTAATTTGGATAGTGGCTAATTACAGTATGAAAAATAAAATATAAAACCAAAGATATATTGTTTTAATAGTAATCTTCATCTTGTAAATACATATTTTTAAGCTTCATAGATTTAAAACAGCTGGCTTTCTTAAGTTTACAATCTAATGACTTAAACATTGATTACATGTTTGTACATTGAAATAAAAAGTATTTTTAGTGGATTTTTGGTTGAATTTATTGAAAAATAAGAAACAAATTTGATGATGCATGTAATGATAAAAAAATCTTTATACCTGTTGAGTAATATCCCCTTCTCCATTTCATCTCTGGATACAAAATGATAGTCCCGTCCGTCAAGCTCATGTGGTTTCTTTAGCCTAGTTGTGTCTGTAAATATAAGAAATGATAACATAAATCTTAATGTAGATTTCTTATTGTTCAGGAAAGAAACCAAGTAACCTTGGTGTTGTATTCAAGTGACAAAAACTTGAATGCTGGATTAAACAGTCTAGCAGCAAAAAATGTCATCCCATTTTAAGAAAGTGATAAGATATAAAATCATGGGTATCAACCAATAATTGGCTTGGTATCAACAGAATATCAGTATTGGCCTGCTTAGTCTCTGATTTGTTTACTTTCCCGTTTGAGTTCTGATAAAAACCAGAATTACAACAAATACTGATTTTAAAAACAGACAAGCTCTTTTCCACTTGAATGAATTGCATAACACAATCTTATATTTTTAACAATTTTGTCCAGCACTAAACTCAGTTAAACTTAGTATTGATCAACAGAATATCAATAACAGATTGAAATATTTTTTATTTTATACCAACTCATCTAATATTAAAATTCTTTTCAAAATATTGATGGTAAATTTATAGGAAGCAATTTGTCCGTTTGTTATATCTGAGATAAATATTTTTGGGAGTAAAGATATTTCAGTTGTTGAAATTTCTTGTCCTTGACAGGAGAAAGGCTTTTTCCAAATCCTTCCTGCTATGATTATTATTTTTTTCCATGATTTAATGACAAACTTCTTTATCTACCTTTTTCCTACTACCTATTGGCCATTAATTGAGCAACCTTTTATTCCATCTATTATCTTTTTTTGTTCTGTGTTCCTGTCACTTCTATTTTTGTTGTCTTATCACATCTATGATGTCTATTATCTTGCTTTATTCCTTGCTTTAGTGTTCACCACTTTCGATCCTTATCATTGATCTTTGAGTTTTTCTGATTTTGTTATTTCCATGTTTCTCTCTATGTCAAAGCCATTATACATTTTACTTTTTATATATTAACAGTTTTTATTATGTCTCTATTTTTATTAAATTCTTATTATGTCATTTAATTTCTTTGGTCTTTCTTTAATGTTATTGCCTATCTTAAGTATATTCTTCCAATTCTTCAATTTTATTCTAATGATTATTTTTGGGATATTACAACTGAACGTTACTATATTGAGAATTTCTTTATTTTGGTACTTTAACATCTGATGATTCTAATATTAGTAAAATAATGCCAACAAATTATAAATATTTAAAATTTTCTTCATTTATGCTTACTCTCAGTATTCCTCTGTTTATTTTCTGGAAGACACTTTCAAGAACTTTTATAAATAGATTAAGTGAAATTGTATCAATTTCACTCTTTTTCCAATATTTATTTTATCTGTGTCTTTGTGTTGATGAATTATTGTAGTACTTTATCATATATATTCTAAATAACATTTGTATTAATTTCCTTAATAAACTGCTCTTGTAGTGAGTTAAAAACTCTGAGTGTTCTACTAAATCAAATGCTTTTTCATAGTCAACAAATGCTAAATAAATTGGTAGTGGAAATGAGTGAGCTCAATTAATTACTACTTTTTATAACTCAAAATTGATGATAAAAGTAGCAAAAAACATACATTTTTGAAATGGTAAATATTTTAATTTCATGAGTAAAAATTCTTTAACATTTGTACAGAGTTATGACCTACTTGGTATTCTTTTATATAAAAGGTTCTTACATGGCACAACTTCTTGGAATTTGTCTGTATTACTGCTCATCAAGCGTCTTTTTAGTTCATTTCTTCCTACACCATGAGGACCTAGAAAAAATAAAATGTGTCTATAAAATCACCAAAGAAACTAAAAAGACAAAGGTAAAAAAATGTCTGAAAAAAATCATGGTGTTAATTAAATATTTTGAATATGAAGGAAATTAAATGATCCTATAATGACATTCAATTTTTAATTAACTGAATAATTCTTTCTTGCTCTAATCTTTCAAAAGTGGTTTTCAATTTAGATTCTCTAAGAAAACAATAAAGAGAATTTTGTGAAGTGAATTTTACATGATTTGTGACAGTTTGAGAAATCTTTAAGCAATTTAGCAGTTTAGAAATATGTTAAGGCAAATGAAAACAAACAAAAGATTTACTTATAGTAAATTTTATAACAGACTCAGAATCTGCATAGTAAAATGTTTAAAGTGAAAAATAAAACATAAACAATCACAAGCAAAAAAAAAAATAAAATGCCAGATATTGACAAATTTTTCAATTACATGAAGGCTACTGAAAATTTACTTTTCTTATAATTACATGATGTTGATCTGTGTTTTGCACCTGGTTATATTAAATTAAAAGAAATAAATATTCTAAATAATTTTGTAATGGTGTTTATGATAAATTATCAAAAGATTAATCTTCTATATTCCTTTCTAAAATATTATTTTAACACTTCCTTACGCACAAGCTGCTAATGGCCTGGTGGCAGGCTGCTGATAGCAACACCAGTAGTCATCTGGTGGCAGCCACCAGGAAGCTACCGGTGAGCCTCTAGTGGTCTGCCAGTGGTAACATTGCTGAGACAAACATGCTGGCGATCCAACAGTGGGCCACCAGTAGTAAATGCTAGTGGCATGCCACCCAGTGGTAGATTGGTGGTTTGCATGTCGGGTGAGTATAATGTTAACAGGATAAATGCAACAGACAAAAGTAGAATATGAACTACAGTGTTTTAATCATGATTCAATGACTGTTTGAAAATCTTACATCCAATATTAATATATTTCATATATATATATATATATATATATATATATCATTTCATGTAATTGTCCAATTTAAATACAATATAGAGATGGAAGCATAGCCAAATATTGTGTATAATAATAATTGAATGTGATTGAAGTAACAACTAGAAAAAGAGATAGATTGTCCTTGTTTCTTTTCCTTGAATTCCCCCAAATATGATCAACACAATTTTGAAACAAAGAAAAAGGATGCTTTTATTTTATGAAAAATTATTAATTTCATTACAGAATAATTGGTGGGTGTGTGTGTGCAGTGAGTGAGTAAATCTGTTCTCAGGATAGAAATCAATTCAGAAAGTTTTGAGAAACAAGTTAATCATATCAAGCGTATTACTGACAAATAATTGTAGTCAGAGATAGAATGAAGAGATTCCTTTAATATGAATTGCTAACATAGCAAAATCTAAGAAAATGCAGCAAAAACACCTGAAGTCAATTTTATTCACTTTATCTGCTTGGTATTAGAACTTGAAAAATCTTTCTCTGTCTTATAAAATCTCTAATATTTAATTAATAAAAGTGAATATAAAATTTTATGAAAATGATATAATTAATTTAGAATTAACAAAGCACAAACATTTCTTTTTCTGAGTAAATAATATTTTAAATTTCCAAACAAGTTTATAAGAAAAAAAAAATTAATAAATTGATACACTTACCCACAAGAACAATAGGCCGTGGAAACTCAGGTTTTGGATAATAAAGCTGTACTTCTTCATAAGTGATGATCTCTTCAGAGTCGTAGACTGAAAATTAAAAAATATAATTGAACTTGCAGATCCATCTTGATTTCATCCTTATTGTTGTAAATACCTTTATTAAAGTAATTCACTCAAATTACATTATGTTTTGTATTAATGTTATTAAAAACATTTGAAACTGAATGCAACAAGATTGTAAAGAGTTGAAAATAAATGCTCAGAATAAATGATTAACAAAGCTCCTACCATAATTGTTTTCACCAAAATACATAATATATGTATCAATTGTTGCATTTAGAAGTTAGTCTGAATAAATTAAAGATAACTCTAGTAATTCTGATCAAATTTTGACTTAAAGACTCACAAGACACCCAGTTGTGAGGTCAGTTATATGAAGCTGACCCCATAGTTAATTCAAGGTCACTTGAATAAAAAAGCACAGCATACTGTTTCTAGCCAAATGAAGTGAGATATTGAGTTTACTATAAAGTACAATAGTAAATCAGTTTAAATTTGACATCTAAGGTGAATGGAGGTAGAATTAGTTTGTAGCCTTTAGGATCTGTATCACAGCCAATAATTACATTCAGGATATATGGGGGTAATATGGACAGAAAAAGGTCACCAAAGGTAAGTTTGGGATTAAAATAACTTTTTGAACAAATTAAAGAACTTAAGAGCTAAAATAAATGATTCATTAGGTTTTCTTTGTAAGGCATTGTGCCATGTTAATTTAGGTTTTTAACAAATTCACAAAATTAAGCTTGATTTTTACCCAGCTGTTTTAAATTTACAAGATGATCCCAAAATGCACAAACTATCAGTGACACTGTGAGCAGCACAATTTTTGCTGTAAAGAATGAAGCAGTTAAAGAAATAAACTCAAACTGTTGCAACAGGTTTCTATGAGTTAATTAACACTGTTCTGAACCATTCTAATATTTGGAACTGCCTAGTGTTTCTCTTCACAGGCTTCAACTTAATGTCGACATGCCTATCATGCTTCCCAAAAATCATAAACTTCCACTGTTGTGCAATGGATTTTCCCTATGTCACTGAGGCCATGATACTAACTAGGGTGGGCAAAAAAGGAGAATGCATACATTTGATAATCTCCAAAATTCCATATAATTTGTCTTTTGGATTCAATTTACATTGAAGCTCACCTTTGCCATAGCCTTCAACATAGCACAAGGACAACCTCACAAGATCACTAGCCTCAACCTGACTACTCCATGTTTTTCCCAGGGTCAGCTCTATGTAGTATGTTTTTGAAATTTAATATTTATATACTGGTACCCAATAGAAGATGCATTAATGTTGTCTATCCAAAAATCCTAACTTGTTTTGTTTGAAGCATCAGAATATTTTCTCGTAACAGAAATCTTTTTATGTGCAGTGTTCACAATATTTTTTCATTTGTTGTGTTGTATAAGAAGAAATAGATTAAGGAACATATCCTGTGCTACTATATTTGAAGTTATTTTTTCCTAGAATATCCAAATTATTTTGGAATAAAGAAATTAAATATATACTTTTTGTTCATGAATGTTTTCAAAAAAATTAAAGTGGGTTGGAGTTTAAAATATTTTGATTTCTTTAATTCACTCTTTGCGCATGAATCTATTCTTCAGATTTAATTGTATCAGCTGAATTGAACTAAAACTGATATCATCTCAGATGCTTGAAGCAATTTAAATTAAATTCTAATAAAAAATAAGCGAACACTATGTTTTAAGTATGGAAAGAAGAATATAATGGCATTGCTAAGTAGATATGATGTTGGTAAACAAAAGCCAGAATTATGCTAAACAGAAGGATTGAAAAATAAAGACTACTAGGCAAATATGCCAACAATTTTGACTTGATTCCAACACTGGTTAAAATGTTTCAATCTAAAATGAAAACAAGGCAAAAAGAGAAAAAGATGAAGACATTCTGATAACCATCCTCTTTACTGGAAGCATTATAAGTTGGTTGTCAGTTGTACTTTAGATTTAGTTCCCATAGCTGAAAAGATTATTTAAGATGAATATGGTTGCTTGCCAAAAGAGTCATCAAGATTTATTAAGATAAAGACAAACAGCAGAGCTACATTGTTCGACCAATGGGAACCTCCAGAATAATTTGGAAATCTTATATTCTATTTACATCACATCACTACAAGCATAATCTTTTTGTTTTTTTCCTCTCTAGATTGGAATGTTTAATTCAAATAGTTATAATAACTTGGGGAATGGTTATTATGGATATAGGTCCCGAGAAGAACTACTCAGTTTTGTGAAGTGAGAGCACAATTAAAAAATAAATATCATCAATGTATTGTTGCACAACATTTGAAGTGTATATACAGATCTGGAGGAGAAAATATAATTGTCTTTCTTTATAAAGGTGCACCCACAATGCAGTACATATTTAATTAGCTTTTTATGTCTAAGTTAGTTTCTTTGCTGACACTAGAAAGAAGCATGTGACTTAGAAGCATTTGGATCATAGACAATAGAACCATAGGGCTTTGGTTGCACTTCAAAAATGGTTAAAAATATAAAAATATTTCTTTCATTTTCTATTTTAAGATGACAAATTCAGTTATAGTGAATGAGCAAGAAATATTAAAGTGATCTACCCTTGGAATGTAATTGTTTGAATACAGGAGCTCAAGAGATATTGAACTTCAATCCATATTATGAAGATCAATGTGAAACATAAATGATAGGGATAGAAAGAATTTTTGAAATGGTTAATATAAAATTTAGATAGGAGAAGTTTTATCTCAATAAAACCATTCAGCTAATATTTATTTTTACAAATTTTATCAGATTTTATTCATTTAAATGATTTCATTTAATTTTAATGAAAAAAGGTGGTAGTCAGCTAACATTCAAATTTGTAGATATTTGTTTCTAGCTATCTTTGTAAAAAAGTCAAAAGGAATAGGAAAGCTGTGTTCATCAACATTGTTTAAGAAAATCCAGTTTCTGTTTGATGCCATAGGTACAATGAATTTCAATCTGTAAAAATTATAGGAAGCAGGTGTGTCTACTAGGCTAAGAATAAGACGACAAGAATTATTTCATATTTAAATAAGAGATAAGAAAGAATGTTTGCCTCTTTTTTATAGCAACTTCAAGTACCCACTTTGCTTAAGAAAAAACAATAAATGAATTCATCAGGCACTTTTTCCATAATGTCTAATGTTATCTTGATTAGTAATATTTTGCAGTTGCTTCTTCTCTTTTGACTCTTATTATATACAGTCCATCTGAATTTATTATGCAAGTCACATAAACCTCAATAACTTGAATTTGCTTTGAGCAGTTTTTGTCAAATTTTTATATGATTAATTTAGACATCAATACAAAGCTTGAATTGAATTTTTAGGTAGTTTCAAAATGTTTTATTAAAGTTATTAGATTTTGTATAACAACTGCTGTCCGAAGTTATTATGCAAAACCAGAAAATCACTTTTACTTCAATAACAATGTAATAAAATCAACAATTGATCAACATCTATAACAGAACAATTAACAAACATATAGGATAAGTCTTTGAATCCTTTACATTTGAATATAGTGACCTTTCTTCTCAATAACAGCCAGTAATCTATTATCCATTGATTTTGTTAATTTTTTTTACTTCAGCAGATTCAATTTCCAACATTGTAGTTTTAATTGCTACCCATAAGTCTGCTTTGCTGTTATATTGTTTGACACCTTCATGTAATTTCATCTTCACAATTGACCATAGATTTTCGAGTGGATTTTTATTTTCTCTCCTGTAAACCTTTTAAATTCAAAAAGATTCACGAGTAATCTTACATACATGAGAAGGAGCATTTTCATGCATAAATACACACTTCACTTTGAAACAGGTTGGGACTTGTACCATTCAAAGAATGTCTTGTTCATAAAATCGCAATAGTTAGCACTGTTCAGTTTGACTTTTTCATTGACTTTGAATGGTTCACTAATGGTTTAGTTGACAATTCCATACTATAACATCGCACTGTCACCTCCTTGCTGCGTTCTCTTAGCCACAAGCTCATCTGCATCAGATAAAATCCATCCTTTGGTCGATCCATCAGGTCTATAGGGTGCCACCCAAGATTTATCAATGAAAATTACTTTAGAAAACTCAATTTACATGTACTTCTTGGCCCAATTTTGATGCTTTAAAATATTTGCTTCACTGAGAAGAGTTTACCTAGGAGACTTCTTGATACATTGCAATTTGCAAAGTATTCTACACATTTTCCCTTCTTGACTACTCCCTCAATTCCAGCCAGTTCAGAAGTGGTTGTTTTGCTATAACTTGCTTTATATTACCTTCTTTTGCTTCCAGTTCTCAACTTAGTTATATTTTCAACAGCCTTGTTTATCATTCAATGATCTCTGTAAAGCTCCTTTGATATCTCCAATGTGGACATTCCCTCACTCAATAATTTTGTTATTTTCTGTTTTTCAGCATTTGCTAGAACTTTTCAACATATACCATGGAAATAAATAAAAAAAATAGTTTTATTAGATTTCATAAGTCTTAAACTAATATTAGTTTTACCTGCATAATAATTTCAGATTGCAGTTTTTATAATAAATCCAATAACTTTAATAAAACATTTTGAAACTACAAAAAATTTAAGTCAAACTTTGTTTTGATGTCTAAATTAATCATTTAAAATTTGAGAATTGTTCAAAGCAAATTCAAGTTATTGAGGTTTATGTGATTTGCATAATAACTTCAGATGGACTGTATACATGTTTGTATTTAGATATGATGCATAATGGGTTGAATTCTATCAGCAGATAAAATAGAGAGTTTGAAACCAAACATGGCTAAATCAAGAATCCAAGTGATGTAAGAGATAAAGAATTAATTTCATAGTCACATTTATATTATATTATCTTGTTATGTTTGTTGTATGTCATATCATTTAGAGCTAAATTTTAAGTTTAATTTTTTAATAATAAATAAATTTTGAATAATAAATTGTTGCAACTATCATACTTGATAACTGTCACTTATTTCATTAGAGATTTGTATTGCATGCAGATGCAACAGCATTCAATATTTTGTTCAAGACAGCAACATTTACATTTTTCATCCTAATTTATGTTTCATTCATCATTTAAAGCAAAGAAACAATTATTCATGCAAAGGAAATAAGAACATTAATATCAAATCAGTAAATAATTCTTTATTGAGGCAGGGGTGGGTGGCATTGATAGCTTTTTCTTATTTCATTTCTTACCTGTTGTATCCAGAAATGAACAGTTCACTTGAAATTTGGCTGTCACATAATGTCTTTATTTGTTTTTTTAATAATTCTTGATATTTTTGGAGGAGCCAAATATGAATTTGAAAATGGTAAGTTTGCTGACATGCTTCTTTTTCTTGGAGGTTAGAGACATGCAGCTATCTGATCAACAATAAGGGAGAAAACAACAGATAATAAATTGCATGCAAGACAGCAAAGTAATGTTTACCATGCAAAACAAGATTCTGAAAGATGACAGCATTCATATAGATCCTTCAAGCAAATATTTTCATTACTCCATCACAATTCAATAGTTTTAAAAATATCTTTCAACTCACTATTATAAAATGTTTTTAAATAATCCTATGTGAGATTTGTTTTATGTAATGTATAATACTGAATAGCTTCAGTCAATGAAAGTATTTCTTTTCACAGTTATTGAATAAATAAAAAGAATATTAAAAGCCACTTGTTTGTTTTTCAAATTAAAAAATGTTATTCTTATACTTTTTGATAATGGTCACATGATTTGCATTGGTATTTTAAAAAGAGAAGTTAAATCAGTGTCAATATTTTACATCTCAGATCACGTCTATATGATTTTGTGTTTGTCTTTATACAGAGAAAATGGAAACCAGTCTAAGAGAAAGACAACTCTGAATTTAAAACCCTTGCCACTTCCATAGGCCAGTGACAGGGTAAAGCCCATACTCCCCATGAACTGAAAAAATAACTGACATAAAACACACACACACACACACACACACACATATATATATATATAATGAAAAAGCCTCAAACACTAATATTCCATGGTTATAATTAATTACATTAGAATTGTAATCACGATCCAATTCATCAGACCTACAAATTCAAAAAGACATCAGAAAATATAACTCCAGGTATAAAAAATAAAATTTTAGTGAGAGTGTACGTGTGGGAGTGGGAAACAAGTGTGAGATGGAAATGTATGAAAGCTCTAGAGAGGGGTAACAGAAGAAAGAAGAACAGGATGGCTTAAAGGTGAAGGTGGGGATTAAAATTTAACAGAGAGAAGTTTTAAAGAGAGGAGTTAAATAACGGTTTAAATGAGTGAGATACAGATAAATATGAATTATTTTTTAATGCATAATTTGCTACCGATTCGCTGACCTAAATTAAAATTAAAAAACAGACACCAGAAACGTGTGTATACATTTGTGGTGACATTACGCACAATAAAAAAACGATATGATCTAAACTTAAAATCCAGAAGATGAGAGAGGGAGAAAAAAAAAAAAGAAATGGTCTAAAAACAAGGGGCATTTATAAGAGAACTGATGTGTAATCAAGAAAAATTGACAAAGCAAGTAATATCACCTACAGGTTACAAATTTAATATAAACATATAAAAATTAACGAATATTTAATCTAGTAAGGACCTACTATTTATATGCCCAAAAACACATACGTAGATACATACATACACAATAACATATCTATATTTACTCACACATACATACATATATGTGTGCACATATATATATATATATATCCATACACATACATTCATGCATACATATACACATATACACATATGTGCACATAAACATATATACATAAAACCTTACACACATCCATACATATACATACACACACTCATCTAAACAAATATACAATGTACCTATCTAACTATATATATATATATATATATATATATATATATATATATATATATATTTAAATACACATACATACATGCATATATATATATATATATATATATATATATATAAAGACATTTATGATATGTTTAACGTTCTTTTTTATAGATACATATCATAAATGTCTTTAAATAAATTGTTGGACATTGTCCAATTCAAAAAAATATATATATATATATATATATATATATATATATATATATATATATATATACATAAATTAAAAGGTAAAAGGTAAAAAAACACACATCTATCCATACATACATTTAACATATAAAAATAGATGGGTAGAATTAAACTAATTTGTACTTAAAAAACACTGAGGAAGAAAATGTTAACAATATTAAAAACCCACGGAGTGATTAACGCATATATATCTCTTAAGTCTACATATATCCCTAGGTATATAAAAATATCAGAAAACTATCAGATTTTGTATATTAGTTATTTAGGAAAACCTTTTTACCTACATACCCACATACACATACACCAACACATGAATAAAGTTTGCTAACACAAATTAAATGATCAAAAAAATGTATAGAGCACCACATAAACACAGACAATGATATATATTGATAATCATAAGAGTCATTCCATTTAAATGTCATGTCCAATGTTAGTGATCCAAGATGGTACTGTTATAGGTAACAACACGTTATAAAACCATGTTTATGTTTTAAAGCGTTTTTTATGTCTACAATTGGAAGACACTAAAATTAGTTATTCATGTGTAAGTAATATGAAGAAAATTATATCTTCCCACAATTGTAAAATACTTAAGAACTACCATAGTAGTGAAACTTGATTTAGGAGCCCCACCTGCAATTGTAGGAGTAGAGCTAATTGTCCAATCGGTGTAAAATGTATGTATGAGAATGTAATATATGAAGCAACAATCTTCCCCAGAGAAAATATCAACCAGAAAAAAAGATACATAGGTATATCTGCTGGTAATTGGAAGCAGCGTCTATACAACCATAGATGCTCTTTTAAATATCGATACCTTAAAAATCAAACTTTCTTATCTAAACACTACTGGGATCTAGTGGATAAGGGACTAACCCTGCATTTCGAATGGAGATTCTTATCAAGAGTGAGAACCCCTAATAACTTCTGCAATCAGTGTGATCTATGCATTGTGGAAAAAATTTTTTATTATTAAAGATAAAAATCAAGATGAGTTGCTGAATCTTCATAGTGAGATCATTTCCAAATGTAGACATAAAAAATGCTTTAAAACATAAACACAGTTTTATAACGTGTTGTTACCTATAACAGTTCCATCTTGGATCACTAACATTGGACATGACATTTAAATGGAATGACTCTTATGATTATCTATATATATTATTGTCTGTGTTTATGTGGTGCTTTATACATTATTTTGATCATTTAATTTGTGTTAGCAAACTTTATTCATGTGTTGGTATATGTGTATGTGGGTATGTAGGTAAAAGGGTATTCCTAAATAACTGATATACAAAATCTGATAGTTTTCTGATACTTAGATATATATGTGGACTTAAGAGATATATACACGTTAATCACTCCATGGGGTTTTAATATTGTTTTTTTACCTTTTAATTTATGAGTATATATATATATATATATATATATATATATATATATATATATATATATATATATATATATATATATATGTAAAGTTAGATTAAAGTAAAGTTTACTAGATTAAATATTCATTAATTTTTATATGTTTATATTAAATTTGTAACCTGTAGGTGAGATTACTTGCTTTGTCAAATTTTCTTGATTACACATCAGTTCTTTTATAAATGCCTTTCGTTTTTAGTTCCCCTCCCCGCATCTTTTTTTTTTCCTCCCTCTTTTATCTTCTGGATTTTAAGTTTAGATCATATAATTTTTTATTGTGCGTAGTGTCACCACAAATGTATACACACGTTTCCGGTGTCTGTTTTATAATTTTAATTTAGGTCAGCAAATCGCTAACGAATTATGCATCAAAAAATAATTCATATTTATCTGTATCTCACTCATTTAAACCGTTATTTAACTCCTCTCTTTAAAACTTCTCTCTGTTAAATTTTAATCCCCACCTTCACCTTTAAGCCATCTTGTTCTTCTTTCTTCTGTTACCCCTCTCTAGAGCTTTCATACATTTCCATCTCACACTTGTTTCCCACTCCCACATGTACACTCTCACTAAAATTTTATTTTTTATACCCGGAGTTATATTTTCTAATGTCTTTTTGAATTTGTAGGTCTGATGAATTGGATCGTGATTACAATTCTAATGTAATTAATTATAACCATGGAATATTAGTGTTTGAGTCTTTTTTATTATATTCTTACTCTGTCCAGGACATTGAGTTCTACTTGGATTCTATCCTCTTGGAAATTTATTTATATATATATATATATATATATATGTGTGTGTGTGTGTGTGTGTGTGTGTGTGTGTGTGTGTGTATATTGACCACTAATATTCTATATATATAAGATAAGAGAAAATAATAAGTTTTGGAAAAACACCTAATGTTTTTATATATTTATATATATATTTTTGTTTTTAGATTTAGAAAATTTTCTGTATATATTCAAAATGTATGAAAATATGAAGAAATATTTTATCTATAATTTTTTTAAACTACTCAGTAAAGTTTTGGATATTCTTCAAATTTTTACTATGTCAGATTTTATTTAAGTCAATGCTTTCATGAAAATATGGTATTAATCAACTGATGTTGATAACATTTTTAAGATATATTTATATGAACAATACATTATGTGAATTTCAGCTCATAATATCTATCATTAATAACTTGATTTGAATATGACAAGTTTTATTATACAAAAACTCCAGCATATTGATAAATATATTCAGAATATATACACCAAAGAAATATATATTTGATTAAATCAGAATGCCTTATGCCTGAATAAATTATTATTCTATTGTTTTACATCTTTATATAGGCTCCTTGACATTTTATAACCTTCATCAGTCTTTCATTCATTTTGTTAACTTTTCTCCTGTTTTTACTTTAATATTACCAGCAGCAGCATTTTTTATTGCTTCCCAGAGATCTTTGCTTGAATATCATTCTCCATTTTCATATAAATCTCTTTTAATTATGAACCTCAAGTTTTCTATTGGATAAATATCTGGATAAGTTGGGAGACATTACATTAATTTGCTATCTTTGAAATCTATTTTGGCAAGGTGGGCAATAGAGAGTTTTTCAGAGTGTCAAGGGGCATTGTCTTGCAAGAATTTGCTCTTTTAAATGGTATAGAAGTAGCATTTAAAAATATCCCAAGAATTTATGATAATTCTTTGCTTTTATCTTGAACTACCATCAACTTGGAAAGGATCTATAATTGTAGTACCTACAACAATAGCCCACAAAATTACTTTATCTCTTCACTGTTGTTTTCTAATTCATGCTGTTTAGCCTTTCTATGAAGAACCTAATATTTAGCCCTGGACATTTATGAAATCTCTGCAAGAGTTTTCTCAGCTATCAATTCCTTCCTGTCTTTGAGACACATGAGATCATTGCTAGCATCTTCTAAGGCTTTCTCCTCAATCCTATCCTCTTTTTGTCTGATATTAATCTGATCTGCTTAAAAATATTCTCAAATCCTTAGTAAATATATATGCAAATGCTACCATATGTGCTATCAATATGGTAAATGGTCAAATGAGTTACACTCAGACATTCACTAGTAGGACCCATCATACCATATTCCCAGTGGTAAATCATCCTCATTCCTTTTATGTTCCTTTGATGAGGAATAAGTTCCAAAGATTTGGCTAACCAGTGCCTGGCAGCTGATCTCTCTTCTGATCTAACTCTCACAGCTCAATGTTGGAAAGACTGGCTGGTATCATTTACTACTACCAAAGCAAAACTAGTAATATTTCCTCACCACTGAGTAAACTCTAAACCTGCACCAATCCTGATGAGTGGTCATACCCTCAAAGAGGCTCATTGCTATGAATGTCTACTGAGTCTAAAGCTCACTTCTGACCTCAAATGGAACACATATATTCATGTCATAACAAAAGATAATGAAAAAATGGTTGGTTCGTATTGTGCCAGAAAATACCCAACTTCTGCTGCCATGATCTATCTTTACAAAAGTCAGGTCAGATTGAAATTGGAGTATTGCTGTTATATCTGGCCTGGTGCTGCCCAGCCTTCACTGTCCAGCCTCAACAGAGTTCAAAAACAGCCTTGTAGGTGATGAAGTATTCTCCATCCTGCATCCCTCATCTCATAGCCTCTTGCTACTCTAATGCTATTACTATGGCAGATGTTTAATCAAGTTACATTCCTTAGTTCCACTGGTTCAGACCTTCATAGCTAGGGCCCACCATGCCATGTTTATAGTGGCAAACCATCCCCATTCCTGTTGTGTTCCTTTGGAAGAATAAATTCCACTGAAACAGTTTCTTCCCCAGAACTGTTATTTTGTGGAAGAAACTTCCAAGTGGATGCCTTCTTGATGATTACAATCTTGGTCTCTTCAAATCCAGGGTCAGCCAATATCTATCCTACACATCCTCATAATGTTCACTTTTTAATTCCTCCTTTCCCCTCCCTTACAATAATTTTGCTCAGTAACTATCTACTCTACTTTATAGTAAAAAAATAAAAAATAATTTTCATATATTTCTTCACCATCTTCCATGTTTCTCATGATGTTTACTTAAAGGTGGTAGTTTGGTTGTTTACATGTCTTTAGTTAATGTTCTTAATATTTTGCATCTTTTGCTCTATTTACATTTGCAACACTTCAACTATTTTCTTTCTGGCCCATCCTTGCTTATTTCCCTTTTAATTTTTATCAAATCTGTTTGTGTGGCATTTTTAAAGACAGACTTTATTTACTTTTATCTTGCCAAAGTTTTCCATTTATTTTTTGAATTACTGTTCAAATTTTTCACAATTTCCAAACTTGAGCACACATCACTCACATTACAACATTTTATTTTTCTTTTGAGCTTATTCTTCTTGTGATTTATGGCAATATATCTGAAATTAAAAATAAATATCAATAATTATACTATATATTTATTTCCAATGTAATGAACAAGTCTTGAGTTGTACAATAAAATAAGTAATAAACATTTCTTATAAAGTGAAAATTGCATAACATATTTATCATCAAATTATAACCTGAAAATTTTACTGTCATCAGTTGCTAAATACCAAATCCTTTTTTAAAGATTGACTTGCATAACATAGTGTATTTGAAAATTATGTTAAACTGATTAACTTTGAGTCAAATATCTTCCTACTTTACAAAATTAAAAATATTAATAACTCTAAAATTTTTAAATTGTTTTAAGTTATTTATGCTTCAAAGTATTTCATTATAACTAAAACTGGCAGAAAATAGCTAAATAAATGGAATGGCAACTTAAGTGTTTTCTTGCTAATTTCACCAGATGAAATTACTGTATTTTTAACAAAAGATATTGATTGAAATGCTTTTAAATATGTGTCTGTTTTGTATATAAGAGAAGTTCATATATTGACAAGGAAATTTCTCATCTAATCAGGACAGTTTACTTGAAAAGCTACTCTTGAAAAATCGTGATATCTTTGGTAGACAACATAGATGATGAGAAAAAAAGTAGAGGCTAGTGAAATTTGATTGGAGTTTGTGAAAGGAAATCCTTCTTGATTCACCTGCAAAGTACTTGTCATTATAAATTGGTAAAATGATTGAATGTTTCATGTGAAAGGAATACTGTAGACTCATGATGTCATTGTCCATACTTGATTTACAAAATATATCTTTTTAAGTAGCAAATGAAACCAATTAATTATTGATTTACCATACCACATGATAATTCTAAAGTGTTACATATGCAGCACTACAGTTCTTTGTCTAAGGAAAATGGAATTAATACACATCAAAGATGGTTCCTTTTGACTAGAATGTAATTTCTGTGAAGATGGTAGCTATTCCATATCAACAGACATTTTTGCTACCATTATGTATATAGACATGAATTGTAGGAAATGATTGTATGAATTTCCTCAAAACTTCTAGTGGACTATAGAATAATTATTCAAGTATGTTAAAAAAAACTTAGAATTTCCATGATGCAGAAATATTTAGTAAGAAATAACATTGTGCTAAATTGTCTATGAGACTACAGATCCGCTTTGCAGTCACAAATAATGTAATATTAATATAATGATACTGAAATTTCTAGGGATTACAAGAAAGATTGTCAAAGAAAAGCCATTGTACTTCAAGATAACAATAAAAAACTGTCAATTTTTGAAACATTCAATCTGATGATAAGATATTAGAAAAAATTGAATAGTGTTTTCAAAATAATTATAATGCATGACTTAATTTTAAATGTTTTCCAAATTAAAATATAGAAAACATTTGTATTTACATTTTTTACAGATTTCTTAATTTACCCCAAAATGCCAGGGTTGCTTTACTGTCAGTACAAACCTTAGTAAAAAACAATTCCTTGAATGGTAGGTATAATTGTACAACAACTATATAAGCACAAATGATTAAAAACAACATGCTGATGTACTAATATAATCACTTCATGCAACTTTGCTAGATTTGCATTGAAAGTGAATTCATTATTTTTTTTACCTTGATTCTGTGTCACATGATACATAGTCTTCTTCAGTTTTTTGGACTTGGGGATCCTAGGACTAATTCTGCATGGACTGAGATGACCTGAAAAAAATAGCCAATAAATATATCAGTTCATAAGAAAGATACTGCAGAGAGATTAATTATTTTTGAGAATTGATATCTGAATCAATTAATTTTGAATACATCTGGCCAATTTGGTTGATATTTATTTCATAAATGTTTTATTTCTGATTTGATAATAACTGATAGCTGAGTCATTTGCTGAATAAAATTTTACTCTTTAACTTTAAAATGGTTGCATTATAAACAAACCCATCAGATACAGAACAGAAATTTAATAATGACCAGAATAATGTCAATTCTAGGCACATGTAGGTAGTCTACTCTTGTGATTTGTCCATACAGCATAGCTTAATGATTTAGGCTATATAAATATTTTTATCTGTCAATGAACATTATAATTCTTAAATATTGAAATAGGAAATGTGATGTATTAATAAATACAGAGTTAATTCCCTTGTAACTATTTTTAGAGACCAATCACATTTCAATAAAGTGTAGTGCATGCAACTACTAGCAGTCAGAAATAACCATGCTACAGATATGCACGCATTACATTTTGTCTTGTCATTCACCGTTGCTTAAAGTTGTCCATTATGGCACAACATTAACATGATACATAACAGTTTTAGTTTTAACTGACTTATTACCTTAAGTTTGAATTTTCAGTTTTATGGACATATGAGTGTATTTAAACTTAATACAATTAGTATAAAAGATAAGCATAAAATGTATAAAATATAAATTTCTAGGTGATGAAAAGACTAAAAGATTATTAAACACCAGTCCAAATCTTTGAAAATAAAATTGACAAAAACCATAGTGCAGTCTATAATATTTTAGCAGTACCATGATTGTTGGGTCAGTTTTGTGCTGAATCCATTAAAAGAGAAAACAATACAATGTGAAAATGTTATTTTCTTCTTTTTCTGGATCTGAAAAGTAAATATTTACCTGTGCTATTTTTATGATATGAAGCATCAGAGTAGCGGGGATCAGACAGTAGAGGTCTCCCAAGTATTTCTTTCCTGTAATGAGAAAAATATTTAATTAAAAAAATTTAATGAAGCAATATTTTATATGAACCCATATCTGACTTTGTAACATTGTAGTGTGCATGCCACAAAAGAGCATGTTAAATAGGCAGAAGCTTCAGTAGAAACTATAAGTTTCTCAGTTTGTTTTATGTAATGCAAAGGAATATGATGTCTTGTTTAGTCTTGAATAATGTGTTATAGTCACAAGCTGGATCCATCTCAATGGGTTTCATTAGTCATGCAAGTTCTTAATAATTACATAGTAAATATTCATCAAACTATGAGATTTCTTAGTCTTTTCTTGATACTTTCTATAATTCTTTTCTTTTAAAGAAACTATTCACTCCTGAAGTGAATAGTTTGCCACTTATTCCTAAGAAAAAAGTATTTTAGAAAATACAAACTGACAAACAAAAACTTTCATACTGATTATTTCTAATCAATAACATAAGGATTTAAAAAAATACTTTCTCTGTATTTCATCCTGAAAGTTTTTTGGCACATCTTAATTTCAGATTTCTAGCTATATGTCAGTTGAAATTAATTGAAATTTTTCTGAGTTTACATCAACCAGATTTAAATGACTTAATACAGAAACACTTTTAACTGCCTTAAAAATAAAAAAGAGGAAAATAATTTCAATGTTTTTGACACCTCAATATCCTTACTGCTCAGTCCCTAAAAACATTTTTATCAATAAATAAGATATTAAATACATAAAGTTTATCTCAGGAAGTTTAAGAAAATTTATATTCACTTACAAGATTTCATGAAGAACACAATACAGGAAACTTACAACAGTTTGAGTGAAAATGAATCATTACAAAGTTATAGAATGTGTTTGTGAAGCAGGTTCACTTGTCATATGAGTTAAATTTAAAATAAAATTGGAAATAGCAAAAGTGATTAAATCAAATACACACTTTACCCAGCCTTTGCACTGAGATCAAAGTGTAGTATCAATTCTCCTTCTCTTTGCCATAATCCTGCCTTTGGACACATCATTGTTCTGTAATGAGAGATGTACTGCGATTCCAACCTGTGTCAATACTTCCTTCATTGCCCAAAAGAGCAAGGATAACAACGCCAGCAACAATGGTAATGGGGACTAGGCTATTTTTTTCCTTGGCCCATATTTATGCAAATGACAACTCAACATTAATCTCCATTGGTGCAGGGGGCGGGGAAGTAAATAAAATAATTAAATTGAATGCATTTGATTTGATTTTTATATTACACAGAATTATCATTAGGATACACAATATTGAGATTGAACTATTAAAATGCATTTTTCTTTCCAAAATGTTAATGAAACAGATAACTAATTTATGTATATATTGGAGAAGTTTGTATGTTTCACTTGTAATCATTTAATTTCAGTAAATTCTTTTAAAAACAACATAAACTCCCATCGACTATTTCATTAGTTATTTCAGAATAATAAGCAGAAAATTTATTAGATAATGCATTGTCAGTTTCATTTTTTACCAGAATTTCATACATTTTAATTTTATTTATGCTTTATTGCTTCTCTTCGATCATCAATCTATATTTGCCCATATTCTATATTTTCCCATAAGTAAAATGAATAAAAAATAAACCTTCAGAAAAGCTCAAACTGTAATCTCTTTCTTTTATTAAATTTGCCTTCGCATAACAGATTTGACCATGGAGATGTAGTTATTCAAATTTAACCATATTTTCCTAATGCACTTAATATGTCACCATTTCTATTTTTATTCACATAAACCTGTAGTAATAGTAATAGTATTATTTCTTTTGCAATAAAAATGGCTGAAATTAAAATGAAGAAAATAGCACTTGAAAAATTGTAATATTATCCTACAAGTTTGAGTAGCCTCAGATATTTATCATTCATCATTTTGTTATTATTACATAGTGAATAAACAGATAACATAGACACTTTGGTTTAATTGCTTGTCAATGATGAAATTATTTGGTATTTATTTATAGAGTGGAACTAGCCTACAAAGCAAATAAATATATCAAAAATTTTCTTTAATGTTTACTTGAAACAGGCATAAAAATCTTCCTTATTCAATATAAACAACTATCATTATTTCAACACAAATATCAGTTGTGATAGAACTTTTTCATTCCTAATTATAGCCATAACATTTGTGTCACTAACTTTTATAAGTGCACTCAATAAACTTGTATATATGTTACAATAGTTTTTAAATAATCACATCTTAATTGATGTCGATCATAAGAAAATACAAAATTTAAAAAAAAGCAATATTTTCTTTAATTTCAGTTACTGAGTTAGCAAGACTTGCTATTGTGATACTATTTTCATGAATTGTACATACATATTTATATTTCAGTTTTGAGCTTATGACATTGAAAACTAATAAAATTTCAGGCATGGAGGAATATAATGTGGTAGCATTATCTTGCACTTTATTTTCGCAAAGTGTGAATCCTGTTTAAAAATTTAGAACAGACTACAGACATGACACTTAACTCAATAATATTTCCTTTTAATAGTGAAATTTTGACATCAAGAACAACAAAAATCTGCTTTATTGACCTTGACAGTGAGAAATTGCTAAATACAATTATGCTTCTTAGTCAGGAGTATCACATATACGTCGGTTTAAACAAAAGTTTACGTTCTTCACCCTCCCCAGAAAGAAAACAAAAATTCTATAATAAGGGAAAAAGTACAACATATAGGGCAAATTATGACGAAAACTGAAGCAAATATAAGCCCCCCCCCCCCATATGTATGTTATCGATGTGGAGGACCACACTGGAATAAGGATTGCCGTTTTAAATATAAAAACTGTCTTGTGTGTGGAAAAATGGGGCACAAGGCATCCCAATGTAGGAACAGAAAAGCTACTAGTAGGATAAGAGCTACTAGGATGCATGACGAAGACAATACCAACATAAGGAAATATGTGGAACTTGAAATCTTAAATAAAAAGATAAAATTGCAACTAGACTCGGGTTCCGATCTAATGATAATTAACCTACAGACATGGAAAAAGCTTAACAGACCAACCATGTCACATACAGAAAAAATTGCTAAGTCGGTGACAGGAAAGCGTATAAAATTCGAAGGAGAAATAATCGTAAATGTTAAATTTCACGGGAAAACAAAAAAACTCAAGATATACGTAATGAAAGATACTGAAAATCTAGTGGGTACAGACTGGATGTAAAAATTCGATGTTTGGGACCTACCTATCAGCTCATTTTGCAAAAGTTAGACGGTGAACCATCAGATGCGACAAAGTTAAAGGAAGAATTACATAACCAATTTCCCGAGGTATTTGCGAGAGGGTTGGGATGATGCAACAAATTTACAGCTAGAATTGAATTAAAAGAAAATGTCCAACCAGTATTTAGAAAGAAGCGAAACGTACCGTTTGCTACTATAGAAAAAATCGACAAAGAATTAGAGAGACTTGAACAAACTGGGATCCTTTCAAAATTAGAGTTTAGTGAATGGGCAGCACCGGTAGTCTATGTAAAAAAGAAATCAGGAGAAATCCGTGTATGCGGAGATTTTTTGACGGGGCTAAATAAGGCTATAAAAGATCATCATTACCCATTACCGAGCCCAGAGGAAATATTTACAAAGCTCAATGGCAGTAAGATATTTTCCAAAATAGACCTAAGTGAGGCTTATCTGCAAATCCCAGTACAAGAAGAGAGTACGAAAATTCTATGTATTAATATGCACCAAGGGTTGTACAAATTCAACAACCTACTGTTCGGGGTAAAAGTTGCACCAGCAATTTTTCAGCAGACGATGGACACAAGGCTCACAGGCCAGAATTTTGTGACCACTTATCTGGATGACATTCTAATTAAGAGCAACAATGTTGAAGAGCACAAATCGCACATAAAGGAGGTTTTCAGAAGACTTCAGGACTTTGGGTCTAAAGTAAAAGGAAAAAAGTGTGATTTTTTCCTAAATGAAATTAAATACTTAGGCCATATAATTAATGAAAGTGGCAGGAAACCAGACCCAGAGAGGGCATCGGCAATTAAAAACAAGGCCTGAACCAAAAAACATTGCAGAATTACAAAGTTTCCTGGGCCTAGCTAACTACTATGGCGAATTTATTGATAATATGCATAAATTGAGGGCCCCACTAAATGAGTTACTAAAAAAGGAGAATAATTGGAATTGGACAGAAGACTGTAAAAAAGCGTTTAAGGAAATAATACAAAAATTAACTTCGGAGTTAGCACTGACACATTTCAATCCCAAATTAGAAATCATTATTGCAAGTGACACGAGCTCACATGGGGTGGGTGCGTGTATTCTGCACAAGATGCGGGAGGGTACAAAGAAACCCGTTGCGCATGCATCTAGATCATTATTACCGGCGGAGAGAAACTATTCACAGATCGAAAAGGAGGCATTAGGCATAATATTTGCAATAACTCGTTTTCACAGATATATTTATGGGAGAGAGTTCACGCTCCAAACGGACCACAAACCCCTTACGATTTTCGATTCATAAAAAGGTCTAACAGTCTATACAGCGAACAGACTTTTAAAATGGGGAACTGTGTTACTAAGCTACACTATGGCGAAAAATGAACCGTTGGAAGACTCGGTAATAGCGGCATTACAAGCTGAAGATGAAATCAGTAAAGTGTTATACAATACAATAAAGGAACTACCTGTGACTTTGCTAGAGATAAGAAGAGAAGCAGAAAAGGATGAATTTATTCAGAATACCAAGAAAAAAATAGAAGAGAAGGAAAGGAATTTAGCAGACAGCTTCTCAATCTGTGACTACATATTATTGTATAATGAGAGAGTGGTAATACTGAAGTCGCTACGAAGGCGAATCTTGAAAGGTTTTCATTTAGGACAACTGGGAAAAAACCGGATGAAGGCACTTATGAGAAGTTTTGTTTACTGGCCTAACATGGACAATGATATTATGCAAATGGTGGAAAGTTGTAAAGGCTGTGCTGCTGCGGTGAAAGCACCACCCTCTATACAAAAGCCATGGCCTGAAGTTGACACACCGTGGTCCAGAAACCACGTGGATTACAAGAGGAACCATAAAGGGTTACTACTACTTAATAACAGTAGATAGTTTCAGTAAATGGCCTGAGGTTTCCAGATTCAAACACCTGATGACAGAAAATACCATAAACTGTATACACAAATTATTCGCCAGATTCGGCGCCGTGGATTGCTTGGTAACTGATAACGGTACACAATTTACCTCCAGTGACTTCAAAGAATTTTGTGAGACATACCAAGTAAAGCATGTCAAGATAGCTCCGTACCACCCGAGGTCAAATGGACAAGCCGAAAGATTCGTAGACACACTAAAAAGAGCTTTAAAAAAAGCCGAAGATGTACCGACGGAAAAAGCGATAGAGCAGTTCCTCCAAGTATACAGAATAACACCTAACAGGAACACACCATCTGGTTTTTCACCAGCAGAATTGATGTTTGCCCGGAGAATATGGTCTGTGTTTGATAAATTATTGCCAAACAAGAACAAAAACCAGTATACACATATTGTACCAAAGAGATCATTTAAACCAGGAGAATGAGTTTACTTTAGGATGTTCAGAAACAATATGGCTTACTGGGAGCCTGGCACAATAATTAACAGACTGGGAAATGTGATGTACACAGTACAAGGTGAAAAGTTTACCCATAGAAGACATATTGACCAAATACAAAAAAGACGGGTTGAAGAGCCAAGCTTGTCACCTGCAGAAAATGACGACTCAATGGACACAATCTTTGAAGCTTTTGAGATTCAAAGACCACAGGAAGATACAGAATTTAGAAGGTCAAACAGGAAGAGAAAATTTACTGAACCTCTGATCATCAACCATAAGAGAAAAAAATACTAACTCCATATCTAAGGAGGGGGGGTGTTAAGAGGTCTCCCCTTTTCACACAAATGGACTCACCCAAGGTATACATATACTACTACCAGTGAATACCTGGACAGTCGAGTACATTGAGTGAAGGAGTCGACACGGAACGACAGAAGAGTAGTAGAGTTCAGTAGTAGTAGAGTAAGTCACACACAGAGACGGCGGCAAGCGTCACAGTTAGCGGGCGCATAGACTCAGTAAGGAGTCATACCGCGATACTTCAATACCAAGACTGTATATATATTATTGCTACTAACCCGCATTCCTGGATCTACTAACCCGTATTACCAGTTTGTATTATTAGGTTAATACATTTATTTTCCTTATCCATTCCTGGCGTTTGTTATTCATTGATATCAGATTCATCTCACAATCCACAACATTTATAAAAGTTGTTCAGAGCACAAAACTGTAAGCATTTATCTTAAATGCTAAAATACTGATAAAAATCTTATATAAAATTCAAATGTTAATGCAGTGTCTACCTAATGCAATAAAATGTCTTTTCAAGTAATATCCATCTTTTGAATTTAGATGAAATATTGTCAATTATTATTCACTTTTGACACACATTTCTTCTATCCCAATTATATTTGCTTTTTATCACAATTACTCAAACTATCATTCTATGATAGCACAAATTAGAAATAAAGATTAAGTTTTTGGTGAGATTTGAACATATATCTCCTTTTTTCCTTGATTGAGGTAAAAAACCCAACAGGACATTTAATATTAGTGTTTTCTAAACAGAGCTAATATCTATTTGATGGCAATAATTTTAGAATAAAGAAATAAATTTTGAAATTCTAGTGAATAAAAGCAGAAAATAATTTTATTAAAATAATTGATAAAAGTTAGTTTTCATGTTGTTCTATTGAATTGGAACTTTGTTTATGCCTTTCTTTCCATCAGCATTTTGAATTATTTTAATTTTTTACGACATCCATCAGTTCATGACCAATTTTTGTCTCTCTACTATCTTCCCAACATTTCTTTTTCTGTAAATATTTGTTTGAAACACTCACTATCATATTCTTTATTCTAACTGATTAAAAAGTTTTCAAAGGTTTCTTCGGCACAGTTATATTGATTCAAAGTTTGCCCAGATGAGAGAGCCATAATACCCAGATGTATCAAAGCTTTTGAGGAATGATAAAAAAACAAGACACAATTCTCTAATGGCAGAGAATTGGATAAACCCTATCCCAAACTTTTATGACTGTCACTTAAGCATAGCATGAGACTATTTTCAATTTGACTGTTAGAATAATTCCAAATTGTGTTTTTCTATAATTTCCAATAAAAATTAACCTTTTTCTTCCAAGTTTATAATAACTCACATTATCTATAATGAGTATCAAATGTCAGAATAACAAAAGGATTGTTCTGAAGCAAGTGAGGTCTTTATTTTACTTGTATTTAATAAGTGGAAAATTTATAGCTGGATTGTGAATCTATTGTTAGAGATAATGTTTGGCAGGTTTTAGAGGATCAATTGATGGAAAGGGAATTGAAAAAAACAAAAAAACAATGGTTGCCAACAAAATGAAAAATAAAAAAGTTGTGACATGAAAAACATTTTTCATTTTTTCTTTTCCCTGTGTAATCAAATGAACATAATAAATAATTAAATATGTTGCTTAGCTTTGAAGATGACTCTTTCTTGTCATTTGTCCTTTTCAAAACTGGATTTCTATTGCTTAAAGCTTCATGTTGCAATTATAAAATAGAGAACTAAAGCTCTTGACTTGATATTGTAATCTATAGTGATATTTGTGAGTTTCTTATCTGTATTTTGTTTTTGATATATTGTACAATGGACTCTTTTATTTGTAGAAAAAGTTCTGTTTTTTTAAATTTCAAAGGGAAATTTAAGGCATGATAGTTATCTGTCTGGATAATTTATTATTTTTTTCTTTGGATCCAGAAATGTTCTTTTTTTATCATTCAACACAAAACGTTCAAAACAAAAGAAGAATAAAATGAAGTAAATGAATACAACTTATTAAACTCGTAATTATATTGTTACCTGAAATTTTGCGTCTCCTTTAATATACATACATATATATTTGAATGCATAATGTTACTTTTTCTGTATGTATAAATACAAGTTTCCAAATAAAGATTTTACATCTGCCTTGATATAGTTTGTTAATGAAAGGTGTTGGAATAAAATATTTTCCCTTGTCATTTCTTTTATTAATACCTATAAATATGTAAAATATTATTATTGTATATAATATTTAAACATATATTTATAATATTAATATTCATATTGTTAGATATAAAGGTAGAATAATGCTTTTTGGTACAAAAAGTGAAACTGGTGAAGCAATTTCAAATTCTGAGTCAAGTTTGTTCAATTCATACTAATTCTCTTGAAAAAAAGGAATGAATTAATCTTTTTTCAGCTATGGGTTAAAGGGAGATTGGGTTTCTGCATTGTGTGGCAGCCAGTCTAGGAAAACTCTAACTTCAAAACTCCATTATCATTGCAGCTATATCCAAACCTGGAAAATATTATGGAAGTAACTTCATACAGAAAATCCAACATAGACATTAATTCACTACTGACCATTTTCCTAAGGCAAAGCTAGCCCCAAATATAATCCCTTCTCTTTGTAGGATCTTGCCAGATTGGTCAACCTAGTTAGATGACTGGTTTATATTGCTGTCTTTTCACAGTTCATAAGAATCATTTTTATTTGTGTTTGCTTCATTTCTTTGATGAAACATGTCAATTATTATTGGTTCTTCTGCTAGGATTTCTTTCATAATAATTTTAGCTTCCTTCTCCCACTACAAAATTTAAAACTACTATATTTTTATGATCAGTAGTAAGTAGCACAGAATACATGACTTATTCTTTATTTTCAATCTTTGCTATTTTCTAATTTCTGTAGAATGATGGCCTAAGTGTTGCAAGAGGTGTGCTAACTGAAATGAGGTTAAAAGAAATATGAGTCAATAATAACTGACTATACACTCAAACAGACTTTGTATCGTTCTTCTGAACCACAATAAATATCAGACATTGGCTTTTATCCATTTACTTCTGTCTAAAAGTAATTAATATAAATCATTTGAAACAATCAGAAAACAGTTTAGTCATAAAGTCACTAGTACACTTTTCCTTCTTCATGCATGTGATTAATATTCAAGCTATAACTATTAAGCTCTACTTGACTTAAATTGGTTCTAAACATGATTTTTTTAAATAAAGTTTAATGAATATGAAACTTATAAAAATAATAGCAAAATGAACAGATATTCCTTTTCATAAGTATAAATGCTACTAAATTTATTTGTCAAAACATGAAATCAGTTTTTTGAAAATAGTTCCTACACAAATTCTATTCATGCATAAACTACATAATAATAATACATATAAATAAATATATATTAAAGAAGGTCAATAAAAATGGAAAAACTTTAATGAATATATGCAAGACAAACATAAGTTCTAAAATTTTGAAGAATCTAATATTTCATTAACATGCAGAACACAATCAAATCAAAAGAATAGAAAGAAAAAGTTCAGCCAACTTTAATTAATCTAGAAAAGTTGAATTCTATATTGGTTTATAATAAAAGGAAAGTGGAGTAATTTAAGATGTTATATATCAATAATGATTTGAATAATGAAAATCCATCACATGATTTAAAGTTTTATTAAAGTAACAAATATTGTGTTCCACTTTTAACATCTTAAATATTTTGGGAATTAAAGCCTACGTAATGTTTAAAAGGACTTGAAATAATACTTCTTTCTAAAAAGCAATTAATTTGGTTAATTGGTTGTGGCATCAAAAAATGAAATGAAATAAAATGATTTTTATTGACACATGAATATTTTAAATATACTTCACTATCTACAATTATTTAAAATTTCACTTGTTGCAAATAATTAACAAACATTATTTTGTTTACTTTCTAAAGGAATGTTTGTATAATTTACAAGAATTTTTGCAAACTTAAGAACTTAAGAACTCAAAATTACTGAATGTTTTTTTTTTTACAATACAGCTTTTTAAAACTTATAATTTACAACTAGAAAATTAAAAGTGGAAAAATGTAACTTCATAAAATTTTTAATTAATATTAAAAAAATTACTTGGAGACTGAATTTTGGGACAGTTTAAAAATTATCTTTATCTATTCTTTAAGTTAAGAATAGACAAAAGGTAATTTTTAAATCATTGTTTGTACTATATGAAAAATAATTATTTCACCGGAAACAATTAGCAAATACTTTAATATAAAAATAGAATATTATGGCTTGTATTTTACTTGATAATCAATTAAAATGGCAGACAAAACAATAAGATCAATATATCTTGCTGTTATTTTTTTATAAAAAAAAAAAACTGAAATAGTTAAATTATAAAATAAGTGACAGTTAAAAAATAAAAAAATGGTAAAAAATATATAAAATGTATAAAGCAATAAAAATATGGGGCCAGCTGATAAGTAGAGTGCATATTAATTTAGAAAGATTTGTAAAAGTTTAGGGCTAAATATTGTAGAATCTTATTTGTAGATGTTTATGTTGAAGGCATACTTGTAAAATCTGAAGACTCATGACAAATAATAATGAACATTGTATTTTATTGAAAAAAACTTTGCATGAAAATTAAAGAGAATTTACTTAATTTTTAATCCCATTTACAGCAATCTGATTATATAAAACACTTCATACATTTTATAATATATAACACAAAATATCATAAAAGAGCAAACATATTCTTAAAATCACTCTTTTAGAAAGAAGACTTTTTAAGATTGGTATTTTGAAAAGATTTAACCATTGTAATATTGGTTATTCCAGTAACTTTTAGTAAAAATTAAGGAAATTTGAAAAAATCAACTGTCCAATTTATAAAATTGTTGAATGCATTTGATTATTTTTAGTAAAGGACAAATACACATTCAGATAATACCATATTTCAGATGAAACCATGTTTTCTAAAATGAAGAATTTTAATCTGAATATCATTAAAATCTTCTAAAAATATTTTGATTGCAATTGCAAATCTACCAAGAGGATAATGATTTATTTGTTTACTCACTCATCTCATACTCAAGGCAAATAAAACAAGAAAATTATAAGACATAAAATAACACTTATAATTTATAAGCTCATACATGAAAAATTAATAAATAAATGACAGTTTTATTAGAATATTTTCTTGTTCTTATGTCTCAGATCTTACTGATTTGAAAAGATTTTAGGTTAAATATATTTATAATATTACTTTTCTTTTGTTTGGATTTTATAAGAAATTATTTAAACAAGTTGGTGGATCATTTTGAAATTTATTTAAATTAAAATTAAATTACTGGTCATTTTCAAATTGTAATGATAATGGTTAAAGCAAAATTAGCCATTTCCTTATATGGAAGCCTTCTGCATTCATTGAATGAATGGCCAGTTTAATACTGGAAAGTGCAATAACAGTTAGTGAACTTGTAGGTCTTAGATTGGAGTATCCGTCTTCAAATCTTATGGACTGGTACTTAGCATCATCATTATGTTAACTGCTTCAAACGTTGGAGAGACCTAAGGACAGAAGACAACCCCCTCCAGGATGATCTATTGGCTGTGGCTCTCAAAAGTTCCAGTATTGTCATGTCCATCCACTCTTGCATCCACCTTCAACAATGCCTTGCATGATGGTCTTGCAGAGGTTGTTATGTTGTATAACATGGCCAAACCATGACATCTTCTGACAATAGTGGTGAGGAGAGAATACTGTTGAGCAATGAGACCTTGCTCTGTACATAGTCACTGGTTGTGTGTTTCCAGTAGAGGATGCAGAGGAGCTTTCTCAAGTATTTGTTTTCAAATTCTTTTTTATGCCTCAACCAGGAGTTTCACACCCATAGAGGAGCATGGGTATGACCAGTGATTTCTAGAGCTTTAACTTGGTATTGCTCTTCCTTATCCTTTTCAGTTTGGCTATCACTGCTGTGGCTGTGGTGAGCTGTGTGTATTTGATCCAAGTATTTGAAGCTGGACACTTCTTCCAGTGGTTCATCATCCATGGAGATGCTGGCATTGGTGTTGCTTATGCTATTCACCATTACTTTGACTTTCTCTGTGTTGAGTTCCATTCCAAATGCACCTGCTCTTTCAACAAGTTTGTTGGTCAGGCCTTACAGCTCACTGCTATATAAAGTCAATATCATCTGTGAAACACAGGTTGCAGACGGGTCTGTCACTGATTGAGATAGAAGTGTTGTGGTCATGAAGGGTTTCCTGCATAATTCTCTCCAGAAATAGGTTGAAAAGTGTTGGAGAAAGTAGTCAACTTTGTCTAATGCCAATAGTCATCTGGAAGAAATCTCCCATTTGCTTACACATGAGAACTGCACTGGTGACATGTTCATAGAGGGCCTGACTGACTTGTATGAGCCCTTCTTCTATGTTGAATCCTCTGAGGATGTGCTAGAGGATATCATGCCATACCTGATCAAATGTTTTTTTTAAATCAATGAAATCACGGAACAGGCCCCTCTAGCTTTGCAGACGTTTCTTGATGAGGACCCTACAGTTGAAGATTTGTCTCACTGTTCTCTGTCCAACTCTAAAACCTACTTGCTCTTCTAACAGTTCTTTAGTCTTGGATTTCAGATGGCTGAGGATAATACAGACCATAACTTTGCTAATGAGACTTATTGTTCTATAATTTTGGCATTGCTTGAGATTACCATCTTTGGCAGGGGTATCACCAGTGACCGTGTCCACTCTTTTGGCCACTTCTGTTCCCAAATCTTCTGGCATAGAGCTGTTAGAGCCTTGACAGTTTCTTCACTTCCTTTTTTTCCCCAGTTTAAAGGGTATATTGTCCACTCCAGGTGACTTGCCAGGTTTCAAGTTCCTTACTACTGCTTGTACCTCCTTCTTCAGTATTGTCAGACTGTCTTCATCTTCTGTAGAGTACTGGTCAGCTTGCAGTAAAGCAGTATCTGGATGGAACTTGTAATTGTAGAGGCCATAATTGGATTGGCATTACAGAATTACAAAGAAAGAACTGTACCAAATAAGAGAAACCACATCACTTGAAGAGTTTCAACAGCAATGACTAAAATGGATATCAAATGTAGCTCAAAGAGAAAACAATGGCAGAATCAAGATGCTGGCATTTCACACTTTTTTTTACAAAAGGTTAGGAATGAATGCCCCCCACCCCATCTCAAAACCACTTTTAATCATTGAGAAAGCAGTTGTATACAGTTGACAGTTTGGAAATTTCTGAATGAGTTCAGTGCCAGGCAAGACATCCATATGAAAGTCTTGATCTCATGAGACTATTTAAGAACTTGACTTGAGTTCTTATGTTAATGTTTTGGTTTTGTAGCATCTTGCAGCGTTAGAAAAAAACTTCCCCTAGTGCAGCATATCCTACGTTCAATTTCCTTAATTCAGATACTAAATTCTGATCCATACACCAATGTATTTGTATTTATTAATTCCATATCCTGAATTTTTATGGTGGATTCAGGGTATGTTGACCTTAGGGGAGGGGGACACGAATGCTCTTTTCTATTAGTAGATTCAATTGGGATATGTTATGGAATGCTTAAATGATCATTGTCCATCTCTTCAATCTGTGTGTGTGCAAATCATGGTCTACAAAGAGATCAAATAGTTTGGGATTATCATTTCTTCCTCATATCCATCATGAAGCTTGAAAGGATTCAGTATTAGGGTCTTCACCTGACATGTATGACTGCGAACTGATATAGTTCCTCCATTAGATCTGTACATTCAGTGGAATCAGAGTTTGGCAGATGGTTTCTGTTGTATAAGAAGAAGAAATCTCTATTGATGCAAACTATATATAAATATATTTTATTAAAATCTGACTGGAATGATTGTGTATCACCTATAGTTGTTGTAATGTATTAATCAATATAAAAAGTAGTTTTGCATTATAATGCTAATTTAGATTTGTTAAAAAACTGTTATTTCTTAATTGCAGATATTCCAGGGTCTTAATTGCAAAAATATTTTATTGTACATTTAAATTTGCTCTAATATGAGATTTTTATAGATTTTAAACATTTTATAATCTGGAGGCAGTGAAGTTTTTAAAAGTTTTAAAGATTCAATTTACAAGCAAAATAAGCAAGAATTTAATTAATTCAATATTTAGCTGAAACAAATGTTCATTTTAATGTATCCAGGCTGAAAAAATAACATTTATTGAATCTCCAGCAGCACTTGTGAAATTATCTAAAAAAAGAGAAATTTTCATTTATAAGAAATACATTGGGTATGATCAGAATCGTAAAACATGTTGAAAAATCAGGATAAGTGATAAAAAGTTAAAGCCTGAGATCTCTCAGATAAAAAGAAAAAGAATAAAATGAGAAAAAGTATAATTTTGTATGGCTTAGTATTTAGAATATCTCTTACGCTCACAATTTCATGTAGTTTTATAGTCCTTAAAAAATATAGTAAAGAAAAGTAACTTTGTAAATAAAATAAAATTCTTCTGTATTTTGTACACATAATAATGTATACTATTTTCCCTTTGTCAGTAAAGTAACATTTAGGAGGCTTAGATTTAACATTTTTGCCTGTAAGCATAAGTATATATTTGGGAACTTTTTATAAATAAAAGAAATGTTTTTGAATTTATAGTAACTGCACAGGAGGATTAGAAGAATTGTTTACTTGAAAATTTCTGCTCTAGCAATGAATTCATATTTCAAAGCTAAGGGTTTATAGTTTACACTGGACAATTTTAAGAAGAATACAGAGAGGAGAATGTTTTTTCACACATTACATCATTCAAAACATACATGCTAGTTGATAGTTGGCATGCTTGCACCAGAAGAATTCTTGAAGACAGGGTAACATGATTGCACAGAACACAACGTAATCAGAGTTCAACTCATGAATTTTGAGTTTCTATTAAGTAACTTGCTATGGCAATGTCCTACAATTAATATGCACATTTTAACTTTTATTCTTTATGGAAACAGATGAAGAGAAATAATTATTGAGTAAAAAATTCTTGATTGGTTTCTACATTATGGCTATCTTTGTTTACTAAGCCAACCAATTATACATATATTAATATAATTTTTGTTTATACATTATTTTTATAGATACAAATATTTAAGTAAATGCTGTTTATAATTAACAGTATTAACAACATTTACTGGCTTGAACATCTGAGAAATCTCAAAGAAAATATGTGTCCTCTTAACAGGAATCGAACCTGTATTCTACATGGAATTGTCATATAACCTGATATGCTATACCATTTAGCTACAGGGGAAGCATCTGGTTAGCTATAGGTTGTTCAGGGTCATCGCTAATATCTAGCTTATGCTTTTCCCTGGAATTTCTCAAAAGTGTTGTTTACATGTACAAGCCTTGTCACTATATTGTTGTGTCCATCGGATTCATATTCCTCCTCTTTTTCAACCTCTGGGAAGAATGACTCCTCTTAAAATAGCATCTGAAGAAAAGTTTCTATAGCCTACTGGACTATACCTTTTTCCAATCTCTCTTTCATTTTCAACATTTTAGCTGGATATTAGCGATGACCCTAAACAACCTATAGAAAAGCCTGTTGCTGTTTATCTGTACATGACCATATGTTTGTAGAAAATGGCACTCAATTTTCCTTAATACCTATTAATAAGGCAGAGAAAGTGAAATGTTTTCATTCACATTAGACTTTTAATTGATCTATACATATGTTGTCTGATGAATCCTGAGATTCACATTAAGTGACTGTGGCTAAAATTGAGAAAAATTCTGTTTTTTTGTAAGCTTTTAGATAATTTTCTTACATTATTCAGCCATCCTTCCACAAAGAAACATTTCCCCAAGGCATTATACATCATATTACTACAAGTGACATTCATATCTACAATTGTACATGGAGGTTAACTCCACATAACCTGCAAGTGGTTAAAGCCAAATTTGACCAAATGATGGAGCTTGGTATCATACACCCTAGAAACAGCAACTGGACTTCTCCATTAAATTTAGTCCCCAAAGGCATTGGTACTTTGTGGGATTATTGGTGCTTATTGGGCCCTCTAGTTGATCATAAAATTAGATACATATCCTATTCCTTATATCCATAACATCACAGCCCAAGATAAATGCATTTTCACTAAAATGGATCTCATCAAAACCTACCACCAGGTTCTATCTCCTGGTAAGAGTCATATGATATTCCCAATATTGTTATTACTGCTCCATTTAGTTTGTATCATGATATCAAGAAACAGCAATGTATTCTTGTTTCTGTTCTATAAGTAAATTCAATTGTATGTTTGATGTTATTTAGTTTATTTACAAGATCAGGTAATATTGTCTTGCAGAGATATATTAATAAAGTATTATCACTGTATTGGAAATATATTATTCTTTAGGTAAATATATTATGGAAAGGACCATTGTTTGAATTTCTAAATTCTCATATATAATTTGTGTATATATGTATGTGTGTGTGTGTGTGTATATATATATATATATATATATATATATATATATATATATATATATATATATATATATATATATATATATATATTAGTAGAATGGTGTTTCAACTTAGAGCAGAATATATACCTATCTGTATAAAATTTAAGTCTATAAGTAAAATATTGGTAAAATATGAAACCAAAGTTGTTATAAATATGAGAATGAATTTGTTAATAAAAAATACTTGATATTTCTTGCAGCAAATTATCAGGTTCAAATTGAAACAAAAGGAGTTTATTTTGAGTTACATAATTTTATTTTTACTATCATCATACAACCCCTGCAAAAATTATGTAATCACTTAGAAGTGTTTCATTCAGATATTTTTACCTTATAGAAAGTAAAAGATTGTAGAGATGACAAAACATTTTTTCTTAATAGCTATATATTGTGAGCTATACATAATATATTACTACACAAAAATTGACTAATGGCAGCAGATATCACAAACATTTAGCAACCAATCAGAGGAACTCTACAAAAATAAACATAACACTTGTGCCTGATTTCTAGAAGAAAAAGAAAATTATTTTCACTAGAACCAGTTTGATTTTGGTGAACATAGTAAGGAACACATCATATTTTCATTCAGACAGAATAATCAACCAGTCAAATGGTTCTGTTTATTTTTCAAAACCCTCTCAGTTTGGGAGCCAATAGTTAAGCTGAAAACAATTAAAAGTGAGCTGCTAATCTGAAAAAATCAGTAGTAGAAAATGAATTTCTTTCAAAAGGACTAACTCTTACTGCAGCAGTTTAAAAACTCAAGTGACTGCTACTCATAAAATTAAAGCTACAGACACAGAGACACCAGTTACAGATTGACTGTTTTTTTACCTTCCTCCTGAATATATGTGCCTGAACAAACCTCCTCTTTTTTATCAGCATATCATTTTTCTTTGCATATGTCACAATCCTTTTAATTCACCAAAGGCAAATTTAAAACTGAACACTAAATAACATTATCATACATTTTTTAAAATACCCATTTGTCTACAGTTTTTGTTCAATGGTTGATACTATTTGTTATAGCTATTTATCAATAATATGATTCATTTCCCCCATTAAAGGATCTGTCCTGAACACACATATTCAGGAGAACTCTGCTGATATGCAGAGCATCCCAAACCTCTGAATTTGAGATCCACTGCTTGTCGACCTCTCTGCCCTTGGACAGAGAGGAACCCAGACGAGGCAATGCCAAAGTGCAGAGTCACATCTGGAGAGATAAACAGCTACCTGACCCCATTATTACAAAGTCTACAGGGAATTTTTGGCCAAGCCTACAGGCTCAGAACTACCCCACATAAAAAACGGCCTTGTGCCACATCCTGCCCTGTGGGGAGGATTAGGTAAATACTGAGTATCCCAAACCTCTGAGTTTAGAATATACTGCTTGTCAACCTCTCTTTCTCTGGGCAGAGAGGAACCCAGAGGTAATGTCAGAATCTCATCTGGGGAGTTAGAGAGCTACTTGACCCTGTTATTACAGGGTCTACAGGGAATTTTTGCTTGAGTTTATGGTCTCACATAAAAATGGCCTTGTGCTACACCCTCTAGTGGGAAGTTCGGTTAAATACAGTGTATATCAAAGCTCAAGGTTATTGAACTCTCTGCTTTCCGGCATACAGGAACTCAGATGAGGCTATGACTTTGGGCAAAGTCTCATCTGGGGAAGTAGACAGCCACCTGACCCTGTCTATACAGGGTCAATGGGAAATTTTTGCCCAAGTGTACACTCTCGGAAAACCCCATGTTAAACTGACCTTGTGCCACATCCCAATTTGTGGGGAGCTTGGGTAAATACTACTTGTTGGACTCTGATTTTGGTTGGAGCGGAACTCAGGTGAGGCTGTGCCTACAGGCAGAGTCACATCTGGGGAAAAGTAGACAATCACCTGACCCTGTGTATGCGGGGTCTACAGGGAATTTTTGCCTGAACTTGAAAAGGCCACTGAGGGCAGTTGACACATAATGTGTTAACTGCCCTCAGATGCCATTGATGGATTTTATCAAGCTTTGATAAAACAAAGTAAGGGTTGTTCATTTTCTGTTAAAAAATTACAAGCTTATGCTTAACCAAGACAAATGTTATTTTAGACGTAGAAAAATAAAATTACTTGGAGATATTATATGTAAAAACAACATAAAACCCAATCTAGAATGTCTGAATCCATTACTTAGCCAACCTCCCAAAAGATTTACACGCTTTGCGTCATGCATTAGAAATGTTTGTATGCTATGTATATTGGATTTTATCATTTTCCGAAAGAAGTTCACTCTCTAAAAATCAGTATCAAACTTTTCGTTATCTCCCATAGCAAAGAAAGCATTTAACGAGTTAAAGTGGGGCATAGCAAAAGCAGCAATTTCTCTGCCCAATTATACACTATCTCTGGTAGTGGAGACAGATGTCTAAGAATACACCATAGCTGCCTCTATAAAACAGTTGGGGAGGCCTATGGCCTTTTTCTCCAGAACCCAGACTAAATCGTAACATAGGCATTCTGTAAAAGAATAAGCCTATGCTACTGTTGAATTGCTGAGAAAATGGAGGTATTATTTGATTGGGCAATATTTTAAACTAATTATAGACCAAAAATCAGTCTCATTCATATTGAACTCAAAAACAACAAGCAAAATTAAAAATGAGAAGATAGCCAGGTGGAGAATGGAACTCTTGTTTTACTCGTTTGATGTAATGTACCACACTGGTAAAGAAAACACAGCTATGGACACCCTCTCTCATGTATGTAGCTTAGCTGCTTGCAAAGAAGAGTTAAAGAAACTACATAGAGAGTTGTGCCACCCAGGTGTTTCACGCATAGTTCACATGATGAAAATCAAAAACCTTCCCTATTCAGTAGAGCATGTGAAAGAAATCACCAAATTGTGTAAGACTTGCATGAAAAATAAACCTAGGTTTTACTGTTCTAACACCAGCAAGGTCATAAAAGACATGCAATCCTATCAAAGAATCACATTGGATTTTAAAGGACCACTTCTGTCAAAAACTTCTAACAAATATATGCTGACAACAATCAACAAATGTTTGCATTTTCCTTTCATAATACCCTGCCCTGATGTAGCCTATACAATGGTCATACAAGCACTTTGCTCAGTTTTTGCTGTCATGTATATTCATTTGGACAGAGGGGCTTCATTTATGTCTGAATGCATAGAGTGGTTCCTACAAGAGCAAGGAATAGCCGTAAGTAGAACCTAATATAACCCTCAAGGTAATGGCCAGTGTGAGAGGTATAATGGAATAATTTTGAAAACTGTTCAACTAGCAGCTGCTGATAAAGGGGTAGCTTTAGAGAATTGGGAACAACTACTCCCAGAGGCCCTGCATAAAATGAGAATGTTGCTATGTGCCTCTACTAACACAACACCCCATGAATGATTCCTCCCATTTCCTAGAAGAGTGGAGCTTCTAGATATCAACCCCCATGGATGGGAAGACACAGTCTCACTAAAGGACATGGCACCAACAGAGGATGAATCGGGACCACAAGCCTAAGTGAGGGCTATCTTTGGGACATTTCAGCGGACTATGAAGAAACAGAAACAGGGTCTCCTTATGAAGATTACAAGTAACCCTTGAGCTCTCCCTCAAGTGGTGATGAACGAGTTTCACAGAAGAGAGCCCACCCACCTACCAATACTTCAGAGGATGAGCACGCTACTTGTAGAAGTAAAAACACAGCAGGATTAAATCCAGTTCTAGCAAGAAAGAGGAAGAATCTCATCATGCTGTGGTCAATCCACCATGGCCTCACAGACAGCAAAGGATGCCTGGTTGATTCAGTGACTTCTTCCCTTTGTAAGAACAAAGCAGGGGAGAATCTGGTATAATCCATCTCCTCCATTAATGGATCTGTCCTGAACACATATATTCAGAAGAACTTTTCTGATAGGCAGAGTATATTAAACCTCTGTTTGAAATACACTGCTTGTCGATCTCTCTGTCTTCAGCAGGGAGGAACACAGATAAGGCTATGCAAAGGGCAGAGTCTTATCTGGGGAGGTAGACAGCTACCTGACCCTGTTTATATGGAGTTTATGGGGAATTTTTGCCTGAGCCTATGGGCTCAGAATGCTCCACGCTAAACAGGCCATGTGCCACATCCCACACTGTGGGAAGCTCAGGTAAATACTGAATATATTAAACCTCTGAGTTTGAGATGCACTGCTTTTCAACCTCTCTACACAGAGACAGAGAGGAACTCAGATGAGGCTATGCTGAATGGCAGAGTTTCATCTGGGGAGGTAGACAGCAACCTGACCCTGAGTATTTGGGGTCTACAGGTAATTTTTGCCTGAGACTAGGGGCTCAGAATGCCCCATATAAAATAACCAGCCTTATGTCATGTCCTGCTTGTGGGGAACTCGGGTAAATACCAAGTATATTAAAGCTCAAATGAGTCAGGTGATTCTCTGCCTTGTCGACTTCTCCAAATTCAGACAGAGAGGAACCCAGATGAGGCTATGCTGAAGAGCAGTTTCATCTGGGGAGTTAGACTGCTATCTGACCCGAAGTATATGGGGTCTCCACGGAACTTTTTGCCTGAGCCTACAGGCTAGAAAAGACCATGTTAAGCTGGTTTTGGGCCACATCCTGCCGTGTGGGGAACTTGGGTAAATACTGAATATATTAAAGTATATGAAAAGTGTATTGTCTAAAACAATGTTACTGGATATACAACTTTATTTTTTCATTCATTCTTGGTATTGTTGGAAATTAAAAGCTTTGTTGCAATATTTGTCATTGTACTAAATAGTAATATTGGGTCAACTACATCTCTGGCTTTATGAAGCATACCTTAAACAAATTAAATGCAATTATTTTAACTAATGGGATAACATTTTACTGATCAAATTGGGGAAAATTATGGATTCACTCATTGTTAAGGGGAAAATTATCAACTCATCAACAAAAATAATCATAATTAGTACTTTGTACTTTCTTTTCACACATTTTTTTCAATATTCTCAATCAAGCAGGTTCTGTTCCAACTTTTTCAGTAGCGATTGACAAATCAGTTGTATAACTTGGAGTCTGGTTATGGACTATTTTCTAAAATATTCACCATAAATTTTCAATTGGATTGAGATCTCGACTGTTTATTGGTTATTGGGATGATATGTTTTTCTTGTAGAAAAACTTTAACCCTCTTTGCTCTGTGACAAGATGCATTATGATCCTGGAAAATTACTTCATTATTACCAAACTTATTTTTCCATCAAAAGAATGAAAAAGGTGTTCAAAATTACAATGTTGACTTGTGGATTGACTGTTGTGGTAATGGTAACCATCTCCCTGACATGCAATCCTATATCATAAATGAATGGGTAAATTTATTTTTCTTCAGCCCTCATTATATGTCATTGGAACCAGACAAAATAACTGGCATCATCCATTAATGAGGTCAATGTACTTTCATCTAATCATCTACACTCTGTTTGCATCAAGTGTATGGCAACATAACTTTGTTTTCTTTTGTTTATGTGTAAGTGCAAGTTTTTGTTTGGACTTTCTTTATGTCACTCCTATTTCATTCAGCTGATTTCTTACAGTTTTGTCACAAAAATTGACTCCTGTTTCTACTAATTTATTTTTCATTTATTTTGTTGTAAATTTTCCATTTTTAAAGCAAATTGCTTTGAGTCTTTGATCTTGACACATTGAGGTTTTCTATGGTTTACCTGTATATTTTTCTTTTAATAATAGATTTTCTTCTAGAAGGTGTTTTGTAATTCTTTTCATTGTTTCTATTGAAAGCTCTTGTGTTGAGGCCATATTTCTTTTCAATGAGCCCAAATCGTTAAGGTTTGAATATTTGTTTTTAACTGTATATTAATTTGCACATATAGACTTGTAAACATCATTTATGTGTGGTGATTTCATAATTTTTGATATTAAAGCAAAAATTTAAAGTTTGAAATGATTTGAAGTATTAATCTAATATATTTTTATAGATGTAAAAATAATTAGCATAGTTACCTCTTTATTTGAATTTAGTTATATTAAATTCAATTGAAATAATAGTTAATGAAATCTGAATTCAACTTAATGTTTTGACATTGTAAGCAGACAGTCTGTAAATATCTTGTAGGCATGAAATGAATCAAACATACACATATATTCTTTTTCATACATTTTGTACTCAGCAAAATGTGATTATAAAGAAAAAATGTAATAAAACTTTGTATTAAATCTTACTATATTTGTAGAAATTAATAACAAATGAAGGAAACAAAAGGATAACATATTAAAAAGTATTCAAAATACTAGAGCCTAAAGTTCAAAACTCTAATTAAACTCAATCAACTACAAAGACAGTCTATCTAAATATGACAAGAGATATACATCAAATTCATTATTATCTTAACTGTTTTTCCAATCATCTCTCTGATATGGCAAACTCTGTCAGATTTTATAATCACCTATAGTAATTATAGCATGAAATCAATGTAATGGATTGGCTTATAACAAATGTACTGTTATCCTTTGAGTTTTAAGTGCATCACGTTTTAAACAGTAATTTTCCAGTCATCAAACAATAAAATTCATTTATGAGAGTTACATTAATGACGAGTTAAGCACAATAGCCCTGATTTCATACTCAACTAATCACCACACTTTATTCAAGCCAAATCAGAGAAGATCAGTTAATAAGCGATAAAAAATAAAAATTTCAAAGATCAAATGTACAGTCCAAATAAAGAAACCTTACCCAATTTTTATAATTCTCCCTTAATTGGTCAATTAAAAAGATACTTTGGAAAAAAACAACAAACAAACAAACATAAAAGTTAAGGAAAAAAAAACAAATAGAAGACATTGATGGAAAATTGGGAATCTGAATAGTTTAAAACAGGTTAGAGGTGATGGCATCCAAGGGAATTTGTGAATTATGGGATACAACATAAAGATCACATCAGACTTTCAAGATTTTTGCACCTACCTTAAACCGTTGAGAAGAGATGAAGTACGTCTGAAACATTGTGGAAATATAGAAGCTTTATAGCCAAGTTGGTGTTAAAATCTCACAGAATCTAGTATTTACAAAAGCATTCCCATTCAGCTGTTTTTGAATGGAAACCTGATATGACTTTCTGAGAGTGATCATGAGAAAATGTAAAATATCAAATCATCATATTTAAATACCTTGAAATTTGTGGCTGATTTAGTGTCAAAGATATTTGCATAAGAAGAAAACATGTGGTGCAGTTTGAATTTGTGACAATTCTTGTATATGATGATGTTTCAAATCATTAACCATTTTCTGTAGCCAACTGTTCTTCATCTGATAAAGCAAGAATTCCCTAAGTTTATAAGGAAGATATACATTTTACTCATAGCTTAGAATAATAAATTAAGAATTCATTTTGTTTTAATGAAATAAATAAAACTACCATTTCAATGTTGAATTTATCAAATTTCTTTGTATGAATACTAATTGTGGCAGAGCTATGAAGGGTAAGTTTTGTATAATTATTTAAATTTTAACTACTTTGAAGTTTTGAATCAAGAAAAATGTTATTATTTGTTGATGTATAATCAGAGAATTAGAGGTTTGCCAGTTTTCAGAGGTTCTATAAAATCAGCAGAAAAACTACATTATTAATAATAACAAATAAAAAGTAATACCATTAACTATTTTGTTATAAAGTTCTAATATGAATATCATAACAGTGGAATTTGTCAAATGTTTTCTCCATGATAATATTGCTTTACTTTTTTCTCTTCTTTGATGTTGATAATAATATTAATTTTAAACTGATGTAAAAATGTAAACTTAATATAAAACGTTCCTTCTACTAAAGCAGAATAGTAACTGAAAGCACTTGGTATTTGATTTCTTCATAACCATGTTACTGTACTAACTCTAAAATAATCTCATAATATCTTATTTTACTAGAGCTGAAACATACATGGATTAATAACATAAAACAGATAACAATAAATTTATTAAATAGAAGTAAAACATGGTCTATTTTCTGATCTAAACAATTTATTCCAGAGAGAACCATAAAAGAAAGAAATCACAACTGAAAGGAATTTCCCAAATGGATAATTTCAAGAAAATTGCAACAAGAGTTTCATGAAAGTAATATCAGAATTCCTAAAAGGGGGCCTCTGTGTACATGAAAATGGGTGTATATAAAATAATGATATCTTAAAAATAGCATCAAGTGAATACAGCTAGGAAAGATGCTTTAAAAAACAGTAAAATTTATTATAATCAAACAATTTTAAAAACTGATGTGATTTATGATAAAATCTGCAGATATAAAACTGCAACAAAATTAATCTAGTTTTATTTACTTTAGTTGTTCCTGTAGTTTTACTTTTAAGATTTTTGAACAGGAAAGAGAATTTTCTTGTTCTTAGCTTATAGTATTACACACACACACACACACACACACACACACACGCACATATTAAATGATCTGTTCATTTTTAGGTAGGTAGCATGTCACTCCCAATATTGTATTAAACGTCAAGCATTTTGAAAAACTACTTAGATGTATTACAATGATTTGCTTTATTGGGCAAATTTTTGTTTTCCATAAATAATTCTTATTTTGAAGCCCATAATCAGTAGTCAAGATTTGTAAATGAAGAAAACCACTTTAGGCACGCTATCTAATCATATAAAAAACATTTTCAGTTGTAATGATGAAGAATCTTATAATGAAACTAGTTCCATAAAAAGGTAAAAATTTCATTCAGTTAGGTAGAAGGCTTTGCAGTTTTCCTATTCAACTTTGTGAAATTTTACTAAGGCAAAATTGGAAAACTTGAATCTCTCACATAACAGTAATTTAAATTATTCAATATTTTCAAAATTTGATTTTCTTCCAAAGTAGAACATTTATTCTGGAATGGTATCTGATCATACATTAGCAAAACTAAAGAACAAATTAAATATAAAAGCAAATTTAGAATGAAATTGTAAGGTTGTTGACAAGAGGATAATAATGTTTATTTTATTATTTACAACAATTTTTTTCATATACTAAAGAGAGGTTGATAATCTGTAAAAAACAAATCAATCATATACTAAAGTTTTATTGAATGTTAAAAGAAAAACAAACAAAAAATGAACAAATCCATAAGAAATTAATATTTTCAGTCTAATGAAAATCTTCTTCAATAGCAAAACATATTTATTTAATATGAAATGCAATACTGGAATATCCCTCTTTTACATAAGCAAGTCAACTGCTTTCAAATCTATTCTAAAACATATTAAATATAAAATAGGAAAAGAAAAAATATTGAAACTATATCAAAAATATTTTTCAGTATGTTATGATTTGGTGACATATAAGAATCATATGGAACAGAAATGTTTTTAATTTAAGGAAGTGTCTCAACTTGAATTCTTAATCTATTTTTTGTGAATATTGACAGAATAAATAATTGTCTTTTAGGGTTGTAATGTTAGTATTTGGTCCCATTAAATTATTCATGTGCTAGTTTTTGATGTTTCGTGCATTATTACATGAGAAATGAAAGTGATCCTAAGAATAAGTGGTTTTCTAAATTTGCTAGTTGATGGAGTAAATTCCAGTATTCTGGTATTTTAAAAAAGGTTTTCTGCAGTTAGTATAATCCCAAGAAGGTAGAACTGAAAAATGGGTTGTAGATTAAAAGCAGTAAATTGATAAGGAAAATACAGTTGATAAAACAACAAAAAAAAAGATCATTTCAAACACATACACAGTTAAGAACGTAAATTTAAACATACATGAAGAGATAAGAAGAAAAAAAATTCCACACCTTTCTTGCAGCTGTTTCCCAGGAATAAGTCCTGCTCGTAAGTTGCTGTCTCCTTCTTTGCGAGCCTGCCACCATAAAGGGTCCTCTTGGCTAACAATCTGGAGAACATCTCCTTTCTGGAAAGAAAGTCCTGCTTCTGGGCATGGGATTATGGGATCATCAAATGGGTCGTAGTCAAATAAAGCTCTAAGTCGAATCTGTGGGGTACGAAAGTAAGTCTGGAAATAACCATGGTAACAAGCAAGTGTAAGCGATGAGTGCACAGTGATTGGGAAAGTGAGGAAATAAGGGAGAATCAAGGCAAAAATAGGAGGATGAGTGAAAGAATAAGTGGCACTTGAAAGAAAATCAATTAGATTTTGTAAAATAGTCATGAAATGTTGACCACTGTCTGTAGTCTGTGATGGCTTTAACTATTACTTCAATGAAATAAAATTTCAATTTTATTTCTTTAAATCATCAACAAAACAATTCCTATCAAATTCTGAAGTAAAATTGTAGTGACTAATAGTCACTCTAGTGAGATTAGTCCTATTGAACATTTCCTGGACATCCTCATCTAGTCAGCCTTTTTCATTCTCTTGATAAAAATTAATGCCTAAATGAAGATAAATTGCATCCTATAAGCATATATTATTTTAAAGAGTTTCAAAAGATGATGAAATGCATGTTATACCTTAATTCTTCCATCTGTGTATTCATTAAGTTATTAATGGCAACATTTTTACAGATTTCCTTGAATAGTGACACTTTCCTTCATTTATTCCTATTGCATGTAAAGGATGAAAGAAAGTGGTCTTGAAAAAAACTGATATAAATTCCTGAGATTTGGCATTTGGAAAATCTGTGATAGACAAATAGTATAAATACAATTAAAGCTGATGTTTATGGACATATTTGTTTGCTTTTATTATTGAGTTAGTGTTATAAAATATGATTTCCTTCATATTTTCTCAGTCCATTTATTACTTGTTTTCTATTCAAACTTTACATATTTCTGTTTCTGTGTATTCATCACAACAATGGCAGACAAGAAAATAAAATTTCTCTATCACAGTACTTATTTATAACAGATATCTTCTATCGCCAATATGTGCAGAAGAACATTTTCTTTAATCAAAACAATCATGATTGAAGAAAGAGTAGAAGGAAAATAATAATTATAAAAACAGTTAATTAAATGATAGCCAAGCTGTGCCTATGGAAAGACAGGCATGACAAAAAGAGTAGATAAAAAAGAAATAATCTCAGAATCAGATATATTTTAGAGCATCTTCACTGAAAACTAAAGGTAACACATGAATGAAAATAAAGAATCTTTTCTACTATCTTGAGTGAAACTGGAAGAAAGTACAAATATGAAATTAAAAGAAAAAAATGGTAGCACTCTATTAAAAGACAATACTTTTTATGATATAAAGTTCCCATAAGACAATGTATAAAGAATGTCATGCATAATTGCTAAAGTAGTTTTATGAAACACAGCACAAATAAAAGACAAACTTGAGCTATTTCTAGAAAGAGTAGATTAACCGACCAGCTATCTTGGAAATGTTCAAATTCTTTCACATAGCAACTATTTTTATCCTTGACTTGTCGATATTTTTTGCTATATAAAGAGGCATAAACATGCAAAATGTATGACTTTAGCTTTAGTATGCAGGCAAAAGACTCACAGAATTTCAGTTGCTTCATTCAAAAACTTCATTTCTTTTTTTCACAGATGTTATGAGATAAAAAAACTTAAAACCAAATTACATTTTGATGGAAGAGCTTCAGGAAAATTTAATTGGAATTTATTAATTTATTGCAATCTTTGATAACATGAGATGGACATACAATGTTCATGAAAGCAATGCATAAGAAAACTAAATACTGGGAATAAAGTCAAATTCAACAGATGTCATCACATTTTTCCACAATATATGATAGCATACAGGGACAGCAGGGGCATCCAAATTAGATACACTCTGTTAACCATAACTATTAGGAATGAAAAGTGCAAAGGAAACTAGTATCTTAATTGGTAACTCTTCTAATTTACAGCCAGCTCCATTTGCACATGTAAACCTTGTACATTACAAATATGTTTTTTTTTTATGTGACAACATGAAATATATTTCATGTTGTCTCATCAAAAAAGACATATTTGTAATATACAAGCCAACAAAAGACCAGCTTCAGCAATATCCTACACTAAGGAACTCCATTGTCTTTTACTCTTGTATCATTCCCTTTTCTCAGCATCAATAATCCAGAGAACAGAAAAATACAACAATAGAAATTATAATCTTCTTGCAACTGCAACAAAAGCTTTTTTAAATAATGAAAATCCTCTCAAAGCTCAAGAAACAGATCAATAATAGGGAAACAAGAGAGAAACTAGCAATTTCTACAGGCTTTATGGAAGAAACTTAGAACAAAATCATCTCAACCTGTAAAGATACTGGAAAACTTAGAAACTTTTACAATCTTTGAATCTTGCCATTAAAGCTATAAAATTATTGCTGAGGACCATAGCATGGGTCAAGAGAAGGGTTGTACAGGAAGTATAAAACTGTTGATACAGATAATGAATAAATAAGTCTTCTAAAATCAAGTTACATAGAGTATTTTCTGTACTACTTTAGCCAGTCATTTTGTATTAGTCTCTAATTAACACATTTTATTTCAGGCAAAAGGGGCTTGAAATATGTAGTGTTTCTATATCAGAGTTTTGTGCTTGTGACTTGCCAAAGGTTTTATTACCACAATTGATCTATTAGTAAATATACAAATTCAAGTTTATAGCCCACAAATTCTATTGTGTTTTGTGCTGGCTAAATCTTTGGATATATTCCTATGTGCTACAACAAAGGTAGTTGACAATTTCTTCCATTTTTTTTCATCTTAAGAATTTTGTCTCCATTGAGAAATCTTTATTCTAGTAGCTTGGAATGAGAAATGGGAGAGCTTAGTTGGGCTTATTATATTCACTAATATGCAAATATACTTGGGAAAAGGTATGAATCCATCTCCTCCTCTCAGCTATGGGTTAAATAGTAGTACTTGTATCTGGAAAATCATTATTATTCTCAAAAAATATTCATTATTATTCTCAAAAAATATTCATTATTATTCTAAAAAACTTATTAACTCACAGAACATTATTCTTACAGACCAAAATATGTCCCGGCTTTAAATAACCCACAAAGAGTTGATAAGCTGTAAAAAGCAAATCAATCAATTTTATTCTAGTGTGTTCCTTTTACTATAAAAAGAATAAGAGCTGTCATATATATATATATATATATATATATATATATATATATATATATATATATATATATATATATATATGCTGTATCTTTTACAAGCCAAATTCTTTCAGGATGTAGGTGATCATATCTCTCCACAACTTTAGTTGCTCTAAGTTGCTTTTTGATGTTTTACCATCTCTTTTTGTTCCTATTCTGCCATTCATTCATGCAAAATTGTTAAATTTCCCCTGCTTCTCTTGCTGTCAATATGCCATGTGAGTGTTAAATTCTCTAGGCCCACTTTTCTCAGTATGTGTCCTAGAAATTTAATCTGCCTCTTTCTGATTGTATCACCCTACAACTTTCCCACAGATGAAATGTTGTGTGTCTCTTGCCGTTCTATTGCTACTTCTATGGCATGTGTTCTGATGAGTTACATTCCTTAGTCCTACCACCCTAACCTGCCATACAACATACACAAGGATGAATCATCCCAATTTCCTTCCGATTCATATACTAATAAGTAAGTTCCATTTGGATAGCTTCTTCCCAAGAACTGTTGCTTTGTGGATGTTTTCCCAATCATTACAATCTTGACCTCTTTAAGTCTAGAGATAGCCATTATCTTTCCTGCATAGCCCCATGAACTTCACTCCTTGCTCTTTATTACACTCATACAATACCATACAGTAACGCTCTACCTTGAGTGGCCTTGTATTGGGTGAACATTAATATTAAAAAAGTATGAGTTTCCTTGTAGTTCTTATTTTTCTTAAGACATCTTCATTGTTCCCATGTTCTGTCCATGGCATTCTTAGCATTTGTTGGTATAACCCATATCTTTTTAAGTATTATCTTCATCTATGAGGAAATTGTCTAGCATTCACTGTCCTTATAGTGGAAGATTAATATTTATATATGTTATCCAAACATTTCATATATTTATATATGTCATTCAAACATGTCATATATGTTTTTATATGTTAATAAGCACAAATAAAGGAAGATAAAACTCAATTTTCAAAGCAATAGTTCAAATACAACAAATTTGACAGGCGAATTATGCAAAATAGGAAAAGACAAAATTATTTGTACAGTAGAAAATATTTGTCTATATTTCTGAGATGAGGTATTATGTACATTATTTACATTATTTGAACTATTGTCCTCATCTTTGTTGCCATATTTATTACAACGTTTCAGCCATTGTATGCACTGGCCTTCTTCAGGTGGTTGGAATGTCGAACTGAACCCTTTATTTCGCTCTCTGGGGTAGACTGTTCTAGTTCCACGTGCCATGTTTAATGGATGTCAGTTATCAGTTATCTCCTGTTAATTTTTCCTTCTGAAAGTTCTCCACTGCCTTAACCAGGTATTGAACTCACACTCTTTGGGTCCTGTCACTGGATCTAACCAACGCCTTTATAAAGGTGTTGGTTAGATCTTTATAATAGTGTTGGTTAGATCTAACCAACACCTTTATAAAGGTGTTGGTTAGATCCAGTGACAGGACCCAAAGAGTGTGAGTTCAATACCTGGTTAAGGCAGTGGAGAACTTTCAGAAGGAAAAATTAACAGGAGATAACTGATAACTGACATCCATTAAACATGGCACGTGGAACTAGAACAGTCTACCCCAGTGAGCAAAATAAAGGGTTCAGTTCGACATTCCAACCACCTGAAGAAGGCCAGTGTGTACAATGGCTGAAATGTTGTAATAAATATGGCGACAAAGATGAAGACAATAGTCTGAATAATGTAAATAATGTAGAAAATATTGTTTTAAATTGATTGATTTGTGTGAGTATAAGTAATTTACATAATTATTTTATCTGTGAAATCATCTAGACTATTTATTGAGTAGAATATTTGTGATAATTCCAACAAAGAACATCATGTGGTGCATAGAGTGTCACCATTGTTATTCTTATATTAACAACGTGATGGAGAAGACAAGGGAGCTTAGTGTTGACTTGAGTCAAAGAATTATTAACTTCCACAAGTTGGGAAATAGTTACAGCACTACTTCAAACTGGTTAGCTATCCCTAGATAAAGTTTAAACAGTTTGGCATGACAGAGAATTTGCCTGGGCATCAAAGAAAACCCAAATTATCACTGAGAACTGCATGAAAACTATGTTCTGAGGTTAATATAAAACCAAGAGTTGTTTTGAAAGACATCAGCGTAAGTATTCATACAATACATTGTTGCTTAAATAGAAATGAGTTGTATGGAATCCGACTACGACAAATCCATCTTCACAAACCATGTCACATTAATGCCAAAATGATCTTGGACAAAGAAAACTGCTTTTGGGAACAAGCACTGTGGAGTGATGAAATAAAAATTGAGCTTTTTGAACATAGTGATGTACCAAAGATTTAGCACAAGAAAGATGAGGCTTTCCTCCCAAGGCAACATTAAAACATGGAGGTGGCTTGATGGTGTTTTGGGGTTCTTTTAGCTCAAGGGGGACTGGACAGTTAAGTAGAATAATGAAATCTGCAGACTATATCAAAATTCTGGATGAAAATCTACAACTATCAGCACAAAATCTTTATCTAGGTTGGTGATTTACTTTCCAGCAAGATAATGATCCCAAACATACATCTAAATCATTGACAGCGTTGCTTCAGAAAAAGAATGCATTTCTGCCATGGCCTTGAAGGAATCCTGATTTGAATCCTATTGAAAATCTATGGCTAGAATTGAAAGTTTGAATAAATTGTCAGTCACCTGTCAAATTTGTTTTATTTAACCTATTGTTCTGAAAATTGAGCTTTTTATTCCTTTTTAATTGAGCTAAAAAACATGGTATCATACGAGCATTAAATTCTGAGAAATGGATAAAAATATTCAAAATTGATGGGTGTATGAATAATTTTGTTGTTGACTAGTAATTCATAAAGTCTAGGTATCATAGAGGAAAGTTCATCAGAACAATAACCATGAAAATATTTGAGAAAAGGCACAGGGAAGCTATGTTACAGTGGTGGGAAAGTGACTGAAGTCAAGATACCAGGTCAGGACCAGTAACATTGCAGATTTTTCTTTGTATATTCTCAAGAATCTCTAAATACATTGATAAATAATATATCTATATATAGATAATAATAATATCTTCTAATTTCATGGGTTCTTGTAAGATAAGGTAGTGATAAATTGGAAATAATAATGGAAATTTTTTATCTAATTCTAGATTGATTTGTACCAAATTGACATCATCACTTTTACCCATTGTCAATAAATCTCATTCTAACTAAAAAGTGATTTATATTCAGTAAGCATTCATGCAGAGATTTTGTCATAGGTTTCTGTCTGAGAAAGATTCTTTTTTAATTTTATGAACTTACAATGTAATATATACAGATATATTAGATTTTCTTATGTACAACAAATTAAAAATTAAAAAAAAAACAAGTATACAAAATATATTAAAATTTTTTTAAATAATTGGATAGCTGAAAATATTAATGATAGACAATTCAGTAGAGTATGAAAAAGTCTATTTCATGCAATCTATTTCTAATCATCTGAGAAAACTTTCAAAATATATGTATTCACTATATTGATTTTTAATGATTTATACAAATGCTTTATAACTTGGAAGACTTTACTTTTAAGAAAGGTATGAATTTTTAATCTTAAAGTATGATTAAGATCATCTTTGAATATTTTAGTTGAATATTTAAAGCTTTATTCTTTTCTTGGAGAGGGTTGAATATTCTGGATCTGAAAGTCTTTCTTTTTTACAAATAACAAAAAGAAATGATATATTGAAATTAAAGAGAAATTAGAGATTTTATTTTGGAAGTAAATATTTACTTAGTATCAGTGAAAATTATAATATTTTGTTTGGTAAATTAAAGTCTTCAGCCAATCAAAAGGTGATCATTTACAAATTACATAGAGTACACTTCAGATGTTTATTTTTACATTAGGAAGATGTTAAACATAACACCTAAGAAATATCTTTGCACAATATCAAAATGAATAATGTGAATCAGAAATCTCATATTTACTTATTAGAAAGGCTGTTAAATATAGAGGGATACCTACTACTAATGACGACAACAAAGATGGTGGGACAAGTCATAAGATAAAAATTAAAAAACATTTAAGCTATATTAGTTTAAATAATTAATGATAATTAAAAATTATAATTAAAACTATAAACATTTTTAACATATTGGTTCAAATAACCTAGGATTGAGTTTGAAATGGCTGTGTAGATCTTGGGAGTCCCTTTTCTATTAATTCAAATACAAGTAGTGCTGTGAAGTATGTATGATATCCAATAATTACTGATGAATCTATAATCTCAACAAATAAATTGCAACAAGAATTAAAAATTGTTGGTTTCAATCTCAGTGGAATGATCACTAAAAACGTTCCCTCACCAAATTTATAGACAAATCATACAGCTACATGCTAGGATTTCTTAACCAATAAAAAGATCACTTCTTGGACTTATCACACCATTCTTACTTTTTGCCTCATTATTGTTGCTTTGCCTAGTTTTGTCCTACATATATTATTTGCTTCATATTACTTTGCCCAGTTCTTTTTCTTTCTTTTATTATTGTTTATTGGAAACTTTGTCAATTCCATTTGTTGGGAATTTCTTCCAATTACACTAAACAATAGCCAATTACTCTACAAAATAATGCTATAAAAACTGAAAGTGTAGACAGTTGTTTATAAATGAACATGAATGTAGCAAAATGATCTTGATTTTTTGATGTTAAAAAATATCAGAATACCAGGATTATTTTGCTACAAATATATTCTTAAATTCACTAAAGTATTAGATTTTCTATTAGTATTAGTGGTAATAATATTTTCAGTTTATTAGATGGAACATTATCAGCTATTATTTTTCACAAGTATTTCTTTCATCTTATTTGTGTTGCTTTTTATCACAATGTTTTGGTCTTATAGTTGTAAAAGAAATCATCAAAATAAGGTAAAAGAAATATTAGTCAAAGTTGAATATTATTTTTAGCTTCTCATTTTATCACAGAAAAACCAAACGGTTTCTGTTGACATGAAAACCTATGATGATTTCTAATACAGAGCATGAGTAGTCTCAAGTTTCATTCTCAGTGTTTGTCTCAGTTCATATGTTTAAAACATAACAGACAACTTGTCAATAATGATGCTATGTATAAGCCAGCATTTTTACTTTCTCTGAAGCAAAACAATTGATTTTTTCAAAATAAAAGAATTAGAGGCCAAAACTTTGCAATGGAAATTTGCAGTAAATAAAATAATATTTTGCATAATATTTCCCATTAGAATTCTGATAACTGATGCCTTTTGAAATTTTGTAAGAAAAGATCCACTTTGCAGCAAAGGAAGGATATTTTATTGTTGGATCAAAACGAAACAAATTATAGAGTCAAAGATCAATTTTTATTACACTGGCAAAATTGTTTTTCTCTAATATATGAAGAAAAAGGCAGACAAGATTATACAAAAGACAAACTTTTCTGAATATAAAAAGTATCCACTTTCATATAGACATACTCTAACCAACCACGTTCGTAAATACATATAGCCTCAGTTAAAGATTTCAGGTATTAAGTAAAATATCTTCTTGTTCTATATGTCATGTCCCTTCAGGACATGAGCAATCATGACTCTCCTCAATGTCCTATCCTTTGTTAGCTGTTAGTAAGGGTTGTTTTTTCATTATCCCACCCAATTCCTATTCTGGCATCTATTTACACAAACTCTTTAGGAAGGTTACTAACTGATTATCTCTGTTTTTCCTGCCTTATATATATCCTGTGAAATTATCTTGGCCTACTTTCCTCATTATATGTCCCAGAAATGTTTTTTTCTGATTCTAATTCTTACTTTCCCTTATAAATGACAGCTTTAAAATCAAAAGAAAATTTTAAATTGCAAATGTGCTTCTCCTTAAATAACTAGTGTTTCGATGAATAAATTCATGTGTGGCTCTTAATAAGAAATCAAGTTGAAGTTGAATGTTACTAAAATTTCTGAAGAAAATATCCAGTTCAGATAGTTATAAATATTTTTGCTAACCTATAAATAATTCTAATGATTTTTTATAAAGCTATATGAATTAATAAATAGAAGATTGGGCAGAAGATAGCAGTCTCCAAGTTTTTAATTTCCAGCAGCTTCAATAAATAAACCTAAACTACAGAACAATGTTCTTATTTGATGAATTACATTTTTAAAATTGGGTATCTATAAGCTTAATGAAATAAATGATTAAAATCATCATAAAAAATTAAATGAAAAATATTTTCAAAAGAAATGTTCAAATTAGCAAAACCTGCTTATAATCAGTTATTAAAATTATATTTAGATCATGGATAATATCTTAATGTATTCAAATATGTGATCTTCTATACATTGTTTTTAACAGAACAGAATTAGTATGTAGGGATGCTGAAAAATCCATTGCCTAACCAAAAATTCTGGTATTTGGTCATGAGATAGACCAAGAAATTACCAACACTCATTTGTACATGTATATTTCTTGACATCTTGATTTAATTCTTCAAAAAGATGTAGAATGTGCTTCTTACTAAAATACAGTCATTATGTTCAACCAGCTAAAAAAACATGTGCACACATACATCACGCACACCTTTTCTTTTGATGAATTTGAAAAAAATCAAGCAAAATAAATGCTGTGATCATTTTGTACTTGAGTATCTCAACAACTAACCAAATGTGATGCTAAGTCTTATTATTCAAGCTAATAAAGAACAGAGTAAGAGATTTTACATGATATTGTTAATATGATCATATATCTTAAGATCTATATTTTTGTCTTCAACAGAGATGTAGTTGTGTCTGTTTATATGAGCTGCAACCAAATTTATTTGGGAGATGGGAACATTTCTTGCCACACAATCAAAAGATAATACTAGTTTTTTATATATATAAGAAATATTTCCAGGACCACTTACAAATAGTATGTATAATTTTAATACATTCTTTAATCTGATTAAATAAGTAGAGATTTATCTTGGACAACAAGTCAACAATTCTCTGGCTAATTTCATGGGGAATTATTTCAAGGATAAATATGTTTTTGGTTTATGGATTTTGGTTGCAGCTCATATAAACAGACATGACTACATCTCTGTTGAAGACAAAAAAAGTGGTTATTACATCTTCAGTTGAAGCCATAACAGTTGATAAGAAAAAAAGAAGAGATTATAGTCTGCATAGCACAAGTGCCCTCCAGGTTATAAAAAGTTTCCATAAAAGGAATATGTATTGATTATTGTTAATGCCTAAAGTAGAGGAGGAATTTTGAGAGCAGTTTCCCCACAATGGCTTTTATCAGTGTCCTGCATGATGTTGCACATACACTGGAACATTTCACCTTATACAAACTATTAATCGTTTTTATCAAGTATATGAAAAAGCACTTCTCTATGAGATTAAAAAAGGCATAGTATAGAATGTATGCAGAATGATAACACCTACTTCAATTTTTGGTAATGGTTTTCCATCTTAATTGTTTCGTCAACTCAAAAACTTTTATATAAAATAAGATTTAAATACAAACAGGTAAATTATATATGAGAGGAGGATAATTTATAATAAGATGTGTTGACTGGAAGCTCATTTGGAGACAGTACTATGGCTGTAGTACTGTTGACTAAGTCAACATAAAATCATAAAAATATCAAGTTAGCACAAAAGTATTACAAAGTCTTCAAAATTAAAGATTAAAAAAAAGAGAAGTTTATTTAAAGATAATATATTGTAAGATATTGCTTCTTTAATTTTAAAAAATTCAATGAAAGATTTTCTTGTAATATTTGTTGCATCTTACATAATTGTTTGATCAGTTGGTAAGTTCTGTTCCCCAGTTTATTAAAGAGCAAACAAAATTTTAACTTTTCTATATTATAATCTGTATTATTTATAAAAAAAACATAACTTATACTCAGACAATATCTGTAAAGACTTAATTACAGATAAAATTGATAACAAACTCTAATTTCTACTATTTACATTGTTTGGACTATTGTTCTCATTTTTATTGTCATATTCACAATGTTTCGGCTGTTGTACACCCCGGCCTTCTTTAGATAATATATGTTGGAATTTCAAACTGAACTCTTTATTTCATCCACTGGGGTAGATTTTTCCAAAGTATATCACCTGAAGAAGGCTGGAGCGTACAATGACCAAAATGTCGTGTATATGACATTAAAAATGAGGACAATGTATTTAGTGTAAATAGTTACAATACCTCATCTAAGAAATATATACAGAAATTCTAATTTTTTTACAAGGAATTTATTCAAGATTGATTGGTTTCATTCTGTTTGATAATCTTTTGGCCTAATTATTAGTTTAATTCAGATGTTTTCACTTAAATATCAGCAGAAATGATGCAGTTCCATATGTCTTATATTAGAGCAGGAAATGTACTTTCTAACTATAAGATAACTTTATACTCTCTGATGATTATTAGTAAACACTGTTAACACAGATTATTTTTAGTATGTTTTGTTTTAAATGTAGTTAATTCCAAAGAGCAGTGTTGCTCCTCACAATTTATAGTGAATAAGAAAATGGGAATCATTCTCCATGGTGGTTTGGATACTTGTAAGCAAAGACGATAGAAAGAATAATATCGATAATATGCCTATATTCACATTTTCTGGAAAAAATGGCTTTATTTACATTATTTACATTGCTCGGACTGTCCTCATCTTTATTGCCATATTCATGATGTTTCGGTCATTGTACACCCTGGCCTTCTTCAGGTGATTGGAATTTCGAACAATCTACCCTAGTGGATGAAATAAAGAGTTCAATTCAAAATTCCAATAACCTGAAGAAGGCTGGAGTTTGCAATGGCCAAAACATCATGAATATGGCAATAAAGATGAGGACAACAGTCTGAACAATGTAAATAATGTAAATAATTACAATACCTCATCTCAGAAATATAGACAGATAAAAACTGCTTTATTTTCTTAACACAAACAAGTTATTTAAGACTGAATTATATTAGATGCTTTGATTTTTTTCCTGCTCAAGAACAATTTTCATTAAATTATACAAAGACAAAAGTAGAACCTGTAAAGAATATATAAACTGAGTGAATGTATATGCTGTTCACAAGAAGTATAAGCAAGTCTATGGACCTGTCACTTTAATAACTAAGACATGTGTGTTATACTACGAAACTGTGAAAGAATTTTGTCTTAGTGACATTTACATACCAACAGTAGTAGTTTGTGAAATGAGTCAAAATGAAAAATAAAGAAATTGAAATGTATTGAAAGTAGAAAAAGATTAAATCAAAATATTATCAAATCAAAAGCTTATTAAATATTTTACTAGCTTCTTTGTTGATGCAATAGAGAAGCAAACCAAGTTTTAGTTTGATCAATTTTGCTTAATCTTTGAAAGAAACTGTACTTTATATTAATTTGTCAAATGTAACATAAATCATATTACATTGTTAGTGACAGAGATTTACTAAATGGCTATAATCAATTTGTCAACTACATGGAGAAAGGTAGTAATCATTTTTTTAGATTTCCTGGATAATATAGATATACATAGAAACATGAGTATGTCCAGAGCCTCATGATAAAAAGGGGATTAGAAATTGAACATTTTATAGTGAAAATTTCAGTTCAAAATTCAGTTCAAAATTCAGTTAGTAACTACATGTCTGACAAGGAAATTATTGATCCCTCCTGTCTGTAAGTAAATCTAATATGTACAAAGAATTTATTATTTTACATCTCTATCAAAAGCTATTATTGCTTTTTATAGAAATGTAAGATATTTAATTAATCTAATTTTTCTACAAGGATTTTATGGGGCGTGGTAGGGGAATCAGTACAAAAATTCTAATAAAGAAGTAAGTTTAACATATTACAGAATATTAATATTTATTTTGTATTTCAGATAATTTAGTACATAATATAAATACAGTTTTAGTGTAAAATATTTTTACTGAAAAATCACAAGTAAATAATTGTTGGCAAATTGTTGGAAAATAGTTTTTATAATTAGCATAATTTCTTTGATCTATCTTTCAAATTTTTGATAAGAAGTTTATCAACAATTAAGTAGTGTATATAAAAATGTTTAGATTTTTCACCTACCTTGCTTTCTCGCATGATACCCTTATTATTATCAGCTGGGAAAAGTTTCAAGGTTACAGGACCACTAAATTTTGCCTGAAATATAAAGGAAGTAAAACATAAAAAAGTTCAAATCTTTATCTGTATTAGGATTAACGTTTTTCAAATTTATATTAACTATTACTTGTATATCATATATAATTTATTATCTAATATCTTTTAATCCTTTTATGGCTCTATTAAAAATAACTTCATCCTTACAAAATTCCCTCTGTTCTATTAATTCAGTATTTTGGTCCAAAGTTTTCATGTTTTACCAGACTCCTACTGAGGCAGTAATTACTGTATGATTACTCTCATAGTATTTATAAAATCTTTTATCACTTGTATGTTACTTTGCTGATAAATGAACCACAAATATGTATTCTTGCTTATTTGATTAATTTTGAGGTGGGCCATTCAGCCAGGGAGAACAAATGAAAAATGCAAATTAAACATTAATCTTCAACTTGAACATATTGGACCAAAAACAAACAGATAAAAATCAGCTGAAAAAAAAGAAATATATCTTTACATTAATTGTTTTGTAGTTACAGGCATGAAAGTGTTGGTTATGAATACAAACTGTTTTCTATGAGTTTCATAAAGGAAATCAAAAAGAATATATTAATTAATATATTAATTACTTTTTCTAAAAAAAATGAAAAGCAGGTAAAATAAAATGATAAAGTTTTAAAATATGCTTTATTATATTTTTAACAAATATTCATTATAGATAATAATAAGTTCAGGATGACAGCTGTAATATACACTGTTTAAAATAAATGGGGCGTCTGTTTCAAATACAAGTATATAATAACTTGTGAAGTAATAATAAATGTACATTTTTAGAAATACAGATATGTAGATGAATCATTTATACTAGATCTTAATTCAGTGCAAAAAAAATATGAAGTTATGTTAGGTTTGGTGTAGTTGAAGCAAATATTTTTATTTCAAACATTAATTGGATAATTGAACTTTGAATTATCTTGAGCATGTTATCACAACATTTTGGCCAATTTATTTTTCAGCTTTTATTAAGTGTATAATTCATGATAGAAGTGGAAAAAATTCTGAAGTAAATGAAAAACATATTTGGACTGTTAATGGCTCTTCTCAAAGTAACAGGCAATAAATTTTGTATGTCTGATTTGATTTTATTAAAGGTTAGAGTTTAATGATTAATATTTGTTAAAATTGAATTAAGTAAGTATGATAACAATGTTACTTAATCCAAGTAGGTTTTTCCAAAAAGTAAGCAAAAAGGAAGAAGCTATGAGAAAAAAGAACTTGAGAAAATAAAGAACATTTTAGACACTTTAATGAGTTTTTTTTTGCTTGATTTCAACTTGTCATCATGAATATTGTCACTACAATTTTATGCAGTGATTATATGTGAAATTCTTTATCAATGTGAGACAATTATATAAAAATGAAACTACATTTTTTGACAAGTTTCACATATTCTCTGCAATCATTACAACCAGGACAGCAAATGTTCTTTGCTGTCAAGAGAGTCAAAAGAAGTGAATATTGGATTTAGACTTGCTAGCAAGCACTTTCCTATTGATTTCAAATTGCATTTCATGTCAAAGAACACTCTGCATCCCCCAGTATAGCATTATGACTATTGATCTTATGCTTACCAACTGACATTTCTCATTTCTGACATGCATACTTTGATTGCTCAGACCAAAGTACATTGCAAGCATAATGTCTATAAGTTTATGCATCAGATTCATTTTGATGTTTCTTTGATTTGATTGACCAATTTTTTATCTAGCCATTGCTTTTATGAATTCCAGTCAATCACAGTCATCTCTTGACATACTACACAAGAAAAGAATAATGTCATGGCTTCGAAAATTCCCTAAAACATTTTTGATTTACTGATGCAAGTAAAACAAAATATCTATTACAGATTGAGATGACACACTGGTAGCATATACTGTAAACATTTACCTTGAAAATGAGACCATTGGTCGTAGATCACATTATGTTTCTTGTAAGATAACAAAGAATAGCTATACTGGTGTGATGGATACACAAAACACATTTAAACATGGATGAACTTTTTCATCTTCATTAAAAGTTTAAATATGACTAATCTCAGAGAATGTACATTCAGGAAGGGTTCAGGAATATATGTAAAACAAGTAGAAGTTTAACAGCTTGATTATTTGCTGCTTTCATAAAAGACATGCAATAAAATATAATTTTTAAAGCAGTACCACAACCTGTTTTGTTAAATATATTCTATACAAAAGGTTGATAACCAGGTAAAATTCAATACAGACTTAAAAATAATTTGTATTTTCACAAATGTTTAAAGATTTTTATGCTGTGGTTAATATTTCCATGTTAACATGTTTATTTCTATTCCAAACATATTGTTTGAAAAGAAAAAGTTACTCTTTGGGAGTTAAAATCTAAAAGCAATGATTTGGTCTTTCAGATTTTGCAACATTCATAAAAAAGTCTAATATATCCATTAAATTGAAAAATATACATTAATTGAAAATAGAAACAAATCAATTTAGAAGAATTATCTACATTTTATTTTACCAAACATTATAAAGAAATACTAAACTAAATTTTATAACCAGCCTTTAATTTTTTTACAAATTGAAATGTTGTTACATTAATTTTAAGAATTTTGAAAGGATTAATTTAAATGAGTTGTTAACTCAAAACAATTTTGCAATTTTCAGTTGGACTGCTGAGAAATCCAATATTACTAGGTAGAAAATATTTCACATAATTTTATCACAAAGTATTTACATTATATATATATGTGTGTGTGTGTGTGTGTGTGTGTGTGTGTGTGTGTGGCCACCAAGGATTAATAGAAAAACTTATTATTAATGCCTTTATTTTTCATTTCAAAGTAATTAATAAATGATATGCTGTTGTAAGAAGGGAAAGCTATAAAAGGAAGATCTCTATCTATTGTAATAAGCCATTTACATTTTGCAAAGTGATCACAAATTACTGTCAGTGTAAACTCCATAACTGTAAATTAAGCCATATATGTCCCAAATTCTCGTGAAGATTAAATTTAAACAAAAAGAAATTACATTTTTCTTGCATACAAACTAATAATAATGATGATGTGTAATGACATATATATCAAGCATATTCACCTAGAAATATATAGTGGATTGCAAAAGTATTTCCACTACATGAAAAATATGCTTTTATTGTCAAAGTAACTATTTTATTTAAATTATACAATAAAATGCATCCAAATTTGCACACTTGCTTTAGTTGGAAAGTCATTGGAAGAAATTCAAATTTTTGGTTTGCCTTGAATAGAAAATTTATGAAAATGACAAAATATTGATTTGACAGTGTTGCAAAAATGTTCACACCAAATTCATACAATACAGCTAATAGTGACTCCATTTGTAATCAATTCCAGTCACTTTGGATAGGCTATGACAAGTTTTGTGCCATGTTCTCTGGACAGATGAATACATACTTTGTAAGGCTGCTCCAAATGAGCTGGATTTACTGAGGTGACATTTGGTCAACAATAATTTTCAGATCCCTTCAGAGGATTTTTATGGGATTCAGATACAGATTCTAACTTGGCCAATCAAATAATTTTTTTTTCTTCCAAAACTATTCTTGTGTTGCTCGAGATGTATATTTAGGATTGTTGTTCTGCTAAAATGTGAATTTCTTCCTAAGTTTCAGGTGTCTTGCAGACTTGAAGAGGTTTTCCTCAAGAATTTCTCTGTATTTGGCACCATCCATATTACCTTTCTACAGAAAAGTTCCCGAATAATAGAAGAAGAGAAACAGCTTTATATCATTATACTACTAACATATGATATGGTATTGGTTGGATCTTGGTCACTTTTCTTCAAAAGTGGATTCTTTTTTTTTGTCATACCCTGTTAAAGACCATCCTTGTGCAAAGTGTTGGATATTGTGGATTTGTGCACTGTAGCACCAACATGGCAAAGAGACTTCTTCCAGTTTTCAAGAGTGATGGAAGGGTTGGCTTGCCTGAACAATTTGGGCATGGTTCTTGCTATAATCTTTTCTGAGATTGGCAGTGGCAGATTCCATTTCTTCATCACAATTACCACAGTATGTTTTTGGTATGCCTTAAGGATCTGCCTAGAGATTTATAGATTCCTCTATATAACTTTCTTTCTCAGGTCTTCTGACAACTTTTTGGACTTGTTGTTTAACTGATGAGCACAGTGTGATTGTAGACACCATACATAGGAAGAAATTAACCCCCCACCCTCAAACAAGTCCACCTGAATAGATAACCATCTGTGATGATTGGAAGTAACAGTTTTTGAAGCAGAATTAGATCTTTTGTCATGTTGAAGGTGAATATTTAAGCAACATAGGCGTACCAATTTTGGCAATTTGTTAGAGGCAATGAGAGTTTAGTAGCTATTTAGTAATATCCAATTAAAAGTGTACAATTTCCTTTTAAAAAATCTATGGTAAAACATTTGTGTTTGTTTCTATTTTCAGAAACTACATTTTTGCTATGGGCATGAATTATTTTGCAATCCACTGTACAATAAAAGGAGAATGTTTATATTTTGAAATATTCTAAATGCTCATCTTCCTTTAGAAGCATAACAAATTCAATATTTAATTAATAAATGCTTCATTTCTGTTATACTTTATTTATTATCTAATACATTACAAAAAGGTTCTTTCTTGTTTTGTAATGTTCTAGATAATTTCACAATTGTAGAAGAAATCAGGCATTTAATGCTGTCCAATTAAATGAGCAATGAGTAAATTTTTCTAAAAACCCAAGCTTTGTGATTATTGTGTATACAATGACCCAATTATCCCAAATCTGTTTGATCCCAAATTCTTGTGCTAATTGCTACAAGAATTCCTGGACAGTTTTGGTTGTTTTTATGCTGAATTAATTTCAGCTTATATTCTAGATAGAATATTATGGTCAGTAAAAGATTGCATGAAAAGGGAGATTGTACTTTTTGTTGATTTGATACAGAATACTCAAATGTTTGCAAAAGACAGCTATGTGTATGAAAGCAAAAGTTTACTCACCAACAACTGTACAACTTCTTTAGGGTCACAACCCTGAACATTTGTCCCATTTACTTCACAAATTTCATCCCCAACATGCACCAGACCTATAAGAAAAAGAGAAAAATCAACTCATAAAAAAGCTAAGTCATATCAATATTCCTCATCATACAGTGAACATTTTCATTAATTGTTTGGATCCAATAAACTTTATTTTCATTAATTTATCCATGAAATGAAAAATCTAAGTTGCTAACCCTTTTAAGACATAATTTTCATTCTATAATGGTGCAGAAATGACTAATTTTCAATAAAACTCCAAATAATCCAAACACGAAATCAAATCAATACAATCTGAATGTATCAACTGCGTAACAGGATTTCATACAAGTGTTAACATAAATTGGATTTTAAGATGATTATAACATTCTGACTATATAATCTCTTGTCCTGGCTTTCCAAAGTTATATTTTTATTATTAAATAAGTGAATATAATTTAAGGAACAATATCTACAAGTTAATATCACAACTTCAGAAATTATTTACACTATTTACATTGTTCAGATTGTTGTCCTCATCTTTGTTGCCATATTCACAATGTTTTGGTTGTATGACCTGGCCTTCTTCAGGGGATTGGAATTTTGAACTGAACCCTTTATTTCATCCACTGGGGTAGATTGTTCTAGTTCCCTGTCATGATTCTTCCAGATTTATCTCCCTTTAACTCAACTCTCTAAGTTTTTGTTTACCTCTGCAGTAGCCAGAACTCACAACTCATTGAGTTAAGTCACTGGATTTAACCAATGCTTTTATCCATTGGGCCATGTGTCCTTGAGGACATCAGTGTATGTAATTTGTTTATAATAAACTTAATGTCTCAGTAACCGTTTTGTACCAGAGCTCATATTGCAATTTTTATTGTTATTGTTGCTTTTAGCACTCTGTATTACTGGTTCCTATATTGTGTTTTCTATGTTTGGCTGGCTTAGGATGTTTTTGTGGCCTAATATATGCACCGATTCCTTAAGTTTTTGTATTTTCCACTAATGTTCTCTGTGTATTACTTCAACCTTGCCCAACGTGGGGCAGTGATCTCCCTTTTCTCTCCATATGTGGTCAGTTATGCCTGATTTTTCTATTTCTCCTCATGTTACGGCTTTTTATCCTGTTGAAAAAGGCCTTGAGCCTCTGGAAATATCAGTTGTAGCTTTCTGAGGCCTTCTTCAACAGGATTACAGACAAAGAAAACCGAAAGATGATCCAACATGATCTGGATAAATCCTTCAAACATGAATTTGATGTAGTCAATTTCTGCCAAGTACAAAAATTAAACAGATTGAAAAATCCATCACACCCCTCTCAGTGAAGGCAGTAATCAACATCAGTCAACACTAACTGAGTGCCTCTGAGGAGTCAGTACTGAACAAGGGTCTCAACTTCACCACAACCATCAGTTGGATACCATATTTGTGCATCATTGCCTGAATCAAGGAAAGAGCCTTGAAAATCCCTCAGGCTCGGACAGATGAGCTAAGATGGAAAGTGATACAGATACTGGAGAAAGCCAAATCAAATATCACAAAACTGGAGTGGCTGGCACTCAAGACCCAACAGAAGAATGAAAACATCATCATACTACCAGTTGACAAAGGCAGTGCAACTGTAGTGATGGATAAATACAGGAAAACTGGAAAAACTCATTAGAAATGGTAGTTAAAGTAAAGAAAAATCCAATAATGTAAACAGAATGAAAGCTGTTGCAGATCAGAATCAAAAACAAGGGCCACTTCCCATGAAAGACAATTAGGCAGTTGTCACAGCATTACACCAAGCTACCTCACATATACGGTCTCTCTAAAATACACAAGGATTGTATTCCGCTCAGACCAATTGTTAGCTGCCAAGGCTCTGTATACCACCCTCTGAGTTGCTTCCTTGTAGATATAATTGACCCATTAATAGGAAAGTTACTTTCATATGTCTGAAACTCCACCCACCTCATGGAAATAATTCCATCCAATCCATCCAGACGGTGAGCCTGGACATAGTGGGTTTGTTCACCAAGGTACCCATGGAGGAGGCACTATAGGTACTCAGGGACAGACTGGCCTCGGACTCATCCCTAGGAGAATGAACCAGTATACCAATAGATAACCTGATGGAGATGCTGGGTTTCTGTGCACAAACAATATACTTCAGAATGGGATCAGACATATATTGACAGGATGAAGGCTTAGCAATGGGCTTGCCATTATCACCAGCAATGGCAAACATATACACGGAATACTTTGAAGAAATGGCATTAGAATCCACCTCTATAGCTGAGATACATAGATGACAGCTTCATACTCTGGCCACTCCAGAAAGAGGTCCAGCTACTACTGTACTATGTGAACTCAATTAGATGATCAATACAGTTAACAATAGAGAGAGAAAATAACAACAAACTAGTAATCCTGGATGTACTAATATCTCAAACAGAGTAGGGGTTCAAGACATCTGTATACAAGTCAACATTCACCAGACACCTCAACTCAACTCCCAACATCCTTACAACATCGAGCAAAAGTCATAAGTGGCAATCCAGAGACATATGAACAAGAAATGGTCAGTATAAGCAGTACTCTACAACATAACAACTACCCTGGGTACATGGCAGCAGCTATAACAAACTAGGATAGAAGGGAACAAGAGGATAACAACACTCAGAAAACAGCTTCAGTCTGTCTATTTTTTCCACTAATCCCTTTAGGGATTAGTGGAAAAAATACAAAAGATCTGTTGTCCATATAACATCAGAACAATCTTCAAAAGTGGTTCAACACTTCAACGACACTTCTTCAAGTAAGACCTGCCCCCCCCCCCTGTTTGTATGCCATCCCATGCAGCTGTGGTAAGAAATATAAAGGAGAAACAGGCCTCTCCCCATAAAATAAGCCTGCAAAAATATCATAAAGACATAACATGGGGGGAAATAGAAAAATCAGGTGTAGCTGACCATATATGGAAGTAAAGGAGAAATCACCGCTCCCTGTGGGATGAGGTTGAAATAACATCAATGCAAAATATGAAAATTTAAGGAATCAGCAGATATGCTAAGCCACAAAAGTCTCCTAAGCCAGCCAAGCATAGAAATGAATACAATACTGGAACCAGTAATACAGAGTGCTTAGAAAAGCAGCAATAAAAATTGCAATATGAGCTCTGGTAAAAAAAACCTTAGGTTTATTATAAAAAAAATACATACACTGATGTCCTCAAGGACACATGGCCCAATGGATAAAAGCATTGGTTAAATCCAGTGACTTGACCCAGAGTTGTGAGTTCTGGCTACTGCAGAGGTAAACAAAAACTTAGAGAATTGCGTTAAAGGGAGATAAATCCGGAAGAGGTATGACAGGGTACTAGAACAATCTACTCTGGTGGATGAAATAAAGGGTTCAGTTCAAAATTCCAATCACCTGAAGAAGGCCAGAGCATATGAATATGGCAACAAAGATAAGGACAAGAGTTCAAACTATGTAAATAGTGTAAATAATTACAATACCTCATCTCAGAAAGAGATACAACTTCAGAAAGTTGTCTTTTTCAGAAAGAAAGAAATATAGAAATTGAAAAAAATTTTGATTATTTTTATCTTCTGAGCTTATAATCTTCTTAAGGAAGCAAATCTTACTTGTGTAAGAAAAGAGATAAGGAAGTACACAATGTATTTTAGCTACAATTCTAATTACAATTGTCCTCAGACAAGTGAAACTGAAATATTTTTATCTCTGGTTGTGTCATTGTTTCCTTTGCTTTCTTTGGCTTTCCAAATTCAAAATATTCAATATTCTCTTTTGAATTATTCTCTCTGACCAATGTCTAAAAGATATGCTTTACTTTATTATTGACTAATTTCATAGTCTGCTTCATTGTTTCTTGCCTCTTCCAAAGTAGTTTAGCTTAATTGATTCTTCAGAATTTTTAAGTACAATGGCTAATACTTAAAAAGTATATTGCCTATTCATCAAGAAATATAGACTTTGCTATCAACCACTAAAGTTCTCATTATTATGACTTGGGTCTTCTTTACAACCAGCCTCTTTGGAAAGTTCAGTTTTTGTCAAGTTTTTGGGAACAACATTGATTCCCATAGAGTGCATAAAGAAAGTACAAGTAATGTCAATGTTTAAGAGAGCTTTGTTTTTTTTCACTGTCTTCTTATTCTTAGAAACAATTCTGATATGCCGAATTAACATCAGTCGCAACAATAGAATAAGGGAATATTTTCTGTATTTGTTTTTCTCTTGTGGCCATTATAGAAAGGTTTCATGCCAATTTTTTCCATATTATCCTGGAAAAGTCTCTCCATAATTTGGTCAGATGTAGTTTATATTAAAATTATTTGTTGTATGCTTTAAAGTGTTATCCTATGCAAAATGGCATAATCAAAATTTGCCTTTCTTTGTAAGAAATTTAAGGCAGATATAAATGATTTTAGACAAAGATAACCAAGTTCAGATTTATCTATTTTCAGGTTACGGACAAAATTCTAACTTTTGCGTTCTCTTGATAAATAAGAAAGTAAATTAATGTGTAATCAGATAAAAGAATATAATAATTGCTTGAACTGAAAATATTGCAATTTGAAGACAAAGCAATCTAATTTTAGCTTTAATTTCTTTGCAATGAATTTACTTGTAAATTTTATGAGCAGTGGTGATAAATTATCTACCTTTCCACTATCATCATTGGCACAAATACTATCTAGTTTTCTGCTTGAACTGAAAATATTGCATTATAGTTTATTTATTACTAAAGTAGGTTAGCCAAAAACTTTACTCCATTAAAAAGTGTATTAAGGGAAAAAACCCTTCATATCAACTCCCATAATTATAAAGTCCTAACCTAACTTATAATAAAGTTTTGAAAATCTATGATAGATGATTAATTCTTGATATCAATTAAAAACAAATGAAAACTGACAATATCATGTGTTCATGAAAATAATGAATGTGACTATCCATCATTTGATGACAAAGCAATCTAATTTTAGCTTTAATTTCTTTGCAATGAATTTACTTGTAAATTTTATGAGCAGTTGTGATAAATTATCTACCTCTCCACTATCATCATTGGCACAGATACTATCTAGTTTTGTGCCTGCTGGCAGAATCCTAACAACCGTTTTTAATTTTTCTCTCCTCTTCTTGTCTATTCTTATTATTTTAGCTTTGTTCCCTCACATCTAGATGCATGATGCAATGGTCTTTTTCAGCTCATTAGACTATCAGTGAAATCTTTTATAAAAGCGTCATCCCTTAGGATAAATTCCCTATGGGAGTTTTTTTTTATTTTGGGTTTATTCTTTTCATTATCACCATTATAATGTACCTGTCACTTATTACTTTATCCAGATTTTAATTTTATATTTTATACTATCTTTTTTAATTCTTTTATAGATTCTTACTTTAAGCACTTCCAATCATGTCTCCCAATTTTACAGTTCCATGCACAAACTTTCTTGTTTGAATTTTAAATAATTTTTCAAGTGCTAAAAAAAAATCAACATTTTCTAAATTCATTTTCATGTCTTTAAATTTAACTCATATTAGTAAAATATGGTTCTTTGTTAAACAGAATTTCAGAAGTCCAATGAATTGTTCATAGCTAACTTAAGAAAGTAAAAAGGTCATTGAATAAAATATAAATCACTATATATTTCACTGGTTTTACAATATATGATAAATATAATAAACTATAGATGACCATTTGAATACATAATATATTTTTGATTCATAAATCTACACTCAATATTAAAAATTATGACATAGACAAACAGTGTGATTTAAATCTATGTTGCTCTGATGTTACTCTTAGTTTATAGAGTTATTTTTTCCAATAAGAAAGTGTAAAAAATACTTAACTCTAGTAATAAGAAATTATTTTTTCAATTATAAATATATTTGATCTGCATACAATTCAGAATTAAATCATCAAGAGTAAATATTTGAAAATAATATTCTATAAAATAAAAGTAACAAATAATAAAGATATCTTTTACATTATCTTGAATTTTTTGTTGCATGTAATATGAAATATTTATTAAAAAGAAATATGATATTTTAAGAATATATTTTTAATGCTTTAAACTACCACCAATCAGGATGAATGGTGCCCCCCCCTCTCAGAAGCACCATACCTTGTAAGACCGCTGGGCCTCATGGTCACACTCAACCACAAGTGGAATATGTACATACAATCTATTGCTAACAATGCAGGTAAAATGGTTGGCTCTTTGTACTACTCCAGTAAATACCTGAATCCTTCTGCTATCCTCTACCTTTACAAGGGCCAGATCAGGCCAAAAATGGAGTTCTGTTGTCATATTTGGATGGGAGCTGCCCAGACCTCACTCTAGCCGTGATATAGTTCAAAAGCATCTCCAAGCCCTTGTGGGTGATGAATTATTCTCCTCCCTTCAACCTCTCTCCCAGAGGCGGAATGTGGCAAGCCTCTTGCTGCTCTACTGCTACTTCCATGGAAAGTGCTTGAACTACATTCCCTGGTCCCACTGAGATAAACCTTCTCAGCAAGAACACACCATGCCGCTTACATAGTAGCAAATCACCCACATTCCCTCTGTACTTCATCAGTGAGAAGTAACATTTAATTCCAGAAAAACATAATAAATTTAATAATTTCTCAATGCTATACAATAACAGCAAGTTTTTAAAATACTTAAACTGTACTTTTTAAAAAAATTACAATTATAACAGCAATGTTTTAAAATACTTTAATATTGTTTTTAAAAAAAATTATAAACATAAATTAATAATATAAATAAGTTACCTCCCTTAGATAACATTAATTTGTGAATTAACAGAGCACATTTCATGTGCATTTACAAAAAAATTCCAAAATCTTAGCAATTCACTCCTGAAGATGATCTTCGATGAGATTGAAAGTACTTGGGAAAATAAGAAAAATGAAAACATTACGGTGCCTTCCATAATGAGTTTAATAACAGCATTAAGAAATTGATCCATGAATTTGAGAGGATTAAAATAAAATAAATAGATATAATATGTCTAGATTATTCAACCAAACATGCTTGAATGAAGATATGCTGCCTAAATATACATACATACACATTTTGCTGATACATGCTGAAGAGTGGACAGACAGATCCACCTATGAAACTCTGGAGTCAGGATGCTGAGCATAACATCAATCAGGTAAGTGACAAACATTTCCTTATATATATATAAAGCCTAATGACAGCTTCTTTCTCTTTACTTTCCCCTTCTTTCTTTTTCCTTTTTCTTTTTTCTCTTCTCCCCCTTCCCTTTCAATATATCACTTCCGTTAAGTTAACCGATTAAATAGGTCAATGTCTGGTCCCTCCTCCCCTAATACTAAGTATGATAGATAGAAATATTAAAATAAACCCCCTCTAAACTCGATCATGTCTCTCACACCACTCCTCAATACCCTCTCTGTTAAATTACATAAACTTAATACTATCCGTCAAAAGTGTAAATGTTCATTTTATTTTTCGTTTCACCTTTTGGAAGTGTAGTCTGATGATCCAGCATCCTTTAAAAGGGCTATGGTGAAATAAATTATTACATGGAGCCTTAAAGTGGTCTGTTTTTCTTTAAAAAAAAATATATATATATATATATATATATATATATATATATATGGTGTACTCTCTTGTCAATTTTGATGTATAAAGAGGATCCAACAACCTCATTCAGTTTTTATGTTTGTGTTGTATGTGACACTTCAGTCCCACTGGTGACCTGTATACAAGACCACATATTGTGCAACAGTGATGATTTTGGGACACAGCTAGAGGAATATTTGCTATATACTTTTTGCCATTCTCTTTTGTCTCTTAGCTGGTCAATACAACTGATTTAGAAATTTCTGATACCATTCAGGCACAAATATCTTCAGTTATTTCTATCCAGGGCAAATCACTTGAAGTTAGTATGAGGCACATTGACAACTGAGAGGTTACTCTTTAGCGTGTTTTTTTACCTGAGCCACAGCTGTCCAACAGTCCTTTGTCCACTGTCAAGTTGGCTATAGATGAGTATTCTGTTGTCACTCATACTTGCAACATGACCAGTCCAGCAAAGTTGTGACTGCATTTGTGAGAAGATCAGCATTGGACACCCTATCAAAAGTATTGCCACAGATCTCATGGAAACATTAAAGAGAAATATGATTTTATAACTATTTTTCCTGGATTAGATTCAATTATTAACCACTTAAATGGATTTTCTGTAAAGCAAATGAAAGTCTCAGAATCAATAAATTCAGTGATCTTACCACTTCTGTCTGCTGCCCCACCACGCAAAATCCTGGCTATTTCCAGGCTCTGCTTCTTTTCATTTTTTTGTATGGTTGCACCCTGTAAAAGAACCAAAAATGTTATAGTGCATTGTATGAAAACAATTCTTATTATTTCTGATACAGTATAATTTTAAAAGAAACAATAATTATATAAAAACATTAAGCTTTCAATTATTTTTGTAGAATTCCTAAAAGGTAGACATAAATCAAATGTAGCAAAACATGTCACTGAAGGAAAAAACTTTAACCAAAAGATTTAATGGAAAAGAAACCTATTTTTCCAATATTTAAAGAATTCTATTTTATGGAAAATCTTAACATAATTTTGATATCTTTCAAATATGTCAAATCATCAAGCCAATCAAAGCAGTAATTTTGAGTATTTTTGCTGATAACTATGTTCAAGTCATTAATTTGGCCATTTCATCTCTAAGATAGATTTTGATTTTTTGATCACAGCCTTAAATCCATTTTTATGAATTTTGCTTTTCTAAAAGAGATTTTAATGTTGTCATTTGCAAGTTATCTTAAATTAAATTTTCAATGTTATTTTATAACATTGAGAAATTATTAAATTTATTATGTTTTTCTGGAATTAAATGTTTTATTCATTAATATTTAAAAATCAACTAATACATTATATACTCAATTTCTTTTGTAACAAAATAGAATAATTTAAATTTCATTTGTAATCTTTTATGTAAATAAAACTGGAGTGAGATGGCAGAATTTCAATTTTAAAGTGTTATTGATAAATATTGATAGTAGATGATATTATGTTCACATGGAATAATTATTTGGTATTTATTGTTGACTTATACAAATAATTGTTACTGCTGTGTTAATAACTTTCTTTTAATTTTTAAATGAAAACAATGAAAGTTCATTTGCTCCATTAAGTAAAAATAAAACATTTTTAAAATTCTTGGCATTACCTTGAATGAACAAAATATTTATCAGTAAATTTCTATCTTTTACCATCTTTCTGACAACTTCATCTTATCTGAACTTTTATCTTTCTTTGAAAAGAACTACTCTAGGTACATTTTGTAGTCTTGTAGAGAATTGCTGTTTTTTTTTCATTTAGAGAATTTTCTAAAGAAACAAATAGTATTCTGAAGGTGAAACATCTGGATAAGTGAAAATTTCCCAATCAAAATATAACAATTTTTGCTTGGTTATCTAGCTTTATCCTGATAAACAATATGGATTTTATCTTAACTAATTCCAGATGCTTATTGAAGAAGTGTTGCCTGGAATTGGTCTGATTGGGAGCAGTACTTATTTGAAAACTATTTGGTTCCCTGAATGGAACTCATAATAGAAACCTCACCATATATAGAGCATCAACTTCTTTAGATTTAGAATAGCCTTTGGTATGGTTCACACAATCTCTGACATTCTATGTTGTTGTAAATTATCCACTTTTCATCAATGATAACAATTTAAAAAAAACAGAAAAATGTTAAATAGAAAAATCATACATGAAAATACAGTCCAGTATTTTTTATGTATTTGGAAGTCACACATCAAAGGGACTAACATAGTCAATTTGGTACAAATGATTTTCAGTGAGTTTTTTATATTTTGAATTGGTTATCTACTTTGATTATTCTCATGTAATGACTAACAATTTCAATTGATCTACACAAATATGAAGCAAGAGTAAGAAGTATTTAGCACAAAACTTTACAAATAACTCTTGATACATTCATTCATATTAGCTTTCCATAAATTGTACAAATCCTTTTCTTGCATTTGATTCACATTTTATTTTTCTTAAAAAAGGATAATATGCCAAAACTCTGTTTTATTCTTTCTTCAATGTTATGATCAATAAACAAAACTATGTCAATTTTGATAGAATTTTTTAAAATACATATAGCAAGTATCAAATGTAATCTTTTTCAATGAAGTTAAAATTAAACACTTTTTGTATAATCTAAGAACAAAAACAAAACAAAGTTTTTGACCAACACTATGTAAGATGAGCAAAATTAAGCTAATTGCAAAGCTGAAATGTATGTGAAAAGGAGGAATTATATCCCAGATTGTAATAGATACATATACAAATGAAAGAATTGAACTTTAAGACATTCAGAGAGAAAGTTGTCTGTGCACGTGTGTGTGTGTGTACAATTTCTTCTGCAAATAAAGCTTTTATGCAAAAAGGTAGGTCATTTTCTATCTCTCAAGTGCTATCAAGATAAATCTCCTCAAGAGTGATGAAGCAAGAAAGTAATTGCCTACTTTAGTGCAATAATTGATTGTTGAGGTAATTGAAAGAATAAGATGGATCACAAGATTTTGTCAAGTGGATTATGCTGGAAGTTGGAAGAGTAAAATTAACAACTAAAAGAAATACCTGACTGAAAATTCAAAATCTCAAAGGAAATGTGTATTGTGACAAAATCTCAATATAAAAAAAAGAACATTTTCAGAAACTGAAGAAAGGCATACACATTTTTGTGAGACATCTTTTTAGAATTTTTATTAATAGCAAAAATGCCAGAAAAAATATTTTAAATGGTAAGTTTTCTGATAATTTTTTAGTTATATAATATACACATTATCACATTATCTTTTATGTAATTAAGATCTATAAAACAGCAAGCATTTTAAATATATATGATAAAACTAGTAAAGTTGTGAAATGAGATATGTGTGTGCATGTATTAGTAAAGTGATAATGAATGAATGATCATAGAAGCTTACATTTCACAAAGATTTTGTATTTTGCAAACAACAATCAACAAAGTTGCTTTTCTGCCTTTGCTGTTAAACAAACAACAGTCAGCCTATCTCTACATAATCTTGGATAAGAAACACATGAATGGATTCTGCATGTTTTTGACTGGCATTGGAGATTTAGTAAATTTTATAATCTAATCATAAGTTTGATGAATTTGGGAGTTTTCTTCTTTTATTGCAAGTCATTAACATTCTTGTACAAATTCTCTTCCAAATCTCACTCATTTTTTTACCCCAAGAACATTCTCTATTGAGTGTCATGCACATAGCTTTGCCCATGGTTTCTACTATCATCTATAAACTATATCCCACAATGTTTGCAGATTCAATAGTATCCTTGCAATTGTCCTAAAAATGTGCTCCTGAACTGGCTCCTGTTCTTGCTAAACTTTACAATAAATGCCTCACTACTTATTGATTTGCTTGTTGGAAGTCCTCCTCTGTAGTTCCTGTCTTTAAGAACTCTGGAGAACCTTCTGACCCTTCAAATCATTGCCCTATTAGACTCTTACCTCTTTTTGAAAAAGTACTAGAGACTCTAATCAATTTTTGATTTTGGTTAAGTATCTTACTTCATATAGCCACCTTTTGGATAAACAATATGGATTCCAATTCTCCAGGTCTACTGCCAATGTGTTAACTGAAGGTCATGTTGAGTAGGTATGATTCTAGTTCATTTCATATTAATGCTGGGATCCCCCAAGGCTCTATCCTTGAACTTAAACTGTTTCTGATATTCATCAATGACCTTCCCGATGTAATCAGTTCCCAACTAGGTATTTATGCAGATGATACAACTATTTACTCCTGTCTTAGTAGCAAGTCTGATAGATCAGACAAATTAAAACTGGTAACTGCTCTTGAAAATGACTTCCAATCAGTGGTTAACTGGGGCAAAGAATGGCTTGTAAATTTTAATGCCTTTAAAACAAAAGTGCTTTCATTTAATTATCACAGAGGATCTTTTCTGCCTGACATTAGCATTGCTAATGCTAAACTTCAGGAAGGTAACTCTTTGTGCTTTCTTGGCTCACATTTTCTACTGACAAGAAATGGAAAGATTAAATTGAATCAATTATTAAGTCTACTGCTATGAAAGTTGGTTCATTGTGTTGTGCTAGACAATTTTTTCATCAGAATCCATCTTGCACATGCCATTTGTCCATGCATTGAATACTGCTGCCATATCTGGTCTAGTGCTACTACTATATATCTTCAGATTATTGACAAAATCCAAAGAAGGGTCTGTAATGTAATCGATCCTGATCTGGCATCTCAGCTTCAGTCATGCAACATGTCTTCCCTCTGTCTTTTCTATAAATATTTTCATGGCAATTGTTCTGATGAGCTGTTCTCCTTCGTACCTTGACTGCATGAATTTAAACGTTCTACTATTGAACTAGCTAGATGCAACCATCAATTCTATTCTAACGTTAACATAAGAAAATTGATAGCAATAAAGATATATTCACTAACAAGTTATTTTTCAAATAAAACTCTTAGAAATTTCCATTAATAGCTAAAGACAGCAAATAGAGAAATTGTTACAGAAATGTTTAATGTATATTATCATTTATTTCTTTGAAAATCAGTTTTATCAGTGTTGCAGAGGATTTTACACTTGAAGTGAAATGGAAATTATTAATTCAAAGTAGGCATATTAATTTAATATTAGAAATATTCTATAGAGAAAAATTTAAAACTGAAAAGCAGTTTAAATTGAAGAATGATGTTATCTTTTACAAGATAATTCTTTAGTCTCATTTGATAAATAGATTTCATTTCAACATTCATGTTGATAAAAACAATTAAAATAACTAATGAAACATAATGTTAAGACAATTCAGGATAAAGGTTTTCACTCCTTTAATAGGATCTTAATTTGTGACAAGGAAGTTCATCTCTAAAATTAATAAATGAGAAAAAAATAGTTTGTTCAAAATGACATGCTTTTATATATTGATAAAGAAGGGAAAATTTAAACTTATCCAAATAGTTAATGAGGTCTGAAAAATAGAATTTACAAATGATATATAATCTGTGAATTCATCTTGATGAAAAACTAATTTTTATATATTTTATTAAATATTTAATCAAGTTCCTCTCAGAAAAAAAGTAGTAACTTCATGTTAGATTTTAATTAAATCTAAAACTTAAATTAAATTTCTCTGTAAAAGTAGAAATTCCCTTTATGAAAAGCTTAGCACTTTATAATTTTTAATTTGATATCAGTTTAATGTTGGCATCTATAAATTTTATAAATTGAATATAATAAATAACAAATATTAAAAAAATAATCAGACAGTATGTAGAAGCAGTAACTTTCAATATCTTACATTATGCTGTTTTAGATAAGAAGAATATATTCAGATAAATTCTGTTGCTTGCATTTCAGCAAAAGACATCAGTATAAAAATTTATTACAGTCCTACTTAAACATTCTAACATGAAATTGGAAAAAAGCTAAAATATGGCAGGATAAGAGTAAGATATTAAAAAGTAAGTAACAGTTAATGGTAGCAACCAAAATATTTCTTATATTGAAATTAAAAGTACAAATATTTGTGCTCATAATTCTTTTTAAGGATAAAACTTTAATAACTGGGGTATTTTTAAAGTTGATGAAATAACTTAAACTGGTTTGGTTCCTTAAAATAATATAAATTTCGAATATTAAAGTTAAAAAATCAATTAAAGAAATATTTACTTTCAAACAAATTTATTTTCTATACTTGAAAATTTTTACTTATCCTTTGTGCTAAGCAACAGCAGCAGCGTAACTAAAATAAATTTTCTTTTCAAGGCGCAAATTAAAAAAATTTGGCTGAGAAAATTAAGTGAAAACACACATACACTAAATAAATACAAAAAAAATATATCTGAGTTTTCTTCAGGACAATTATTTGATATGAAGGCATCAATTGCGGGCTAATTAATGTTTTAAATTTTGTCATAGGTAAAACCAAGAAAATTAGAAGACAGGAACTATAAATATGACACAGATTTTAAAATTTTATTTACATGGATGAAGTACATGAACTTAAGGCTCTTGATTGACTTCCTATAGTAGTTTAACAAAATTGCTTTTTTTCTTTTTTTTTTTTTAGAAAAACTTTCTTTTAGAATGAATAACAAATAAATTGGTAGATGCTTAAGGCAATTTAAAATTGAAATAGTCAGATTTATTTTTACAGAAATAAACACAAACTTATTTAATTTGCCTCATCCAGTAACTTTAACATTCTGTATAATTATAAATTTATGCACATCTAAGAGTGCTATAACATACCCTTTTTATTTAGTCATATTATCAATCTTTGATGTCTTCTGGCAGAATTTCCAGAAATGTACATTGGTTTTTACATACTGGAGAGTTGAAAAATTTATTTATTTTTATTAGAAAAAGACTTTCTATCCACTGTGTAGCTGAGTTGAAAAAAAAAAAATTTTAGATTTTATAGATTTAGACAGATCCTGGTAAAGACTTTTCCAGTGATGATATTCCTCTATAGTTCCCACAGGCTTTTCAGTCACCTTTTGTGAAGATTGTTATGATGGCTGCATCTTACAGTTCTTTAGGAATTTGTTGTGATTCCCACATCTTCAAAATGAGGCTGAAAATGTTGATTTGTAATGATAAGCCTCTATGTTTGATCAGTTTGAAAGGGATGTTGTCTGGGTCAGGGGACGTCCTTGATCTCATTTGCTTCATAAATTGCTTCAGTTCTTGAAAAATATTCATCTTATATACTTCCATTAAAAGGAAGTATATAAAATGAATTTTATAATTATAATTTTCTTAAAAAACATTTTTTCCCCCTAAAAAGCCTTAAAGCAACTTTGTAAATATAAGAGTGAATATTATTGTAAGTAATAAATAGAAATTACTAAAATTAAATATGCATAATCTAGAATCTGGATACAAATCAGAAAATTATAAAATTAAACTTGATTTTATTCTTTTAGCTAATTTCTCAAAGTACATATTTGTGGCTTTGAACTCTGCTATGCAGAATTCAGAGTTCCTGCCTTGATCAAAGTATCAGTTTAAACCAACCATCAATCATTTTACATTCCTTCCAGTCATTGTATTTCCCATGAAGCTCAATCAAGGTGTCGCCTTTAGTTTCTCGCTAAAACTGGAGGGTCTACAAGAGAATTCAGATTTCTTGATTGGATCTCATTTGTCAAATACTTTTTCATTCCTATGCTACCATACAATTTCAGGCTACACTGACAATGTAAAAAAACATCACATAGACTTGAGGTCAAGCTTATTTTACTTTTTGTAAAAAACCTCACCGTTTCCTTCAATGTCTTCCTTACTTACCTCAAGGTAAAAAAAGTTTCAAGGTTAATTTGGCAACAGTTCTGCTTTTGCATATAAACTTTTTTTTGTGGGATGATTCTATAAGCATGAGACTGTTTAGCAGATTTTGTAATTGACATGACAAACAAATTGTTTCTGCAAGAAGTTAAAAAAAGTGCATAAACAGAGACTGATCAGAGAACTGCCATGAAAATTACCTACATTGCAGGTGAACTTTTTGTGTATTTGTGGTCAATTTAGCTAGGGCTTGTATAGATATAACTTCAAATCATAAAACCAGGTCAGCCAATGGTTTAGCAATAAACAAAACATTACAAACTAAAAATGTAACAATATGTAAATGACAGCCTAATTAGCATAGCTAAAGCATAGAGGCTATATAAATGCCCAAGCAGTAAATGGATGAGCAAGAATATGATATGCAAGATTAATGTCTACTGCTGGACTGAGAAAATACAAAGGAAATCACATTTCATAACAGAAAACAAAAAATGATGAATAAAAACATTTGTAAATTGCTAACATCCTTCTTAGATCACTCAATAATATAAAAATACATTTTAGGCTCATGGTGAAGAAATAAAGATTTGATTATTTATACTATTCACATTGTTCAGACTATTATCCTTATCTTTATTATCATATTCGTGACATTTCAGCCATTTTATTCTCCAAATTTCTTTAGGTGATACACATTGGAATTTTATTTCATCCACCAGGGTAGATTGTTCTAGATCCACATGCCATGGCTTTTCTGGATATCTCAGTTTCAGCTATCTCCCTTTAGTAACTCAACTCTCCAAGTTTCTGCTGTGGCCAGGTATTGAACTCGCAACTCTTTGGGTCAAGTCACTGGATTACTTCAACCAATGCTTTTATCCACTGGGCCATGTGTCCTTGAACAAGCTACCTCAGTGGACAAAATAAAGGATTTGGTTTGAAATTCCAATGTATATCACTTTAAAAAGGCCAGAGCATGTAACAGCCAAAATGTTATGAATGTGACAATAAAAATGAGGGCAACAGTCTGAACAATGTAAATAATATATTAGGTTGGTGCAAAAATAATGTTGTTTTCTCACATGAAGTTGAATGTCAAAAAAACGACATTATTTTTGCACCAACCTAATAAAGTTACAATACTTCATCTGAGAAATATAGACAAATATTGAAGGATTTGATTATTTGAAATTATAGAAATGACAGTTTTAATTTAATCCTAGATTTGCTTCTGTAGTTCTTCTTGATAAATAACTTTGGAAAAATTAAAACTATTTTTTTCTTTAAAAATAGTGCATCAAAAATGTGTAGATTTGAAGCAGTATCAAGGCAATTTCATAGTGTATACTTTTAACTAAGAGTACTAATCTGCTGAATATTACCTATCTATGTCTATAGACAGGTAATATAGGTATTGAAATGTTAATATGACTAATTTTAGAGACATTTTTAAGTAGAATAGGATAAGAAATCAATGTGCAGAAATAACCCAATTCTTTCTTTTTCAGAGAATAAAAATCATCCACAAACACAGCAACTATGTAACAGAAGAGATTCCATAAAAAAGAAGAATATATTTAAAGTAGAAATCAACATTTGTAATAAAAAATGTAGCTTTTATCTTGATAGGCTAAACAATCTATAAAATGTATTGCTGTTCCTTTAGAAATATTTGTAATGCATGTTGCATAGAGATTCTTCTTCTCTTGTTAAGGTAAGTGCAGATACAAAAGACAGACAAGATTTGAGATTAAAGGAGAAGCAGAGGCAACAAGAAATAGATTTTCCAGGAAGAGGAAAATGGAGAACAACAATATATAATGATAGTTTCAAATAGCAGAAATAAATACTTAAGATTTCAAACAGAAAATGCCAATGATTTTTTAAAGAATTGTTATTGGCACCTTTTTTTCTGTTTGTTGAGCAGGAAAGATAAAAAGCAATGATCTTTGGATTTGTTAGAAATGTTATTCTGTAAGTTTGGATTACACAGAATTCAGAAATGAAAATATAGAAATGTTGGTGTCTGTCTAATATGTCTGGAGAAGCTGTCAGCAAATTGACAATGGCATATGATATGAAAAGTAAAAGAATGAAAGTAGTTATGAATTTATTAGAAATTTTATATTTTTGTAGAATTAGTTTTTGTAGTTATATAGACAAAAGTACTTTATAGTTGATAGTAAAATGAAGAATATTTTTAGAATATTCAGTTGTTCATCTTTATAGATATTGCTTTGTAGACAATAACTTTGATATCAGGTGACATTTTATTTGTGGGGATAAAACTCTTGAACATGAGATAATATAATAATTTCTGAGTTTGAAATTGTCCTTCAGTTGCATGGTCTGTGATTATTTCTCATGAATTAACAGATAAGCTTTGTAATAAGCATGAGATGTTTCTGTATTAATAATGATTAACTGGAAGAAGCAGATAAAATCAAATGATATGATGGCACAAAAAAAAAATCATCAATTAAAAATTTTTTTTTTAGAAATTGCTTTTCTGAAATCTGATCTAAAAATCAAAAGTTCTAAATTATAAGAAATCAATTTACTTACCAGTGGCTCTTCATTCTTGATTATCCTGACAATCTTGACAGCTTCTTCAGCCTCGTTAACTTCATGTGGAAGAGAAAATAACTTTGGTTCATAGTCACGACAGGCCACCTTGTCATGAGTGTACAGTAGAGCCTGCAAAAACAAACAATGGAATTGTCTATATATAATACCAAACAGTGTGAAGCATATGTTAAGGGATATGAAATATGGAACAAAATACAATAGATTTTGTCACATGAGGATAATATTAAATTGTTAACCGAGTCAAAGATGTCTGTTTAAGATGGCCTATTGATTAGAAAACCTAACTGGTCTGCTCAAAAGTTTGTGTTTTGTTAGTTTTCAGCTTTTTAAACTATTTTCTGTACACAGCTTACATCTTCAGGACCAAGGATTCAATTACTTTTATACACATCTATTTTTAAGAGTATGTGTTTTTACTCATAAACAGTTAAATTGTATTGGTCAGTCTTTATTTGCAATTTTGAATCAAAACTGAATCAGGAGTAAAAAAATAATAACTGTTTAGACCAGCTGAAATCAGTTACAATCACATATCATATTTCCCACCATATTGCATCTTTTTGTTTAATGCCATGTCCTTTCAGTACCAAGATGATTATGGTGCTGTACAGATTCCTTTTATTTTATTATCTGTAAAATGCCATGACTTTTTGGGAAAGATTATGGAGTGGATTCTGTTCACCTTCTCCATGGATTTATGTTCATTTGAATGACTACTACTCAAGTCTAGAGAGCCTGGTCTATCCTGCTATTTAACCCAGAGCTGAGGAGAGATGATAACTTCATGTTTTTCCCAAGGGTGTTAGTGCAATAAGTGAGTGCAATAAAATAAATTGGAATTTGAACTGTGTTCACTGATTCCATTTTATGTGCCAATAACTGTTACATTACCTGCATAACTTATCTATAGCATATACCAGCCTATAAAATGCCTCTAGAACTTGGCAAAGAATTTTATGAAAAATTCAAAATGTTCAACTGATATATATATATATATATATTTTTTTTTTAATCGTATCACCCCAAGCAAGGCCGGAGGCCACTATCACGCAAGGGGTTTATATATATATATATATATATATATAAAAAACTAGTATATATATATATAATTCTAGTATATATTTAATTCTAGAATAATTGAGAGACTAATATATTGGGTGTTTAGTTCTACAGCTATAACATGCACAGTGATTTTTGGAGTTTTTATGGAAAAATACACTTATACAACAGTAAATATAGTAATTATTTTATGCTGAATTTTAGAAAAGGTAAAAATGAGCTTCTCACTTTTATCTTCTTTCTTGCTTTCTGTCTGTTGTTGAGCAGATTGTTAAGAATATATAGAAATACATGCTTAATTGTAATTGTGTATTCTATTGAGAAATTGTGTTTGTTATAGATTTGTTTCTGATTTTCAATTTCCACCCTAATTTCTCACATTTTTCAGATGATAGTTTTGTTACTTCCTATAAATTGTAACTTGATTGGAATGAAACGCTAGAAATAACAGCTACATCACCTTATGATAATTGGTTTCACTCTGCTCTAAATATTAAGTTGTTCAGAAATTAGTAAAAGTTGTATGTGTCTAAATTTTTTAAAGAATAAAACTTGTACATGGTGTGTAAAATATGTATAATTTTAAAGCTTATTTTAGATTCTTTCTGTCTATTTAATCTATTTTTAATATAATTTTGTCAATTTTCAGATCTTTGAAATTAGGATATAAAAACAAGATTTTCAAATTTATTTCTATGATATTAAACTTGGCCACAGTGAAGCACAAACAAGAAACATCTGTGTGAAATTTGGGACCAAGGAAGGATTAATTAATGCACAGTGTAACATTGGTTTTGAAAATTATATTGTGGTGGATGGAATTTGAAAATATGGATGGTTGTGAACATACTTCTGCCATTGAAAACAATAAATTGAAGGCTTTGGTGGAAGCAAATCCTCATACAACTGATTGAAAGCTTTCAGGAGAGCTAGGTTCAAACATTGAAATGATTTCTGAACATTTGAATTGAATTGGATTGTTGAAGAAGCTTAATATATAGGTGCTACACGAACTGAACAAAACCAGAAAATATTGTTATGAAATTTGTTTTTTGTCTTCTTGCACAACAAAAACAACCCATTTCTTGATGTTATCATGACATGTGATAAAAAGTGGATCTTCTACAACAACCAGCAAATACAGCATGGTAGTTGGACTGAGATGAATATTCAAAATACTCCTCAAAGCTGTAGAAAGAAGTTTATGCTTTATGGTGACTGTTTGGTTGCCTGATACCAGATTAAACCAATATGGCTTTCTGAATCTTGGTAAAATAAACACAATAGAGAAGTACTGTCATGAAATCAATGAAATGCATAAAAATTGTAGAATATGTGTTCAGTAGTGATTAGTAGAAAGGTTCAATCCTCCCGCACAAGACCATATGTCACGTAACCAATGCTCGAGAAGTTGAAAAAATTAAGATATGAAAAACTGCCTCATCCAGCATATTTAGTAGACCTTTCTCCAAGCAACTATTATTTTTTCAAGTGTTTTGACAACTTCTTGCAAGGAAAAATCTTTAACAACAAAACAGCCAAAAAATACCTTCAAAGAATTTGTCATCTCCAGAACTCAAGAATTCTATGTTACCAGAATGAAGAAACTTGTGGGAAACAATCCCAAAATATCTAACAAGAATTGATAAAAAAAGTGTAGGGAAATAAAAGCTATAGAAACACTAACTATAAAGTGAAAACAGAATGTAAAAATCTTAGTAATATTAGTAATAGCATTTAAAAACAAAAATTTCAAAATTCTTTGATTTGCCATTTTGATCATATTTTTATCCATTTGCAATGTAATGTGTGAATCTTACAATATATGACTTGAAAAATCAAGATTAATGATTTTAATATGATTTAATGGTTTTTATTTTAGACAAATTTTTCAATAAAAAAATTGTACATAAGGTGGGGAAACAGTCCAAATAATCACTTGGTAGTCAGTGATATTTTATATAAAAATATCTACTAAATATATTTTTAGGAGTGGTAACTTTTCAACACATGAATTATTCACAAGTATCTGAAATTCTCATAAGAAAAACAAGTAGAAACAAAAATTCAAAGATATTTTCTTTACAGGGGGTGATGAAAACATGGAACTAATTTTGAAAAGAAAAATCTGAGATAAATACAGACAAGTGTATTTTTAACTGAACAATATAATTTAAAAAAATTTAAAATACAAATTAATGGACTGAAGTTGTTATTATCAAATGAGTGAGTAGAAAGGACTAAACATTAATTACAAGAAGACAGAATGCATGTTTGTCAGCAAAAGGAACAAATCAACTAAATTGCAAATTGGAGATACCAAAATCAAACAAGTACAGTATTTTAAATGTCTGGGAAGTGTTTTTAACAGAGGATGGAAAACATGGCAATGAAATCTGAATAGCAAAGTATTAAGAAACAGGAAAATTTTGTTAGAAACAAAAGAAAAGAGTACTGAACTGTTATGTAACATCAGTCCCTCTATATGACTGTGTAATTGGACAATTTCCTCACAAAAGAAGAGACTTGAAGCAACAGAAATGTGGTTCTACAGAAAGATACAGAGAATACAATGGAGTGAACATGCAAACAATGACAAAATTTTAGAGAAAATGGAAACAAAAAAGGACACCTATACTTAACATCAGAAAGAATATTTGAAATTTCTAGGGCACATAATGAGGAAAGAGGGCTTGGAAAATTTGTTATTCACAGGACATAGTGACATCAAGAGAGACAGAGGAAAACAATGCATAACCTACCAAGCAACATTGTGTAAATGGATGGTAGAACAAGGTTTAGAAGAGATAACAAAAAGACAACATTTATTAACAGCTACAAAGGATAGGAAATTGTGGAGAGCCATGTACATGACACATTGAATTATAAAGGGCACAAATATTAAAGCATAATAATCAAAATGAAAGTTGCTATTCTACTGAATTTAACCAACAAGTAGATATGACAATCATTCTTAAACTTATACAAAATGACCAAGTGATATAAAATGAAATGCAAAATAAAAAAAAAACTAATTGTTTTCTTTTAAAAATTGTGTACTTATAACAATTATGTTGCATGAAGGAATTTTACTTTCAAATAATAAAAATGATTTCCTATAACAATTACAATTATTATTTAACTGTGGAAATGAGTTTTTTTACAAATATTTAAAAAGAATTCTTAACATTTGTCAGAAAACATTCAACTGATGAATTATGAAATGCAAAATATTAAATTTTAAGTTGTAAATAAAAATGAAAAGAATTGTTCCATACACATTAATATGGAATATGGAGCAGTTTCCAGTTTTAAATATGTCTTCTAATGAATTAGGAACTTTGAAAAGTCTCTTGTGGCTAACCAATGTAGACTTTACTTTATCTCAAACAACAAATGTAGAAAATTTCAATAAAAATTTCTATGAAGATGCAAAAATATGTATTCCTTTTAATCATTCTGAAAATTTAGAAAAAGAATATGCAATGAAAAAAATGTTATACAATTTTATACATATAAAATTAACAGAAAATCCCTTAATGAAGTAATACAAGAGATCCCAATGTTGCTTGGCAAAAAATCAAATTTTTCCAAGGTATGGAAAAATTTCTTTAAGTTATAACCAGTTCCAGTACATATAAAGCAACATACTTTGATCTTATTTAAAGACATTTTTATGTTTAACATTCTTTTTATAGATACAAGTATTTAAGTAAATGTTCTGTTTATAATAAACAGTATTAAATAACATTTACTGGCCTGAATGTCGGAGAAATTTTCATAGAAAATATTCGTCCTCCGACAGGATTCAAACCTGTATCCTATACGGAACTGTCATATAGCCTGACGTGCCTTAACCGTTTCGGCCACTGAGGACCGATTGGTTGGCAAGGTCAATTTTACTGTTTATAAACTTCAATCTTCCATGAATCTCTCACGTACATTCATAACTGCTCATGGCGTATCAAATGTAAACAAATGACATCACACTTTATGAAATGGACAAAGTCCGACAATTATTTAAAGACATTTTTATGTTTAACATTCTTTTTATAGATACAAGTATTTAAGTAAATGCTCTGTTTATAATAAACAGTATTAAATAACATTTACCGGCCTGAATGTCGGAGAAATTTTAATAGAAAATATTCATCCTCTGACAGTATTCGAACCTGTATCCTATACGGAACCATCATATAGCCTGAAAAATTTCTCGGACATTCAGGCCAGTAAATGTTATTTAATACTGTTTATTATAAACAGAGCATTTACTTAAATACTTGTATCTATAAAAAGAATGTTAAACATAAAAATGTCTTTAAATAATTGTCGGACTTTGTCCATTTCATAATGTTTGATCTTATTCTTTAAGATTATATTTAAGAAATTCTATCAAAGATCATTAAAACTCAAAGATAATCTAGATGATAATACATTTTACCTAGAATAAAACAGTTTAAAAAATAATAGTTTTTAATTCTGAGAGGGTATACTTATATATAAATATGACTTTACAGTCTTAGTGTTAACTAAAGAAATACATTTTTGAGTGAGCTGTGTGTGCGTGTGTGTGTGTGTGTGTGTGTGTGTAAAACCATATTTATATTAAACTAACTTCTCTATCAAAAGTTTCAAATTAGTTTTCCAGAAGTCTCTTAATTTTTTTCGTATTCTTTTCCATTGATTTATTCTCTCATCTGAAGTGATTTTGTCCATATGAAAAACATCTTTTATGGTTGACATATTTGCAGAAATCCATTACATGATATATGCAGAAGAGCAGTGAAAAGGTTTTTTCTTTATTTGTATAGAATAAAAACAAGGATGAAAATACCTGTTTCGTAGAAATATTTTTATGGAACTAAATCTATAAAGTATATATATATATATATATATATATATATATATATATATATATATATATATATATATATATATATTGTATAGTTGGGCAGCAATCACATTTTATACAAGTTTTATTAAATAAAACTGCCAAGGTACTGTGGTTAAGTTTCTTATAATTTTCTTCTTTTCTGGATATAAATTATGTAGAAATTGTTCAAATGTTTGTATGTCTGAGCACTTTCGCCTATGCTTTTAGCCATTATCAATTATCATTATATATGTAAATAAAATGCAGTACCTTGTCAGTCATATTTAATGAAACTTGTAATATATATATATATATACTATTGTATATATTGAAACAATATACTATTGTTCGAGGTCTTCTATACTCAGTTGACAAGACTTTCACCTACTTCTGCTGATATGGTTAGTGATTTAAAAGCCCAATTAAATAACTCTGCACACATGTTTGCTAGTTCCTCTGTCGCTTCAGTGGAATCAAAGTGGAAAGCTGAATATCAACGTGTTATTAACTCACTGAGGAACAATTTTGATCTTGTAATCTCCAGACCTGATAAAGGTGCTGGTGTTGTTATTTTAGATTGGGCAGATTATGTAGCTAAGATGTCTTTGATTCTGGAAGATACTTCCAAATTTATAAAGCTGGGATCTGCTGATACGTGTGATGCAACTGCCTCAAATGAAGTAAAATTTCAGAAATTACTCTTGAGGTGGGTAAAAACTGGGGTTCTTTCGCAAGAAATTTCTAGTGAAATTCGACTGTCTGAGTCAATTCGTCCCCGGTTGTATGTGCTTCCAAAAATCCACAAGGATGGGGTACCATTGAGACCAATTCTGTCAATGCTTGGTTCAGCGCAACACAAAGTAGCCAAATGGCTCTCATCACTTTTGGAACCAGTGTTGTAGTGCTTAAGTGGATTTTGTATAAAGGATTCTTTTTCCTTTGTTGACTGTATCCGAAATTTGTCTTCTTCAGGTAAGTTCATGTGTTCCTTTGATGTCTGTTCTTTATTCACTTGTGTCCCTCTTTTGCAGACAATTAATATTTGTTCCGATTTGCTTTATCGCAGTTCCTTGTCTCCACCTAGTATTCCTGAGTCTGTATTTGTGGATTTGATGAAATTTGCCACGTCGTCTGTTGAATTCACTTTTAATAATACTATGTATCGACAAATTGATGATGTTGCTATGGGCTCCCCTTTGGGTCCGGCACTTGCCAATATTTTTGTTGGCTTTTATGAGGAGAGAATATGTAGTAATGTACTTCATCCTCAATTGTATTGTCAATATGTTGATGATACTTTTTGTTTATTTAATAATGTAGTTGAGGCTGATCAGTTTCTCTCTTTTCTTAATGGTATTCATCCAGCGCTGAGGTTTATAGTCAAGAAGGAATCCAATTTTCAACTGGCCTTCTTGGATGTTCTAGTACATCGGGCACTGACAACTTTTCTTACCTCTGTTTATAGGAAACCAACATTTGCGGGGTTATATATGTGTTGGGATTCCTTTTGTCCTAGAAAATGTAAGATAAACATAATTAGAACCCTAGTTCATAGGGCATTAATGATATGCTCAGAGTCTTTCTTGGATGATGAAATCAATTTTGCGAAGGAAATTTTTATGCGGTTTTGGGTATCCCCCCCGATACTGTTCATTTGGTCATCCAAAACAAGATTGTGGAGTTCAGAGAGGTCAAACTCTGTACAGTTAAAAAGTGCCCTGGATTGTTTCCAAGTGTAAAAGCATAATTAGGTAGATTTCAGCTAATGTTCGGTATTGTTTTTTCTTGGCTGAGGTCCGTATAGTTTTCCAAACCTGGCCTATGTTTCGTTCTGGGTGAAAGGATACTCTCCCTCCCCATCAAATTAATTCTATTGTTTACAGATATATTTGTAGTTGCTATGCTGACTACATAGGGAGAACTACTCAACTCCTGGACATGAGAATTAAACAGCATATTCCCACCAAGATCAAGAATCACACCTTACCTTTGAATGGATGTGTCCCAAATACCTATGGTTCTGCCATATGTGAGCACCTCTTAAATAACAGAGGGTGTGCAGCTAATTTTAGTGCTGACTGTTCACTGTTCTGTCCCGGTCGCACTCGTTATTTCATCTCAAGGTGCTGGAGGCACTTTATATCGGGTCCTGCAAGCCTTCTCTGTGTAAACAATGTGAGAGTTTGTTGGGGCTCGCTGTCATTTGTCTCTAGCTCCTTGTGTTCATTTTTTTCCCCTTCTTCTTCTTCTGATTACACATTTTCTGTTGTTTTTAATTTAAGTTAAATCTCCCGTAGAGGCCTGAAGAGCGGGAGCAAAATCAGTTGCTTTGCTTTTAACATGTCTTGCAATATTAAGCTACACACTTTTATTTCTGAAATATATATATATATATATATATATATATATATCTATAATCAAAATTAGGACAGTAATAATAGTCTGTGAATTTAATTTACAAACTAATGCTTCACAAAGCGTAACTTTATTGACATTTACTAAGTTTAGCTTATTCTGGTACATGATCAAGAGTAGAAAGCGCTGTATGGGCAGCAAACTCATATGAATAGAGTTTCTTTTTCTACATACAGGCACACACATAAATATGTAGAAGATATTTGGGATGCTGTAAAAGTTATCAACTTAGTCTTGAAATATACTACTTAACTAAAGTTTAGCTTTTAATTAAGAAAAAAGATTGAGGAACTAATTATTTTAAAGGTCAAAAGCATCATTATTAAACATTATGAAAATTGATCATTGATTACAATTAAAGAGGGATTTGTATTTTAAAAATTGGAAAAATGAGCTATGCACTAAAATATTTCCAAAAAAATCAATGATTGTATTAAGAAACTATGTATAATTTTTTCAATAGTTTCAATAAATTGTTCTATACATTGCTAGTATATTGTTGAATTATGCATGTGTAATTTAAGCAAAAAGAGAGGAAAAGGGGTAGATCCATCTGTCACATCTGTGACTGTGCATTAGTTTAGACACTCATCAGTGGTAAGTGATTTATAATAATTTATGGCTACAATTTCTTCCTTGAATTCTGGTTGTCAGTAACTGACAGCAGTAAAATTCAATCAGGACTTTGTAAAATATTGAAATTGAATTATAATAACTTTATATCACAATGTCAAATTTTTGTAAAATTAACAATTTGATTGAAATACACTTTTCTTGGAATATACTTCTTTAATTATATCTCATGTGATTATTTCAATTTAGATCCTTTTTAGATATTTGATTTCTGTTTCCATTTATAATAAAATTATGGGAATAACTGATGTTATGTTTCATATAATATAAAACCCTACGTAGTTTCAGTGATGATCAACTTCAAAAATGTGAAGGCAAATAGAGCAAGTAATTTATGTTAAAGGTTTTAGAAATATTACAAACTTTATAACAAAAAATAAAATAAAATTTTCTTAATTATCTTTAATGATTCTTAATGAATTTGTAAACAAACCATTAAAATGTGATAATCAATTTTTTTATCAATTATGACTATATGTGTAGTAGCTGATTAGTTAAAACAAAAAATAAATTGCAAGTTGGTTCACTGTATTGTACTAGACAATTTTTATCACCAGAATCTATCTTACATATTTATAAGTCTACTATCTCCTTGCTTTGAATATTGCTGCCACATCTGGTCTGCTGTTTCTGCTGTATATTTAGAGATTCTTGATAAAATTCAAAGAAGAATCTGCAATGTTATTGGTCCTGACCTTGCATCTCAGCTTCACTTACTTTCTCACCATCATAACATAGCTTCCCTGTATCTTTTTTTATAAATAGTTCCATGGCGAATGTTATGAACTTTCCTCTATGGTACCTATGGAAAATGTTATGAATTTAAGTATAGTAATATATTGGCAACAAGGTCTCATCATTTTACAGTTGAACTATCTAGATGTAACCATAAGTTCTATGCTAACAGTTTCTTCTCTCACACTTCTCACTTGTGGAACTTTCTTCCAGCTTCTTGCTTTCCAGTCAACTTTGATCTTCATAAATTTAAATGCAATGTCAATTGTTATTTTCTGTCTTCTTAATTTCTGTTCTTTTATTGTTCCTTCTCCTTAATAGTATTTAATTTTTTTCATATTCTGTAACAGTCAGTAACCCTTGTATCTTTGTGGCTTTATTGCCTTGCTTCATGTGAAATAATATATATATATATATATCATCATCATCATCATCATATATGAATTTAGAAATGCACATATCCTGTTCCTGTCTCTGAAAGCTCATATCTGCCAACTTTTATTTTCTATCAAAAAATTAATTTCTAATGAATTCATGGATTTTATTTATAATCCGCCATTATTTCTTATTACTATAAACATTATATTTTAGTGGCCACATGCGTTTGATTAGACATCTCTGTTTTTTAATCAATGTCTGTGTAAATCCATATCTACCATTCAAGAGTATATATAAAACAATATGGTCATATGTTTTTGTAAAATATTCTATAGACTATATAAATGGAGAATAATTGATAGATAAAAAAATAAAATATAAAAATTGTTAGTCAAAACTGCTTTATATTTGTAAAAGTAAAACAGATTACTAATACATTTGTTTTGCCTGAATTGTAAAAAGATTACTATTTACAGAAATGTAAACTTTAACTTTATAATTGAAATTAGTATTCTTTTACTGTACATGTAGCATACTGATTATTGTTGCAAAAAGTGGGATCAGCCAGTCCTGTTTGAATTCAAAAGAATCTGTAGACAGTCCTAACTGTTCATGCCCTGAAGGACCATGGCATTTAAAAAAGAAAAATTCATTTGATAGATAAGAATTCAAACTAACAGATCCACTTGAGTTTATAAAACAATTTCTTAAGTGACAAATTATTCCATATGATAAAAAATATATACTCAGGGAATAAAAAGAAGAAATTTGAAGAAAAGAAAATAAAGAAAAAATTTTGTATTTAATGATTTAACATTATTTTCAGTCACAAGGAATCAGTAAAACATATGATTAGTAGCTTTGGAGGAGAAATTTGCTTGAGTTCTAGATTCCAAAGAAAAGGTTGGTTGAATCATTATTATCTCATAAGAGAAGTTCTACTGAATAGTGTTAATGAAAATGAAAGCATTGGAGATAATTAAAAGTGAACCTGTTATAGAAGAATAGCCTAATGCAACACAGTAATCAAACAAATTAACAAAACATATACCTATGGGATGGCAAAATTTAAATTATTTTCTAGAAAGTTTCTTTTCTTCCCCAAACTGACAAACTAAATAATAAAAAAACAAACATAAATGAATCAAATATAAAAATGAGGTTGAAAATGTTGGATGGCCATCAAATTTTGTGAGAAAGTCTTTAGGTAATTATCCAACAAACAAAAAAAAAAAACTTGATTGTTTAATTCTCTTCATTGTTTTTAAAACAATGACTTGGATGATAGATTCATTTGTATTCCAAGAATGCATGAGCGAAAAGACTGTGATAAAAATAACAAATATAAAGACAATAGTTTCTCATTTCATCCCTATTCCAATTGTAAGAAGTTCCACTCAGGCAGTTTTTTTCCCAAAACCTACTACTTTGTGGAACAGACTTTCATGTGAATATATACCAGAATATTACAATGTTAATATCTTCAAGTCAATTGTTATCTATCCTTCTTATTCTCAGTTCCTAACACCTCACCTCTTACACACCTCATTCAGTAACCCTATATCTTGACTGGTTGAACTTTAGCATTAAGAAAAGTTATAATAATATACAGAATAATAAAAACATTTTGGAATAGAATTTCAAGAGATAACTGAATATTTTCTTCATTGCAGAAGAAAAAAAGAAAATTATTGTGACTTATTATAATTCCCTCAAAATTTGAAACATAACAATTTTTAATAATAGTTTGTACTAGACCACCTATAAACCTGCTGGGTTCTGTTTAAAAGAAGTTCATGATACAAAATGATGAGGTAAAAATATTATAAATTTTATTATTAATTACATTTTAATTTGTATCTACAATACAAGTTATTGTAATAAATATTATTACTCACATCAAACAATATTACTTGGATCAAATGCAACAATAAATTAATAATAATTATATTTTTTATGATACATAGTTGCTTCTTCGTCACATTTATTTCAAAATATTTAACAGTGGTAACATGTGACACAATTTTCCAGCCATACAGATTATGTTTTACAATGACATACCTACATAGTGTCTTCACTTATCTAGTACTTGCCAAACATCTGAGATATATGTTTATAAAAAAGTTTTAATATAATGTAGTGAATTGCATAAATATATGTTGTGTTATATATATTTACATTTATTTAATAATGTTATAATGCATTATGTATGTTTATTATTTTTCCCAAACATAATAGTTTGAATATAATATGCAAGTTTTTGTTTATAAATATGGATTGATATAAGATTGTGTATGCTGTAAAAATGGAAAAATGCCCTTGGGTCAAGAACCCCTTGTCTAATTTTAATAAAATTTGGCACTGCACAAAGTAAGGGTTTAAAGTACAATATGCTCCAAAATTGGTTGGGGTAACTATTATTTAAGTTGTATCTTGGTAATATAGACACATACATACATACAAGATTAGTGTTTTAGTATTATATAGATGTTCACATGCATATGCACAGAACATAACCTAGTTTTTATTATGTTAATCTGTTTTTGGGTAGAGTTATTTTAAGAGATCTTTTTAATAAAATTAAAATAATCAAGAAGCACATTAGAAAATCTAATAAAAAAAGGCTTTTATAGGGAATAGCAGAAACATACCTTCAAAATAAATTCCACTTTAACAAGAGTATCAAGCAAATAAAGTCTAGGAATTTTTGTATGTCTTCAGTACATCATCAAGCCAGTTAGTCATGTTTCTAACACAGCCATCATCACTTTGTATTGAGGTATTGTTATATTATGTTGTAGTCATAAATAATGAAGGGACTATGGATATTATCATGTGATAATAGTAATGATGAACATGTAGATGTGTAGAGTGGCAGAGAATTTATGAAAGATGTTGAAGAGACTTATAAAAGCTCTCAAGATTTAAACCCTATATAGACAAAATTCTCATAAAATATAAACAGATTTTGTTTCGATTAAAAAGTAGTATCTATTAAATGACTTTTCATTGCTGAGGTTAAAATTCTCAGTCAGCTGAAATGTTAACATTATACCACCTTGTCTGAGTAAAGAAATTACATTACATACAACAGAACACAATTCACAATGATACAGTACCCCACAGTAGTATTCTAACAACTGATTAGCTTCTGGACCTTAATACTTTAGAGAATCTGTGGAGGAAGCTGAAGCTTTGACTTGCCCAATGACAACCTACAAACCTTAAGGATTTTGAGAGGATCTGCAAAGAGGAGTGGGCAAAGTCCACCCCCCATCCATGATCTGTAAAAACTTGGTAACCAACTACAGGAAACATCTGGCTTCTGTTCTTGCCAACAAGGGTTTCTTCACCAAATTCTGAGTTATGTTTTGCTATGGGGTGAAATACTTATTTTTTCAATAAAAAAGATATAAATGTTCAAAAAATTAATATAATGTGATTTTCTAGAATTTTTTTATATTCTATTTCTCATTTTCAACATGGACCTACCCTGAAAATTATAGACCATTCCTATTTTTGGAAGGTGGCAAACTCAGAAAATCAGCAGGGGATGAAATACTTATTTTCCCCACTGTATAAACTTAGATTGAAACAAAAACTAACTTTTTCTATCCTTGTCTTAAACATTGCCCATCTCATTTAGATTGAAGGAATTCAGTTTTAAGTTACATTTGGTGCAAGTACTTCCTTGATTGTTATTTTTCATTAGAAGATAATTTTAAATGTTAGTCGATGGTTTTTGCCTTCTTCATTGTAAGAAAGAAAATGAGGAATAGCATTAATTTACTTTATTCAATTAATTGTAGTGCAATAAATAAGAAAATGTTGTTGCAATAATGGATCCATTTTTTATTTACTATTCTCATCTTATATTAGCTTAGAATTCTATCATCAGTCAGTTATTCAAATTACAAAGATAAATAATACAAGATTCGAAATATTTATTATACAAAATAATAAAGTAAATTCTAAAAATTAATAATAAATAAAATTTGCTGCTTTTATTCAATTTTGATAGAATTTGTTGCAATGAAATGTTAGCTGAGCTACAGCTTACAGATTTTTGAATTTGCACTACACAAAGAAAATAGTGTTTATTTGATGGCATAATTGAATAATAATCTTCAAATTATTTAGTTTAGAATAAAACTTTACTAAAGATCTTAATCTGTTTTTATTTGCTCATTTTGCCAATATTGTATATTATTTAAAATATTGTTTTTACATTTAATAAAGTTTTGAAATTAAAAGGAATTATTAACAATTTAGAGATTTCTTTATCAATGTTGTTATTGGTTTCTTCAGACAAAGTTTTACTTATCTTTGACTTGAAATGTGAGCTGATTGTTATTTTAGCAAAAACAGGAAATTTTAGATTTACTATATGATAAAAAAATTGACTAACATAAAAAAACTAATTTTTTAGTTTAAACACCACATCTAACATTTGTGTTTTTGTTCTGTTTCTTTTGTTTCAAATAACTGTAACAAAAATTCCAACAATTAAATAAACTGTACAAAATTTCCTGTTTTTTGTGGGGCACCCTGTAGTTCTGTATAGTCTCATATATTCAGCTCTTACAACACAATGTCAAGCAGAATCTTCTGTAACTTGTCTTCTAGCCATTTAGTCACAAATTAAAAATAATCAGAAAACTAAAAACTTATATTTTATTATCAAATTGAAAATAACAGGAAATTCTATTTCTACTATGTCATCATGACAGTCCAACACCTAGATATGAGTGGATTGCCTATCATTACTAATTTTTATATAAATATTGAAAAATGTTATACACATCTCCAAAAATATATACAGTTGTATGTAAAAGTTTTCAACCAGTTATTTTCCTTATGTGATTTGATGACATTGATTTACTCAATTAAAATCAATAAAACATGAATTCATAATAAATAAAAATAATTAGCATTATTACCTTATTTCCAGAATTAGCAATAATATCTTTTGTATAAGTATTCAACGCTAAGTGAAAAGTAAATTAGATCATGACAACAGCTAAAATTGAATCATTTTTTATCCCATGCACTTTGTAATGCTGAATATCACTTTGGAAGGTCTATGAAAATTGATTTACAAATTAAATATTTCTGTAAACCAAAATTCAAAGAACACTCACACAATCCAAAAAAGAAGTTGCTTGAAGCGTATCAATCTGAGGAAAGCTATAAGAAAATTTCCAAGCAGTTTAACATACTATTTCATTAATTTTATCATTTATAAATGGAAAGAAATTAGTACATCATCAATGCTCATAAGATTGGGTCATTCCCAGAACATTTCAATATAGGGGGTGACTAGAGGCACACTAGAATTTTTCAGGCATTCTAAAATTCAACCCAAAGGATCTAAAGAATGCTGGGACAGTTGAATATATCTCAATTTGTAGAACATTCATTAACATTTTTTGATTCAGTCATATTATTACTGAAATAGAATTATTTGGTTAGACAAAACAAAAATTGAATACTTCTGATACATAAAAAGCAATGTTATGTTTAAAAGACAAAACAAAAAACAAAAAAACAGTGCGTAAAGTAAAAATAGCATGGTAGTGAATACATCATTTTCTGAGTTTGTTTTAGTGCAGCAGGATAGTCACCAGGATTGAAGAGAAAATGGATTCATTAAAATATTACAAGAATGGTTGGAAATACTAGTTGAGATATTGAAGATTTTACAAAAACTACAGGAAAAATCTCTTAGCTTCATTATAGGTATTACAAGCGGTAACTGAAAAGTTCTCAGCCTCAAGACAAAATTATTAATAAATTCTGATGTTTGTGGTCTGATTTTGGGAAATATGTAAGACTGAGAACTTTTCAACACTCCTCACTCTCAAGGAGATCAAATAAAAGTAATTATAATAAAATATTGATAATTATAAAAATTAATAATATTAATTCTCTATTATTCATTATCATTTCATGTTTACTAATGCTAATTGAATAAATAAAAGTCATCAAATTTGAAAGCACTGGAAAAATAAGGAATATTCTAGTGGTCAAATATATAGATGAACATATATCAATTTCTTTGATAAATATATTTTGCCCAACAAAATTGACAGATAGCATTTAAATAACCATTGAATATTTATGGAGTTTTATCTAATATAATGTAAATTTCTGATATCTCACCAGAAAAATCCTCGTAACATCAAAGATAAGCTGAAGGCAAGGGTTATGGTAGTATTCACCAGCTTAAACAAGGAGACCGTCCAAAAGAGTCGCAGGAGATTCTGAAGTTGTATGCCAGCTGTGGTTAAAGCCAATGGTGATTTTATTGAATAAATTTACTCTTTAGTATTTCAAGATATTTTTATGTAATTTTGGTAAATATATCTGTTAAAATGAGATACCAGTGTCATTTTCATTTTTGCATAATTTAGATGACAATTTATCTATTGCACCCTGCAGAGATGGAAAATTTGTACATCTCTACATAATGCACTCATTTAGTGATGTAGGAACGTGTTATACATGCACACACAAACATACATGCGCACACACTCATATACACACACACACTATATATATATATATATATATATATATATATATATGTATATATATATATATATATATATATATATATTATAATTATTTTTAAAAATTTTTTAAAATACGATTCCATCGCAGCACAGAAGATGAAACTGACACCCAGTAGTTAAGGTTTAATATTGGAATTTAACTTAAATACTGCTGACCAGTTTGGGAACATAGTAATTTCTGTGTCGCGATGGAATCATATTTAAAAAAAAAAATTAATTATAATCTAGGCTCTACTTATGTATCGAGCATTGTTTTTTAAAAATAAAAACAAAAATACTAAAGAACTTTGGATCATCAATCTAACAGTTCTTTCCTATTATATCAATATAGACACACACACACACATATATATATAGGAGTAGATAGGTTCATCTAATGTCCAATTCACATTCCTCCCCAGTTTTTTGAAGAGTAGTATTGGCTTATACTTTATTTCCTGTTTAGGATTGGGTTTCCAGTTCCTTCTAAAGTCTTTTCATTTTCTTTCACCCCCAATAGCTCCTTGTGTCTTAATGGAATTATCACCTCTCTTGGGGTGAATTTGATTAATATATATATATATATATATATATATATATATATATATATATTTATATATTTTCTGTTTATATGTTATTCATATAGATACAGATATTAAGTAAATGCTCTCTTTATAATAAACAGCATTAACTACATTTACCAGCATGAGTGTATGAGACATTTCATAGAAAATATGTGTTCTCCTACAGGAATTGAACCTGTATCCTACATGGAACCATCATATAGCCTGACATGTTATATTATTTGCTAACTAGGTATTTCCTCTGTAGCTAAAGTGTACTTAAAATAATTGTTGAACTTAGTTTATTTCATAATAGTGATGACATATATATATATATATATATATACATATATGTATGTATATATATATATATTTTTGTCATCCACAGACAGACTGTTTCGCTGTTTCACAGCTCATCAGTGTGGCTAGACGTCCGGTTGCCTCTAGCTAGGATCGAAACCTGACTGAATTTGCGTCAGTCCGAACTTCTCCCACTAAACCATCAGCTTACGGTACGGGATGAAGATGAATTTTAGCATGTTTATTTTTAGATTATATATTTATATATATATATATAATTATTTATTCGAAAATTATAACATAAATATGTTATAAAATCACTACAAAAATAGCCATTTTTTCAACACCTCTGGTGTCTTATCAAGTGATGATGTTGAATGTAGAATAAAGGGTTTTAAAAGGTTCAAATCAATTAACCACCCCTCACAAGGGGAAACGCTGTTACATAAGCTGGAATGACCAATCAAAATACAAGTATACGAGAATTCAAAAAACTTGACAATGAACTAAAGTTATAATAACTATTTAATGCCTTAATGTTGGGGTTGGACTAAAACAGAATTAATTCTAACTAATATGTATTAAATTATACGATAAAATTTGAAATTAAAAATTACCCATTTTAAAATTTAAATTTAATCTCTATTAAGTTTAAAATTATAAAATTACTGAGGAAAAAAAGAAAAAATACATATGTTATTCTATTTATTTTGTTTTTATTGAAATTAAGTTGGAATAAACGTTAATATCAACTGTTGCTCTGAACTTCATGACAACATTGATACATTTGAATTCTCAATATAGGCAGGGGAGATGACATCTTGCAAAATACAGTATATACACAATCAGATTATAATACATAATCACGCAAACATATTTAGATATATACACACACAAAAAAGTGACGAGACAGGAAATATCTCCATGACCCTTTACAAAAAACAAAACAAAAAAAACATACATACACAATGAAAAGTGCATCCAAGTTACCATACACACAGACACCGATAAAGACACGTACATACACCCACATACATTGACATAGACATTCCGTTACAACAACCAAGAAATATTTAAGATTGAAAGTGTTATTAAACGAATTCTAACAACTTATTAAAATATAAACTCCAAAACAGTAAGTTTCATGCTTGATCTTCAGGCTTGAAGATTGTGATCAAGCATAAAAGGTTTCAGCCTGAGTTTATATATATATATATATATATATATATATATATATATATATATGCAACTTTTATTAAAAAATGGTGAAAGTTTTCTTTCAATTATGTGCTTTTATTTCTCTTTTCAACACTTCTAATAATGTTTCTGATTTCTGCTTGATTTTAGAATATGATTTTTCCATGCTTGACTACTTTTGGCTAACACCACTAGCCAAAAGTACTCAGATATAAAACATTTCATTTTCCAATATCAGGCAGAAATTAGAAAAGTCATTGGAAATGTTGAAAGGATAAATAAAAAAAATAATCAAAATGGGACTTTTAACTAAACTTGCATGAATAAAAAATTGCAGCCTAAATACATCCACCATATATATATATATATATATATATATATATATATATATATATAGTGTGTGTGTAGGTGACGGGGGTCATGTGCATGTGTGTATGAATACACATTGAATTTTATACTTGTAGATGGCATTAAAGTATAATAAAAAATAGTTTGTAATCATAAAAGTTTGATGTGGTATTTTTTAACATATTTTTCTAATTAGGTGTGTGCAAAAGTTATCAATGGCTTGGTTTTTGAAAACTAGGGACTCCAGAGTAAAAAAAAAACACAAAAACTTACATACTTAAACCTAATATATTGATGAGCATAGACACAGACACACATAAATAAAATACACTTCTCTCAAGAATATTTCTTGATGATACAGCTTAATTGCCATATTATGTTTAGATCCAGTCCTGTTATCCTAAGTCATTGGTTTATTATTATATTCATACCTGTTGATTTTCTATTGCTTTTATAATGGTCAATATTTCAAGGTTGCAGCACATAGCATACATTTTGCAGATGACATTTATTCAATTTCTATGAATTTAAATAAGATATCAAATGACTTACAGTCATATGACTCTTATCCTCTGCCATATCCAATGCTATATTCTTTTCTGTGGAGTCTATTAATAAAATTCTCCATCCTGCAAAAATTTCAAGTATTTTCCTTTTGAATTCAGAGGTAAAAAGAGGAAAAACAACTCTAATATGAGAACTGTCATCTTGAGATATCTTTATAATTTATAGCAGTACTTGTCTCTGTATGACTATATAGGAATTATAAAACTTTATAATAATCTAGTTTCATTGAGAGAATTTCTTTTAATGATTTTCACCTTATTACACTTCTTATTACACTTCATTAGAGATTTTGATCCACACTTAACTGAAGCTCTGTTTGTCCCCAACTTCCTTGGTCATTAACCTACAAATTGTTTGTGCTTGCTTTAGGTGTACAGAAATAGAAAGGGCTATTTACTAACAATCAACAGAATTCTCTGATCATCTCTTTAATGCTGGCTTGAAGCCATAATATTGACACTGGCTTTGTGTTGAGTCAAACACTTGTAGAAATAATTCAAGTGCTAATTAGAATTAGTTTGAAAGTTTATCAAATTATCCTTACTTCTTTCTCTTTACTCTCCTCATTCTGTTTCATCATGAAGCAAATTTAGCATTTGAACAGTTTAGCTCATTGCGTGGTTTGTTTCAGAATTAGAAATAAAATATTGACCATCATAAAGAGTTTTAATACTCATTGTAAATTCATCTTTTGCTCAAATTTCATGAGTTGGCAAAATTAGTTTTTGCCATTTGAATGTATGCATATTAATCAATAACCAGGAAGAAATGAAATTACTCTTTATTTTTTAAAATCTAAAAATATTTAAGTGAATATTGGTATAAAAATGAATTGAGATAAATTATTAAATTGTTGAATTTCTATGCATTATACTTCTCAACATACTTTGTCAAGTTTAAGCTGTGTGGCTTTTAGAAATCTCTAAAAAAGACCAATCTTTGATAAAAATATATTTTGTCAGTTTCAGTAAATATTCAGCATCAAGTTTTCCAAAATGTGCTAAACCTGAAATCAGTTGGTTTCACTTTAGAAAAATAAGTAAAATACAGAGAATATATTCCACAACAGTGGAGGCTGACATCACAGAATCTGAATTATTTTTTTTTAATTGGGAAAATCTTATCAGAAATACTGTCATTGGTTTTCACACAGAATATTGTTTGAGATATTGACTGAATTCATACACAAATAAATGAATGAACTTTTGGTATGGAGTCATTCCAGTGCAGACATTTGTGCCTGACAATGAATTCAAAACACCTAAAAAAGTAGAAGGGAATGTATTTTTTATTGCATTCTATTTGGCTATATAAGGAAAAATGAAAATGTCTATGATTTTGGCAATGCTGTTTATCAAATTTCCTTGCTAACTTTTCTTTTTCTTTCTCTCTCTCTCTCTCTCTGTATGTGAATGCGTGCACGCCTGTGTGTGTCTGTGCATACATGCATATGTTATGCAAAGAGGAAAAAGTAAAGAGTTTGATCTTGAAACATTTTGTGTCAATATATTCTTGCTCAAAGTTATTTCTTTATTCCAAATTTCAATATTTAATTTAAAGGTTAATGAATATATCAGTCAAAAAGTAGTGATAAAAAAGCAAAATGTTGAAGATGTTAGTAAAAAAACTTGTGGAATAATGAAAATACTTAATTTCAGAACCTCAACAAAGTGGTACTTCATTTTAGCACAGCTAAGTAGTTGACAAACTACTTAGCTGTACTAATAAAATAATGACTCAAACAAAAATTATTTTTCAGAGTATTAAATGAGCAACTTGAACTTTTAAATTGTTAGTTGATGACTGACAATCACCCTCTTTTCATTTAGACTTCAACTCCAGTAATATAAAATTAATACCAAATAAAGTGTAAAGAAAAACTTTCATCACGGCTAATAAAATTTTTTATAGACACACACATACATACATATATATATATATATATATATATATATATATATATATATATATATATATATATATAAATATATATATATATATATATATATGTGTGTGTAAATTTTAAAAAGAAGAGAGAAACTGCAAAGGTTTTTGGTTATAATGCAGATTTTTAAAAAATATATTATACTTTACGATATTTTTGCTAAACATGTTGCCGGTCTCAAGTTCTTCATGAGGCAAAGAGTTGATATTTCCACATATTATTAAAAGGAATTAATTTTCCTTATGTTTTTCTATGTTTAACCATTGTCTTTTTTGTGTAGTAGTAACCCAAATGTTTCTTCTTTGACTTAGGATAATAACATATTCCTTCTCCATACATACATACTGTCTTATTATAAGGAATTTGTATATATATATATATATATATATATATATATATATATATATATATATATATATATATATATATATATATATACATACATATACACATATATACACACATATATACAAATGTAATCAAGGTAAATTTAAAATTATGCTAATATATCAAACAGACAATTATTCTTACCTACAAATACAAGATAAAAAACTTCATAAACAAATTTAAACCAGCACTAAACTGATCATAACCCCATACACATAAACACATATAATGACCAAAAGCACTGGTCACACACACACACACACACACGCACACGCACACACACACGTATCAATGGAAAATGAATATATATAAACATACTGGCAAAAAACAAAAACAATAGACTTACTCACAAGCACACACATTAACCCTACACAACATAGGAAGTGTGTATGCATGTATATATATGCTATAAGGGATCAGTATATATATATATATATATCTACTAATTCCTTATAATAAGACAGTATGTATGTATGGGGAAGGAATATGCATACTAGCAAAAACACACAGGCACACACAATACACAAAAATGGAAATAGATCTAGAGGATACCGGATTCCTAAATAGATAAGAAGGAAGACACCCCCTTCCTTCCTTCACCCTCTTTACTCTGCCCAGTCCTAATTGTTTTATTGCCCCTTAAGCAGAGGTACACCAGTCCAAGAAGAAATGTTTGGTTTACTACTACACAAAAAAGACAACCGAAAGATATAAGGAAAATTAATTCCCTTTAATAAAATGTGGAAATATCCACTCTTTTCCTGATGAAGAATGCAAGACCAGAAACACATGTAGCAAAAATATGGAAAATAAAGTATAATATATTTTTAAAAAATCACATAATGTTTAGTTTCTCTCTTCTTTTTTAAAATATACACTTCACTTATCTTTTCTCTCATTCGAACAACTATAACCTCTTCCTTATATATATATATATATATATGCACAAATGAACACGTACATATGTATATATTTAATATTCAATTAATGAAATAGTGATAATATATACAACTCAATGGATTTAACAGAGCTCAAAGAAGAATCCACTACAAAGTCATATATATTAAGGAAAGTGGACAAGGGGAAAACCTTTTATGCTAAATCATTTCGTTCCTTGAGGGAAATTATCAAGATAAATGTATAAATTTATTGAGAAAACATTTATACATTTGCCTTGATAAAGTTCCTCCAGGAATGAAACATGTTGGCATAAAAGATTTTCCTCTTGTCTTTTCTTTTACTAATATTGCCTTTACAAATATGTTTTATTTATATCTGAATCATTAAATGCACACAAAGACGTGTGTGTGTGTGTGTTTATATGAAAACAAAAGTAAATATTCAATGTATACCAGTACATCATTATACTTTAATCAATATGTTATACTTTTTTTGGAGACTTTGAAGTTTTAATGACATCTCCATCCAAACCTCTTCTATTACTAAACTATATTCTGTCATACTTCCATGAAAGAGCCTCCATCCCAGTAATACATTCTTAGAATCAGCAAGTAGATAGCAGATAGTTTAAGTATATATGATGGAATTAATGACTACTAATGATTAGTCACTATAATGAATCTTGTCAGACTGATTGTCATTAATACAGGGATCAATAAAAGAGGTGTATTATTAATTTTTTCCAGAATTCTTTTGCCTTTCAAGAATACTACTTTTGGCAGTATTTTTCTGGATATTTTCAAGATTATTTCTAAATCATTGAAAAATATTTTATACAAACTGTATAACAACTAATATTAATCTCTGAATTAAGAGAAACAGGAGTAATTGAATGCAAAAGAATAAAACAACTGCACATCGATGATTCAAATTTTGTTTAAATTGATTATTTTTGGCAGGCTGTTGAATATTAAGGAAAAAGAAAATGACATTTTTTAGGTGATGCTGTCGACTTCAAAGTAATGAGCGAATCTACTTTGTTAGGATTTCTTTTGTTGTACTTTTTAAATTTAAATCTGAGGGAAAAATTGGTTAAATAAGCAATTTAAAAAAATCATGGCATCTACACATATGCAACTTTTTATGAATAAAATAAGAACAGAATCCATTTTAAGAAGTCAAAAGCTGATCTGAAGTAAAGTGTTTTACACAGTTGATGCTAGTTTGGAACTTGAGGGAATCATGTGTTATAAAATTTTGTTAAGGAAAAAATCAATTTAATTTTTTTATATGATTTATTATGAATTGAGAATTTTGCAGACAAATGATTCAGTGAGAGAATGCATCAACTTTATCCAAGATATTGAAGGCAAGGCTTATCTGAAATGAACATTCCACAATAAGTAGAGTAGTAGTTTTATCAGAGGAACAATATCCTCAGATTGATGTGAAACAGTTCTGATTTCATTCAAACTGTGAGAGATGAGTTTAAAAAACTCAAATGAGAAATCAGGAGAAATAAATGCAGAACAAAGAGATCACATAACTTTGAGTTTGAATTTTATATCCATTCAGTTTTCTTGTTTGCAATCATATTACTTTATTTGCGTTGTTATAATCTTCCTAAAACCAGATCTTCTTCTGATTCATGTTGGCCAAATTTCCACCACTGGTCGGATGTGAATGCTCTGAAACCTTCTGTTTTACTTACACACTCAAAGAAAAATACAATCCAAAATTTCCACCAATAGCACCCACTCCTGCCTAAAGAAACAAAATAAAAATTGGAGCCGATCTAAGCCTAAGAAAAGGACATAAAAGCCCATCAAAGGGACATCTTCAGCAGTTAGACGGCACAACAGCCAGGATTCACAATGCTTGTTGGAAAATGATCTCTCATCTCCAAAGATAACTTGCCAAAGGCCGTTGCCACAGTAAGTCATAATTCACCCTCCCTCTCCTACCGTATGATGACTTTTACAATAAACGAGAGAAATTTTCACCAATTTACCATTTGTTGCATTTTTACGTTAATACAATTGTTTATCTCTTAAACCTCTGTTGTTTCTGCTTTGTTCTGCCACCATACGCTTAATATAACAGCACGTAAGAATAATGTTAGATAGAAAGATTAGTTAAGGTATTTAATTTAATCATGCTACTTTCATTAAAATTCTGAATATACAGTTAATTAATATTAATTAATTGATATTAGAGTGTATAATGGCAGCCTTACTGTAAACAAAAATGTGGAAGGGGAAAAACAATAAATGGAGACAAGATATAGTCGAGAGAAGTGAAAGAGTTTTTATTTCTTGTGATTTATAAGCTTCAATCATTTCCTCCTTCTGGGGTATTGTATATCAGTTGTGGGAGATTGAGAGTTTGTTCAGGGTTGAACACAGTAGTATGAAGGCTGGAGGGCACAATGGGGGAAAAAATATTGTGATAACAACAGCAAAGATGTTAACAATAGTCTGCATGTAAATAACGATAAGTCTTAATCCTGGAAGTGAGTGTAGAATTGTATTTGGCATAAAACATTGATACATACAAAATCTTAACAACTAAGAAGAAAAACTTTAAACATTTTCCAGTTTTAAAACTTTCATCAAAATATGAAGTGACCTTCATAGTTTCTATTTATACATATATGCCAATTAATAATCCAACACTTATTTTAAAGTAGAGAATTTAATCTCAATTAGCCAAATTGGCATTGAGCAGTCTTTCTGTATATGAATCAATCTCAGTCCTGAGAGGTTACCTAACTTAACTTTGCCTCTCTATGACATGAAGATATTGTAGATTTTATCAGCATGCAAAAGTTTAATTAGTAATTAATTTCTTTTCTCCTCTTCTTTCTCTTTTTCTAACCAAAACATCAAAGTCTCTATTTTGTTTTTTTCTATTTACTCATTTTATTTATAATTAATAAAGAAAATTTGTTCTATTTTATTTTTCAGAATACAGCACCCTTTCAAATTTGGAGAAATAAATAACTTTGAATTCATAGATAAACTTTTACTAATATTCCAATTATGGAATATTCTGATGCATTCTTTGTAATCATCTAATATAATTAACAGTGTCTCTCTGAGCATCTTACAATATTCTAAGTCAGAACTATTTCTTGACAAACTCTTGATTTTGAGTATAGGAAATTAATAGTAGAACATCAGGATTCTTGAAAAGATTAAATGATTTTATCATTTTCTACAAAGAATTAAATTAAAATATCTAATGAAGAAATTCTAACATATAAAAAGAGACATAGAATAAATATTTTTATAAATCTTATTTTTTTATATTCAATGGACAGAGGAATGAAAAAAAAAAGTTTATATGTGATAAATGTTCAGAAAAATGAACAAAGAAACAGAATCTTTTTCTTGGATCATAATAGTATATCAATTACAGAATATTTTAATACTTATTTTACTTTTGCTAATACTGAAAGTTAACTCTTGCAAGGTGAGTGCAAAAAGCTTAATCTGAATCTTTATTTGGCGAGATCCAAAGATTTATAATCACTGACACTGGTAAATATTTGGTAGATTGAATGAGGAAGAAAACAAATAAATATAACAAAAGGGTGTCCTGTCTATGCCTTTTCCTTATGTAAGTGGGAAGCTAAAAGAAAGTAAAAAAAAAAGCTGTCAGAAAATTAAATAAAAAGGAAGAGACATCTACTTTAATCATAATAGCCATCATTCTTAGCCTGTGGGTTAGTGTTAATAGCTAGTCAATACTTCCTGTTCACTCACAAGGAATTGTCAAAGTGTTAACATTTTCTTATTTCTTTTTCTTTCTGATTATCATTGACATCCATAACAAAAGCAGACAGAGAGATGGATGAATAATGTAGGCAAACCAAGTAGACATAATATACAAAATGCTGGGTTGTTGTTCTCTTCTTAGACTATTTTTCAATTTTATTGAGTGTTTATTCTTAAAAGTTTACTTTAATATTAGTCCATTTATATTCATATTATCACCTATTGATTTTTGTTTAAGCAAAAAAGTTTTCATTTTAGCCACTGTTGATTCTTTGTTATTTAACAAATCTGTTCCTATTTGGTGGTATATCAAGGAAAATGCTGATCAGTAAGAATAGTGAAATCATAAATCTGTTACAATTGTCCTATCTTGTCAAAGCCTGATATTTTTTGTTATATAAAGTTTATTAAATATATCTATAATATTATTGCTTTCAACTGGGAGCTATAAAATGATTTTGAATGCTGCTTTTTATATACTAATTAAGTGAGCCATTTCTAACCAACTCAAATAAGGTAATATAGTTAATAAACACATTTAATCATAGCTAAAATGTAAAGTTATAGATTTTTTTTTATGAATGCAATTATAAACATAAGGATTATTATAAATATAAAGTTATGGTTGAGAATGCAAAGAAAAAGTAGAAAATAAATGGAGCAAAATCATTTTGTTAAAGAAATTTGAACAGATTTAAAAAATCAGAATTTCCAATTATTCTTTATTTCACTCTGAAAATATATCACCCAAAAATATGTCAAAGAATACAAGCTTGTTGTCCTGGTACAAAATTTAAGTTTTGATTTTATTTATGGTCAGCAAACAAAAACAAATTGTCTTCTTTTTTATCCTTTTTAATTTTAAAAGAAGAAATAAATTACACGAAATTTCAGCACGTGTCATAATATCTTCGGAATTTACAAATGTGTCTTAATGTCTGAGGAATTTTAAATTCAAAATCTGGTTTCAAAAACAGATTTTCAAGTTTTGTCTCAAAGATTTAAAATTCTTTTTTTATAATTATTTTTATTTCACATTCTAATTTCTTTAATAATTTCACAAGCCTAAAACTGAAACTGTCTCTACTTTTACTGACAGATTTTGTTTCTTATTTGATATGACATTTTTATTTCTTTTATAAATATATGCAATAAGAAATGGATTTAAAGAAAAGAATTACAAAGATTTGGAAAAGAGATGAATGAAACAATATCAAACTAAAAGTTAATAAATAAAAATAACTTAAAAATATTTTTAATTCTAGTTTTAAAGATATTGTAGATGATCTTTATTGGAACTGTGACTGATATTGAGTTCAAAACCTGTATAAAATATAGTTTGATAAAAGGGTGAATGCTGTTCTGATATAAAAAATATGAAATGCCCAGGATAGAAAATAAGTAGAACTACAAATAAAATATAAGCTTATTACATTGATTATTAAAAATTGTAATAAAATTAATTTAAATGTTTTTCAAAGAGTTTTCTTTTAAAAAACCTTTGTGATAAATGTGACTATAACATAAATCTCTAATGCATACATAAATAACATAAAATGGAAAAACAACTGTTGTGTATAAAAACTGACTGACTTTCTCTGTACCTATTATTGAAATATGGACTTGTCCATCTGCTATGAGTAGAAGATCTGCTCATGGAATTATGGCAAAAAGTGTGTTGTAAAGGCATAGCACTTTGCAGCTATATGCTTGCTGCACTGAACTACAGTATTCTCAATGTTCTCATGTGATTAAATCGTTCTTCACTCAATCTTTTGTTTCTGGTATTTTCCTTACAGTCTTACTAATCAGAAACTATGAGCATTATACAGACCTTATAATGACTACCCTTCCAATAACCTCATATTCCAAAGAATAATACCAACCTGAAAAACAGAAAATTATCCACAGTGTCAGTTATCAGTTATCTCAAGGACACATGGTACAGTGGATAAAGGCGTTGGTTAGATCCAGTGACAGACCAAAAGAGTGTGAGTTCAATACCCGGTTCAGGCAGTGGAGAACTTTCAGAGGGAAAATTACCAGGAGATAACTGATAACTGACATCCATCAAACATGGCTCGTGGAACTAGAACAGTCTACCCCAGTGATCGAAATAAAGGGTTCGGTTCGAAATTCCAACCACCTGAAGAAGGCTGGAGCATACAACGGCCGAAACGTTGTGACAAATATGGCGACAAAGATGAGAACAATAGTCCGACTAATGTAAATACTGTACATAAGACCTCATCTCAGAAATATAGACAGACTCAGAAAATTATCCCCGAAAAGATATGTACTTTTAATAAAAAGGAGAAATCTTTTACAATGCATGGTTCTTTGAATGTTGTTTTGGAAGGTTTATTTCTTTTGTATACAAATACAAGTTGGTATCCTTCTTGTGAGAGAGTTCATAATATATATATATATATATATATATATATATATATAGAGAGAGAGAGAGAGAGAGAGTGTGTGTTTGTGTGTGTGTGAGAGAGCCTTTCATCCTTTACAGTAGGCAGTTTCCTGATTAGTTCTTTGGTGAAGTGGACCAGTCTGTTTCACTTTCTGGCAAAATGGTAGAGAGAACTGCCTTCGAAGCCTTCTTTTCTGATTGGACTTGTACTTAAGAATGCTGGTGTTAATATTAATGAGGTGTTAAGGAGGCAAATAATTGATATTTTTCAGAGGATTTAAGAAATATTTGTATTTTATTTATTAAACTTTGCTTACTACTATAGTAGACAACCTCACTTATTGTTATTATCATCAACTTTTAGAAATTAAATCAAGTTTTATATATAAATATATATATATATATATATATATATATATATATATATATATATATATATATAGATAGATAGATAGATAGATATACACACAGGTAAAATGAGAACAAATGGAGTATGATTACACTGCATGTAACGTAAAATAAATAATATATATATATATATTATATATTATAATATTTAAAAAAAAAATATGATTCCTTCGCTACATAAGAGTTTTCATGTTTAAAAAACGAGAGCCAAAACCCTTAATATAATTATTGGAATTAAGTTGAATTAAGGTATCGAGTCCCGTTTCATTCTCAAGCGAAAATTTAGGAATAAGCTTGTGGTTTGCGCATGTTTATAAGTATGGTCTCTTGCAACATTATATATATATATATATATATATATATATATATATATATATATATATATATATATATATATATATATAAATAATTTAGCATCAACTCTAGTTTTCTTTCTACATGTGTATTAAATATATATATGCTAAGAATAAGTGGCTATTGATTAATAAGACTATTTCAGCATTATTTATATTGTGATACTTCAGTAACATGGATATTTATTCAATGAATTTAAAAGCTAAAGACCATTCAATGTATCAATAATAATGTTCCTTTTGTAGTAATCTGATTGAAGAAAGTAAGAAAAGTACAATTTTTATCTTTGATAAAGGAATAGATGAAAATACAAGCAAAAAAGATGTAAATGTAAAACAATTTTTGTTGTAAAAAATTCTGGAGATGGCATTAAACTATCAGAGTAAAATACATTTTTTTAAAGAAAACCTTTTAAACAACATTCATTTTCTATAAAAAAATGTCATATTGGGTCTGTGTTCAGATGAATATATTTAATTTTCCCACTTCAGTTTTTTTTGTTGATATTGGTGCCCTATAGAGTTTCTTTCTAGAAAATGAAGGGATTGCTATGCCATGCTGATTGGTGATTCATTTTTCAGTGTTGCTAACTTTAAGTGCACTTAATTGTAAATGGATGGAGCAGAATAAAAGGTTTCATTTTTTACAAGTTCCCTGTTAAAATAGGGACATTTTTCATCTCAGTACCAAGACATAAAAGACTAGCTTCAATATGTATTCTCTTAGTGTAAAAGAAAATAAATTTTATAAACTCTATACAGTCTGTGAGAAGTTATGCAAATTATATAAGCCTCAAGAACTTGAATTTACTTTGAACAATTTTTGCCAAATTTTAAACAATTAATTTAGACGTCAAACAACGCTTGAGTTAAATGTTTAGGTAGTTTCTACATGTTTTCTTAAAGTTATTGTATTTATTATAAAAACTGCAGTCTGAAATTATAAGGCATATTAAACTAATATTTGTCTAAGGCCTCTGAAATGTAATAAAAACTATTTTAAAAAATTTTGTTCCATAATATATGTTGAAAAATAGGTAATGGGAAGGATCTAACAAATGCTGGAAAAGAGAAAATGACAAAGCTATTAAGTAAGGGAATGTCCACATTGGAGATATCAAAGGGGCTTCACAGAGCTCATCAAATTATAAAGAAGGCTGTTGAAAATATAGCTAAGTTGAGAACTAGAACCATAGGAAAAGGATTTAAGAATTTGTCTCCTCAAGGAGAACATAAACTGAAGCAAGTTATAGCAAAAGAACCACTTTTGATCAATGCTCAGATCTTTGAACAGGCTGGAATTGAGGGAGCCAAGAAAGCCAAAAGGTGTAGAATACTTTGCAAATCTCCTAGGAAAATTCCTCTCAGTGAAGCAAATATTTTAACACATCAAAATTGGGCCAAGAAATACATGATGATTGACTTTTCTTAAGTAATTTTCATGGATGAATTTTGGGTGACACTTGATGGGACTGCTGAATAGGCCAAAGGATGGATTTTATATGAATCAGATGTGACTCTTGTTAAAAGCAGGTGACAGTGTGAGATGTTATGGGCTTGAATTGTTGATCAAACAATTATTCGACTATTCAAAGTCAACAAAGAAGTTAAGCTGAACAGTGCTAACTATTGGAGTTTCATGTACAAGACTTCCTTTGAATAGTACAAGTCCCAGCCTTGTAGTTTCAAAGTGAAGTGTGTATTTATGTATGACAATGCTCCTTCTCGTGTATCTAAGGTTCTCCAGGAATCTTTTGAGTTTAAAAGGTTTACAGGAGAGAAGATAATGGAATAACCATCATCGAGTCCTGACCTGAATCGATACTAATCAAGAACAAGGATCACTTTGCACCTAAGATGTATAGGCAGTTATTGCAGTGTTACACCAAGCTACCTCACATATATGGTCTTCCTAACATTCACAAAGATGGTATTCCACTCAGGCCGATTGTTAGTTGCCAAGGCTCTGTGTGCCACTCTCTGAGTCACTTCCTTGTAGATAATTGACCCATAGATCAGAAAGTCACCTTCATATGTCCGAAACTCTGCCCACTTCGTGGAAATAATCAAAGATGCCCCCATCCTATCCAACCAGAGGGTGAGCTTGGACATGGTGAGTTTGTTCACCAAGGTACCCACGGAGGAGGCACTCTAAGTAGTCAGAGACAGATTGGCCTCTGACTCATCCCTAGAAGAATGGACCAGTATTCCAATAGATAATCTGATGAAGATTTTGACTTTCTGTACACAAACAATACACTTCGGAATGGGATCACACATATATCGACAGGATGAGGGCTTAGCAATGGGCTCGCCATTATCACCAGCAATGGCGAATATATACATGGAATATTTTGAGGAAATGGCATTAGAATCTATGGCTTTAAAGCCAACTATATGGTTAAGGTATGTAAATGACACCTTCATACTGTGGCCACACCAGGAAGATGTTCAGGTTCTACTGGACCATGTGAACTCAATAAGACCTTCGATACAGTTCACAATGGGGAAATAGAGTAACAACACACTCCCACTCCTGGATGTTCTAATATCTCAAACAGAGCATGGGTTCAAGACATCCATATACCGCAAACCGACATTCACTGAACAGTACCTCAATTTCAACTCCCACCATCCATACAACGTAAAGAAACGGGTTACAACACCGAGCAAAATCATAAGTGGTGACCCAGAGATATTAGATAAAGAATTGGTCAGTATAAGCAGTACCCTACAATGTAACAACTACCCTGGGTACTTCGGATCACACATATATTGACAGGATGAGGGCTTAGCAATGGGCTCGCCATTATCAGCAGCAATGGCGAATATATACATGGAATATTTTGAGGAAATGGCATTAGAATCTATATCTCTAAAGCCAACTATATGGTTAAGGTACGTAGATGACACCTTCATACTCTGGTCACACCAGGAAGATGTTCAGATTCTACTGGACCATGTGAACTCAATAAGACCTTCGATACAGTTTACAATGGAGAAAGAGAGTAACAGTACACTCCCATTCCTGGATGTTCTAATATCTTGAACAGCATGGGTTCAAGACATCCATATACCATAAACCGACATTCACTGGACAGTACCTCAATTTCAACTCCCACCATCCATACAGTATAAAGAAAGGGATTGTCTGCTGCTTACAACACCAAGCAAAAGTCATAAGTGGTGACCCAGAGACATTAGATAAAGAATTGGTCAGTATAAGTAGTGCCCTACAACATAACAACTACCCTGGGTACATGGAAGCAACCCCAATAAACTGGGATAGGCGGGTACAAGAGGAGGACAACAACACTCAGAAAAAAGTCTGCCTGCCTTATGTGAAGGGGTTATCAGAGAAAATCTGCATCTGCAGTCCATATAATATCAGGACAACCTTCAAAAGCTGGATGACACTTCGCAGATATCTCTCCCGAGTAAGACCCCCCCATAGAGGAGAACATGACTAAAGACTGTCTGTACGCCATCCTGTGCAGCTGCGGAAAGGGCTCAGTTGAACATTCCAACCACCTGAAGAAGTCCGGAGTGTACAACGACCAAAACATTGTGATAAATATTGCAACAAAGATTAGGACAATAGTCCAAATAATGTAAATAGTGTACATAATACCTCATCTCAGAAATATAGACAGATATTGCATAGATTGCTGGCTGTTTTTGAAAAGAGTGTCACTATATGTAAATGCTTCAAAGACTTATCATATATGTTTGTTATTTATTCTATTATCGGTATTGATTGATTGTTGATGATTTTATTATTAAGTGATTTTCTGGTTTTGCATAATAACTTCAGTTTTTATAATAAATCTGATAACTTTAATAAAATATGTTAAAACTAACTAAAAAATGAACTCAAGCTTTGTTTTGATATCTAAATTAATTGTTTAAAATTTGATAAAAATTGCTCAAAGCAAACCTGAGTTATTGATGTTTATGTGATTTGCATAATAACTTCTGACAGACTGTATATAATAACAGTAGCAATAGTCAAAAGAGAAGAAGCAACTGCAAAATATTACTAATCAAGATGACATTAGCCAATTTAATGAAGATAAAAACTGGAATTATTTCTATAAGTCTCTGATAACATAATCATAAAAATATCCTATACTGCCTGATGAATTCATTTATTGTTTTTTCTCTTGAGCAAAGTGGGTACAATTAATTAGTTATTTAGAATAAATGCATTTCTTGATAATTAATAACTTATATTTGCTAATATTTTTAACACATCTCATTATAGCAATTAATTGGTCCAGTATCTTACTAGTGAAAAGATATATATTGCTTTGATTCATCAATCTTCATTAACAATATGAAATATTGAATATTATATAACAGAGCATCAAAAGTAGGTATATTGGCTTGGGGTAATGCTTAGTGAATTAGTCTGGTTGATCAATGCTATTGAGTAGTGAGTTCTATCCTCACAGAACAGCACATATTTGTGGACTTATGTTAAACTCAGGTATGTTTAGTAAAATAAAAATAAAATATCAACAGTAAATTGACCAGTAAATTTTGAAGAATTGTAGTGTTACTCAGTTTTGAATATATATATATATATATATATATATATATATATATATATATATATATATATATATATATATAAGAAGGTACTGCTCACTGCATTTTCCAAAATAACTAAACTTCAGAATTTCTTTTTTAATCCTTTCTTGGTTGGTCCAAGAGGTTTTCAACATTTTCTTATATATATATTGAAAGCAAAATTGTTATCATTCAGTTTTCTGAAGAAAAGTTTTCAGTGTCAAAATAAATTAGAACTTAAAAAGGTGATGAAGTGGTTAATGAATGTCTATATTGAACATTCATTAATCAATTCATCATAATCCATATTGACTTCATCGGCCTTATTAAGAGCTGATGAAAGATATAAGATATCATGTGTAAAATAAAAATTGTATTTGTCTCCTCACTACTGTTATTTAAAGCAGCATCCAAGGAAACAAAGGGATAAATGATTACTTTCTAATTTAATGGCCAATTCAGTATGTGCCTGTATTTCTGAGATGAGGTATTGTAACTATTTACACTATTTACATTGTTTGAACTGTTGTCCTCATCTTTATTGTCATGTTCATGTTAAAATTTTGAACTGAATCCTTTATTTAGTTCACTGGGATAGATTGTTCTAATTCCATGTGCCATATCTGGATATCTCAGTTTCAGTTATTTCCTTTAGTAACTCAACGCTACAAGTTTTTGTTCACCTTTGCTGTGGCCAGTTGAACTCACAACTCTTTGTGTCAGGTCACTGGATTACTTCAACTATCACTTTTATCCACTGGGCTAGGTGTCCTTGGGGAAGAAGGCTGGGGCATACAATGTCATAAATATCACAATGAAGAATAGGACAACAGTCAACAGAAATAGTGTACTATCAGTATTTATTTACTACCCAGCATCATGCAAATATGTTAAAACATTTATTTAATATAATAATTACATAGTGAAATACAAAATTCTGAAGATAAAGGAAAAATGAAACAATAATTATGGTTGTATTTTATCTTCAACTACATTTGAACCCAGTATTGAATTTTGTTTTCTATTAAATACAATCAAATACAAGCAGCCAAAATAAGATTAGAAGTAATATGTTTTGTAAATCAAACAAGTTATGTATTATCAGTAGCATTAAGTATTTTGAATTTATGTAATCCAGAGTTTATGTGAAAATTTATTCTGCAAGTCAGATCAATTTTCATTACTTTTGGGTTACTAAATTTAAAAACTCAAGATTGATTTATTTTGAAAAAGAAATGAATTAACAAATGAAAGAGGAAAGACTCAGAATTATGTTTGTCATTGGATTCTCATTAGTTGATTGCTATGGTTTACTGATTGCTGTGATGCATTAATAACACTTCAGGGTAAAAGTCAGAAACTCATTTACATTTATATTCTATTTTGCTGCTTTGCTTGATCTTGTTCTTTCTAGTATGTTTATCTCACACTGATGTGTGACTTTTCTATTAAATAGTGTGCAAAGGTTTTAAGAAGATCAGATGAATTAAGTTCTGATTCATTTACACTTTTATGAAATGCAAGTTCAAAAATATATTTGAAAGGACCTGTCACACATTCACAATTTCTGCAAAAATCAGGTATCCTATTTATTAAATGAATCTTATTAGTTTGTTTAAAGTGAATCTCATGAGTAAGGTTTTACGAGAACATGATAAATTATTGACATTATTTATTTTAAACTTTCATAAAAACCGGTTTAATGAAAATCAGCTTTTAATATAAATGAAACAAATTTTCAGATGTTAGTAATATTATCAGACTGTACAAATATAAACTTTTATGATTCAAAAATTGAAATTATTTTTAAATTCCATGCCTCAAGATTTAGATGATCTTGACTGCCTACAGTTTTTCTTTCTTTTATTGTCTGTGAATTTAATCCTTAACTAAGTAGAGCAGAGATGGATTCATGGCTTTTGCAAGGGTGTTAATGTGAAAATCAATGGAACAGACTAAGCAGTTCCACTTTCTGCACTGATAGTCATTATTCTTCCCATTGAAATACTGTGACTATATATATATATATATATTTTTTAAACATTTCACCCCAAGCAAGGAGGGAGTGCCACTAGCATGCAAGGGGTTACAGAGAGTAGGAGCAAGAGTAAAGAGGTGTGATAGAGGAAAGGATGAAGAGAAGAACGGGGAATTAGATCAAGGCATCTGAATATGTCGATTGACATTGCATTTAAATAATTGAAGATTATAGCTATCAGGGAAGCAAGTAAGAGGAACAGAGTTCCACAGATGGGAAGTGTGAAACATGAAGCTATTGGAGTAGAAGAGATGGCTACATTTAACAGTTTTGACAGTGAAAGGGTGGGACTGAGATGCCAACCAAGTAGCATGTTTAAATTCATGCAGTTTGGGAACCAGCAAAAGTAGCTCATTGGAGCAGTTACTGTGAAGGTATTTGTAGAAAAGACAGAGTTAAGTGACGGAGAACCAAAGTGATGTAAATCCAATTTTAAAGAAAAACTTTTTAACAAAAATTTTTATAAAAATCTCCAGTGTTAATGTTGGTCCTAAAAAAGAATTAAAACATTCTACAATTGACCTCTTTATAAGTAAATAATAAGAAAACATTTGATCTTATAATTGTTATGTATTATATAGTCTATTATGTATTGTTTATATTTAGGAATAATGTATATGTTGAAATATTGAAACTACAGTGAAGAATAAGAATGATGTTGAAGAGAGATCAATTATGACATAACTACTATATGATATAACTACTGACAAAAAGCCACATAAATGATCAACTATGGATTTTCCCTTTTAAATTACATCTAGTTTGAAATCTAAAAATCTCAAAGAAAGCTTAAATCAGAAATTATCAACTACTAATTTACCTTTTTGCTATCTCCAAAGTTTTGTGTCCAAGTTCCAAATACTGAATCAAAGAGTGTAAAAAGATAAGCACATACTACTCTCAACTGATGACCTTCAATTTATTTTAATGATTAACATATTTTATATGACATAGCTTTGAAAGTAAATATTTTACCATTAAATTTTTGTCCATATATTCAAATGTGTAGTACTATTTCAAATTTAATAAACACTTGGATCATAACAAACTAAGTATACTGCATACAGCTATTTATAAATAATCTCATCAAATGAAAGGAAATTATTTATTTTTAATCAGCCTTGCTGATAAATACTGCATTGTTAAAGTATATTGCGGTATAATATTTGATTTTTGTTTTTATGATCTGTTAACATCTCATTCAAGATTTAAAAGTTTTTGGCAATTCTGCACAGACAATAGTATGAGTATAAGTATAAACCAATGAAGAAATCTGTTATTTTATGTGTAATATTTGTCATTTTATTCATGTTGAATTGAGAACAAATATTTCTAAATAAAATCTGTGGCTGTGGAAGTGCTGTACTAAAATTTAAAGTTGTGTTAAAATTCCTTTTAAAAAGACTTCTAAACATAGATATTTTATTACAATTAGTGAGTGTTATGGAAAGATCATGAATAAAGAAATATACAGAAAGAATTTGTTTTTTTCCTTTTATAAACCAAATTTGAGTAATCAGATGAATGAAACATTAAATTTGACAAAAACCATTGACTATTTTTTAATGAATTTAATTTGGAAGTTGTTAGTTTTGGTGATTATTTCCCTTGTCTTATATTAAAGCATTAAAATAATCCACTTTATTTCCAGTGTATTTTTATTAGGTTTTTGTAAGTTGATCAGTATTTCAAATATAATTTCAACTTTGCCATCTTCAGGCTGTATTTTCTTTATTAGTTATAAATCTAGTCAGAAATCAACTGTCTTTTTATGTATTTTTTGTACATTTTGTTTTTCATCTAAATACATAATTACTTAAGCTTTTCTTTGCCTTTATTGTCTTCAGATTATTAGTCATATGATTACATTTCTGTCGAGAAGTTACATGGATTCTCCATTTATTTCAAATGAAAACTAGAAGTGGGGTGGAAGTGAATATTTTTCAGTTTTCATAAAATTAAATTTTTAAATTTAAAACAGATTTAATTTTATTTCTTTTACTCAATATTTCAGTTTATTTACTTGTTTTAATGTCATATGTACAAAAGGAAGTTATGTGTTTGTGGTATAGTTTTGTTATTAGAGAGAGGTGCTTAAAATTCTCGTTCTGACCAAGAAGGGATTAAAATAAAATCTAATGTTTGGTCATTTTGTCAACATTTAGGGAAGAGATCACACTTACAACCCCCTCCTCCGACACCATATATAATCTAACTAAGAACATAGATAATCCTACAATAACCTTAAACTGCTTAATATAAAGTATTTAAGATTTTTGATAAACAAATAAATTAAGAAAGAGATTTAGAATAAGCTAAAACAAGATGGAATTTAACTATTTGCTACATTATTTTTTAGTTGGTAGCATTTAAAAATAAGTATTTTGTAATTTGACAGTACAGAGGTGATTTAAAATACAAAATAATAAATGTATGTAAATCCAAGTTAAAATACATAAACTATGGGAAAAGGATATTTAAATTTTTAAAACTGACAAAGTGGAAAAAGTTTTCTATGACACGTTTTATCTTTTAGGGCTTCATTGGACTAAAGTCATGTTTACATTGATGTAACTACATATGCTCATCAAGGAAAGAGAAGGCTGAAATTTTTTAATTAAATGAGTCTGAGCAACTAATGAATTGATTGTATTGGAATAATCCATACTAACCTCTCACCCCTCTGGCATAATCCATTTCACACCAAAATCACCTATCAACCAAACAACACTCTAGTTTCAGCAAATGAGACTTCTCATTAGCTCAAAGCCTTAGAACTGTAGCAAATTCATGCAAAAATGCCTTTTCGCACTCAGCTCACTGGAGCCTACTTTTTTGACCAAAAACCTATAAATAGAAAATTCTGAGTCGCCTCAAACAGTCAGACTTTCACCCCTGGAAATATGCCAAACTAATCCACGCAAGTCAAAACCTTGACCAACTACACTTTTACCGCGCAAATTTCTCTGACTCAACAAAACCACAGGCACGCTCTCTCTCAGGAACACTTTCTAGTAATCACTTACAATACTTAAAAAAAGTGATATTTACTCACTACCTAATAAGTATTAGTAAACAATCAATCAAACTTCCAAACAACTAAAGGTACGCAACTCCTACCAATTTTGAACAATAACTCAAACAAATTCACGCACACACACTCTTAATTGAACTCGCACAAAGGACAATTTCGTACATAACTAAACACTTAGTTTAATTTTATGAACAAATCTTAATAACAATTTCAAACACGCTGAAACATCCACAATAATATTCTACACAACCTAATTCATCTATTCTCATTTATCCATAAATATTCAACCCAATTGTATTTGTGAATTGTATATAAACCAATGTTATTGTTGTACTTTTAATGTTTGTCTTCACTTTCAATTTTCTTGCATGATTTGTTTCCAAAATTCTTCTTTAATTTGTTGTGGATGAATGTTTTAGAACACCAATACCAAAAATCCTTTTAAAATACATTCACCAGTCTGCAACAAGTGTGTTGCTTTGTAAAAGATCCCATTTATGTTCATATGATCTTTTATTTAAATTCCTTAATGTTTCTCCTATGTATTTCTTGGGGAAATTATTACATGTAATAGAGTAAATTTCTCCTTCAAGTTTTATCTTATTATTTTGTTTTGTATTAATTAAGTCTTTTACTTTTAGAACTAGTTGTAACAAATTTTATGTTAAACTTAGATAAATTCTTTTCAATTCTAATTGGTTGGAGTTGAGGGGTAGAATAATATATTTTGATTTGTTGGGTTTGTCAGGAAGGTCCCCTTTTCTATTTTTAAATAATAAACTATGTAATTAAGATGTTAATTAGAAGTGTATGATGATCAGTTTTTGAGATCAAATTCCATTTGTTGTGACTTATTGATTTTGTATTTGCTACATATTTAATGACAACCAGTAGTGGCACTGCAGAACTGAAGCACCCATTATTTTTACTCAATATTATTGATAACATTCAATATAATGAGTGTTTTTTTCTTTCTTTATATTTGCACATTATATAATCCTTAAGCTTAATGTCAGTAGCCAAAAACAGTTCCAGTACCAAAACAGTTCCAGTACCGTGGTGTTTAACTGTTGTGTGCATGTACACATGTCCAAGGAAAGAAGCTGAATGCTGGTTAGAGAGAGCACTGTTGCTCATACAGTGCTGACCCTGTTGTCTGAGAGTAAGGTAGTGTTTATTTTTCACAGTGTGTTTTGTGCTTAAAAACCATCTACCATATTCTTGAATGTGATAAACTGTAGATGACTATCATGCTTCCAGCTATTCTATTTAATTCATTGTTTTATTTATTGTTTATTGTATAGAAAATTTTAATGACTTAAACATGACCTCCTTGAATCCCCAAGAAATAAGTTCTGTGACAGTAAGTGAACTTCAACTTCTTAAGTTTTCATAGTTGGTGCTCCATGAGAAAGTTACAGTTAAGAAAAGAGGTCGTTCAACACCTGATATTCAAATATCTCAGCCATGAATAAGCAACAACAAGAGGTATATTCATAACTTTAATTCTGAATGGTACCAACAGAAAAGTTGGCACTGCAGCTGAAAAATGAAAAATACATTGTTTTGCTTCCTGTGTTTACTGTCTGGAGGTGATGTAACGTGGTCAGAAGACGGTTTTAAAAATATAAACAAAATGAAAGAAAAAACTGAAAAAGATGAAAAGTCAAAGCAGCATATTGAAAATGTGGTTTTACTGTCACTTTTAGGAAATGAAAATATTAAGGTGAAACTTGGTGAGGCATACAGATTTTCAATCAATGAGCATAACATGGAGTTTAAAAATCACCGTGAAATTTTATCCAAAATAATAGACTGTATTTTATTTTGTGGAAACTTTGAAACTCCCTTACATGGACATGATGAAAAAGATGATTCAGTAAATCCAGGGATATTTAGAGGATTAATAAATTTTGCATCTAAATTAGATCCAGATTTGAAGAATCATTTAGAAACTAGTATGGTTTTCAAAAGTGTTTCTAAGAGCATTCAGAATGAGATACTTGACTGCCTGCTACAAATATACCGTGAGGAGGAGATAAGGACAGGAATTAGGGAAGATTCATCTCTAGCCATTGTAGCTGATGACACAACAATTATTTCAGAACACACTCAAATGATCATTGTTTTACAGTGCATGCTTGAATGAAGAAATATTTGAGCATTTTTGGTGATTCTTTATTCCAGAAAATCAAACTGCAGATGGCATATCAAAATGTATTCTAGAACAATTATATATAATCCTTCAAAGAAATGGATAAAGACTGATAACTCAGACATTTGATGGTTCAAATGTCATGAAAGGCAAAAAAGGAGGAGTTCAAGCAAAAATAAAAGCACATTTCATTCACTGTTATGCACATTAACTTAATTTAATAATGAGAAATGCAACAAGTAATACATTGAAATCAAGAATGTTTTTCTCTAAATTTTTCTCTAACCTCAGATGCAGATCAAACCATTGCAGAAGCAACAGGAATTTTACAATAGCTGAATGATGATAATTTCTTGCTTTGGTTAGAGCTTTTTTATCAGATTATACCTCATGTTAAAGTAATTTACAACCAAATGCAATCTTCAGAAATTAATGTGTTTACATTCAATGAAAGATTAAAAACTGCTATTTTAGAAATAAGAAACTCAAAGTACTGTAAGAATCCTTCAAAAACATTCATAATATACAATGATATGATATAATGGACAGATATTCTTCCACTAAACAGTTAGTAACTGCTAAATTGTTCAACAAGGAAAGCTTTATTAGTTTTAAGAATGAACTGCCTACAGAAGTGATAGTACTGACCACTGAATCATATCCCATAATTGACAAAGAAAAGCTTGAAACTGAACTAAAAGTATTCTATTGTAGATCTGATATGTATGAATGTTGCAAATTGAGTTGCTGAAATTTATCTTGGAAAATAATCTCGATGATGTTCTTAGTGAAATAATGTTGATGGTGCTCTTAGTGAAATAATCTAGATGGCTTTCTTAGTGAAATTACAAAACTGCTAAAAATCTTCTTGACAATTCCCATGACTATATCATAGCCAGAATGCTGCTTTTCAACACAGAAAAGAATAAAAACTTTTCTAAGGAACACTATGAATCCTGAAAGACTAAATGCACTTGCAGTGCTTTCAATGGAGGAAAATTTTCTCAACAGACTTCCAGTGATCAAGGAGAAAATTATTAAACTTTTTGCTTAAAGTAAAACAACAATGGATTTCATTTTTAAATGAATGGATCAAGCTTAAGCTAACAATTTATAAGTAAGTAAAAATTTTTATATTAGGATTTTATCAAGTTTATGCATAAATTTTCTTTTATGTGTTTGTTTCATTTTACACAATATTAAAACAATGGCTAAAAATTTTCTGAAGCAGCACCATCACTAATTTTAGCCATGAGTCACCATTGATGACAACAATGAAAACTTAAGTGAGATGTGCTGGTGCAGAAAGGGGATTATGAAAGAAAAAAAAACTGACTTGCAAAGACTAAAACTGTTAGTCAATTAAGTTGATAGAATCATCCGTATTTGCTACTCACCCCTGTGGAAGAATGGACTCTTCTCCCAAACCAACTAACTAATAAGCACTTCACTTTTTCAATCTTGATTTGTCAAAACAGCACAAAAAGTCTAGCAAGTTGTGACAAATTTGTTTTCCCACTCACCGATCTGGAGCCGGTTTGAAACCCAGAAAACAAATAAATAGGATCGTTTGATCTGATTCAGTAACATAATATTCGAGAGATGCCAACTAACTCCACGTGCGTCATTACACATTCAACTTACAATTTACTAAAAAAAGTGATAACCTTCACTACCAAGTAGTAATTGTATACCTCAGTCAATTAATATCAATCCAGTCCAAAGACTTTAAGCAAATGTTTACTACTATAACACACATACACACTAACATCTGAACACACACAAGTGACATTTTTACCCTGCTAAATATAATTTGTTTAAATTTATGGACAAACCTGAACTTTAAACTCTTATGCCTCAAATCTTTGCATGGTCATTCTTTAAATGTTTGTCTAACACATTACACTTGATCACTCATCGTTAATTCACTCTGTGTATGTCAAACATATATAAATACATGTTATTTGTTGAAATCTTTAAATCCATTGTTTCTCCTTGATTTCTTCCAATTGATTTGCCTTTAAATGCTTACTTGTATTATTTGTTGTAGATGAATGTTAAACGAACTATTACTGTAACCTCATACAGACTAAGCTGTGCTTATTAAATATTGCAACATATTGATAAAAAGAAATGTCTGTCTACACAAAGGAGTAGTGAAAAAGATATTACATCATGGAGTAACTTTTATAAATTCTGTGTCATCAGTTTCCCAAGTTACCCAGAATTGGTCAGGTGGAGCATCCTGAAAACATCTTTTGATGAATGAGGTGACAACTATGTTCACTCAACATGAATCTAATGAAGCATTTATGGGACATGTTGGTGGAGAGATTTATTTACATTGAAAGAATCATGCACCTGCAAATGTCAGTGACCTGTGGTCTGTTGACTCTCAAGACAGCATCACCCTAGAGAATCAATGCCACATTGAGTTACTGCATTTAACCAGGCTAAAGTATGTGTGTGTTGGGGGGATGGGTGTTATACACCTATACACCTATTCTATGATTTGGGCACATTGGTCTATTATCAGTCTATCATTGAAACACATGTATTTCCTTCATATCCATTATTTCTGATAAAAAAAACAAATTGAAGTTAATCATAATAGAGGCTTTTCTTGAAAATAAATAAGGCAAAATACTGATGGCATCAAAAGTTTTGATAAATTTTAATATTGTGATTAAATGTAAAAGAGGTGTTTAAAAATAATTACATTTTTTCAAACAAAATACCAAATGATGTTAAAAGGTAGAAATAACAATGGATTAAACTAAGCAATAAACATTAATGTTATTTGAGGAGTTAATTAAAAAATATTGATTATTAAAATTCACTATTTTTACCATTTTTATCATGCCCAAAAGAAGTTTTTAATATATATTTTTTCAAATAGTTTTAAAATGGCAAGAAGATACTGTCTTCTTTTATTTTCTTTTATTTCCCCACCATAAGGGATACTGGGTTAAAAACTTGGAAAATATACATTCATATATATACAGAATCACTGCAGGAACTGTCTTAATTACATGACTTTAGTATTAGAATATGAAAATGTGATGATAATTGTGTTTTGGGTTTACTTGGACATGAATTAAAGGTGAGCCAAATGCACTGTGTATTGAATGAAAAGACATAATAATTAATACAAGGGCTGCTGAAAAACTGAAAAGTTCTCTGACTTTTCAAAGGTTTCTTGTTGGACTGATTACTTTTCAGTACCTCCCTATGAGAGTCTAAACTTAGCAAAATTACAAAGACATATGGAGGGTAATAATCCATATTTGCTTGATGAAAACATTGATGTTGTTAAACACAAGTCTGAAGAGCTTTAAAAAATGTTTCCTAAATATGTGTGATAATGCAAAATCGCTTAAGGATTCTTATTGTATCAAAGCATATACAATTGCTAAAATATTAATAAAATCATGTGCCAAAGATATAATTATTTGTAAAATTAATGAAAAAATACTAACATTATATGACTTTCTGTTGCTAGATGGTGGTATGTTTTTGTAATAATCTTCATCCCATGGTAATTAATGCAATTGGATGAATCTACAGATGTTGCTGGTATGGCTATTTTCTACTTTATTAGTCAAAAATATCAATTTCATTAAATCCTGGGAATTGAATTCAAGATTACTTACAAAGAATTATCCAGTAATTACAAAACATTACTTTTATATAGATGAAAAAATTTTACCAGTACTTTTTTTTTTTGTTGAAAAATGAAATAAAAATATTTTAAAAGAAATAAAAACATAATTATGTCCCAAATTAAACAATGAAATACAATTACAATGAAAGCATTTATAAAAAAAAGACACAGGGAGGCAACCTTATAGGAGTGGGAAACTAACTGAAGCTGAGTTGCCAGATCAGGACCAATAATATTGATGATTCTTTGGATTTTATCAAGGAGCCCATGCATCTATCTTTACTAAGATTTCTCTAATGTACAGGTTGATATATGTAATACACACTGTTTAATAAATGAAAATGTAGCATCTATTTCAAATATGAAATGTCCACTATAAAAACATTTAGAGTAATATATGTGTACAAATGGGAAATGTATTTTAATAGTGTTATCTAGAAAATTTAATTATTATAGTAAGAGTTATTTGTGTTGTTAAAGTATGAAGACAACTGGTACATGTTAATAAAAGAGTGTTTCTGTTTGATAAAGTTGAAATCATAAAATTATAAAGTTATAACTTTGAAAATATTGATGAAAATTTTATACTGAAGGAAGTTTTAAAAGTTTTTCTATAAGGTACATTGTATAATTTTCATAGGATATAAGTCAATTTTCTTCAGTTTAACTTGCTAGACAATTGTTTTGCATTTATATAAGTGATGGTATGGAAATTTTAAATTAAAATTAACTAAAAATTTTAAATGTACGAAAACATTATTTTCTCTGAGAATAAAAATAAAAATATTCATTTGGAAAAAAATTAATAACTGATCAACTTTCAGTTAATGTTTTCTTGCATTTATGAGGATTTTGTTATTTTAAATTCTAAATTAAATAAAGACATCACTGCAATGAACATTAACTGATTATTGTACTACAAAGTCAATTAAATTTTAACAAGCACAAAGAATAAATTAGTCTTATATCTTTATAAAGTAACAGAAAAGATACAATTACTAATAGTTTATAAAAAATTAAAATTTGTTGGGTCTAGATCTAAGATAAAACTGTTAATTTTAGTATATGTAACTGTTAATTTTTCAGTTTGTGTATAAACATCTCTAAATGACATGACAACTTTTTTGTTTTTTATTGAAAATGAATTAAGTTTGTAGATAATGAAAACCAAGTTAAACTTTTGATAGATATTACAGGAAATCAATCCAATACATTAACTAGTCTTAATTTTATTATTGAAGAATGCAGAATATTTTGATAGATTCACTTGTTTTTTGTAATTTATGATACACAAATGCAAAGAATTACATTTGATGTGTAACTTTTTAAAAGTTAAATTATTTCTTGTGTTATGTAAATTATAGTAAATATATAATATATGAAAAAGATAGATAGGAATTTATCCTTAAATATTCAACAGGAAGTCAGTAGAATTCAAATTTACATTCAAGACAAAAGTCTGCTGTACAAGTTTATTTAATTTTCAACTCAATGTTGATTTTATCTTGGAAGGATTATCTGCCAAACAATATAAATGGATGCTGTCTGTGTCATTTTGTACAAAAGTTGCCCTTGTATACATATTAGTTGTAAGAAAATCAATAAATAGTTTGTGGAGGTGAAATGAAGGTTTTAGAGAAGATATAGTTTGTAGCATGACAAGTCTGGCTACTAGTTTGGTAACTCAGTATAGATGCAAGCACTGGTGTGTAAATTAGCTCAGTTTTAAAGCAGACAATAATTTAGTCATTTTTTTAAATTGCACTTGTACATAGAATTTTAAGTGGAGGAGGTTTTGTAATTCAGCAGAAAATATTCCAAATACAATGAAAACGGAATGCAAACTGTCACAGATACTAATCAAGAACAAGGATCACTTTGCACATAAGATGTATAAGCAGTTATCATAGCGTTACTCTAAGCTACCTCACATATACGGTCTCCCTAAGATTCACAAAGACGGTATTCCACTCAGGCCAATTGTTAGTTGCCAAGGCTCTGTATGCCACCCTCTGAGTCGCTTCCTTGTGGATATAATTGACCATTGATTGGAAAGTCTCCTTCATATGTCCGAAACTCTGCCCACTTTGTGGAAATAATCAAAGAAGCTCCCATCCTATCCAACTAGATGGTGAGCTTGGGCGTGATGAGTTTGTTCACCAAGGTACCCACGGAGGAGGCACTCTAAGTAGTCAGAGACAGATTGGCCTCTGACTCATCCCTAGAAGAATGGACCAGTATTCCAATAGATAATCTGATGAAGATTTTGACTTTCTGTACACAAACAATACACTTCGGAATGGGATCACACATATATCGACAGGATGAGGGCTTAGCAATGGGCTCGCCATTATCACCAGCAATGGCGAATATATACATGGAATATTTTGAGGAAATGGCATTAGAATCTATGGCTTTAAAGCCAACTATATGGTTAAGGTATGTAAATGACACCTTCATACTGTGGCCACACCAGGAAGATGTTCAGGTTCTACTGGACCATGTGAACTCAATAAGACCTTCGATACAGTTCACAATGGGGAAATAGAGTAACAACACACTCCCACTCCTGGATGTTCTAATATCTCAAACAGAGCATGGGTTCAAGACATCCATATACCGCAAACCGACATTCACTGAACAGTACCTCAATTTCAACTCCCACCATCCATACAACGTAAAGAAACGGGTTACAACACCGAGCAAAATCATAAGTGGTGACCCAGAGATATTAGATAAAGAATTGGTCAGTATAAGCAGTACCCTACAATGTAACAACTACCCTGGGTACATGGCAGCAGCCCCAAAAATCTGGGATAGACAGGTACAAGAGGAGGACAACAACACTCGGAAAAAAGTCTGCCTGCCTTATGTGAAGGGATTATCAGAGAAAATACAAAGGATCTGCAGTCCATATAACATCAGGACAACCTTCAAAAGCTGGACGACACTTTGCAGATATCTCTCCTGAGTAAGACCCCCTATAGAGGAGAACATGACTAAAGACTGTGTGTACACTATACCATGCAGCTGCAGAAAGAAATATAAAGGGGAGACAGGCCACCCCCTTATGGTAAGGCTTCAAGAACACCAGAAAGCTGTAACACGAGGAGAAGTGGAAAAATCAGGCGAGGCTGACCACATATGCAGAAAAAAGGGAGATCACTGCCCTCTGTGGGATCAGGTTGAGATCATAGACAAAGAACACCATTGGAAAATTCATAAACTTAAGGAATCAGCACATATGCTAGTCCACAAAAATCTCCTGAGCCGACCAAGCATAGAAATGAATACAATATGGGAACCAGTAATAAGGAGTGCCAGAGAAAAGCGATAATAACAACAAATATTGCAATATGCGCACTGGTAAAAATGGTTGCTGAAGACATTAGGTTTATAATACCCAGAAATTCATACACAGATGTCCTCAAGGACACATGGCAGAGTGGATAAAGGCATTAGTTAGATCCAGTGACAGTACCCAAAGAGTGTGAGTTCAATACCTGGTTAAGGCAGTGGAGAACTTTCAGAGGGAAATTAACAGGAGATAATTGATAACTGACATCCATTAAAATTAAACCATTCATTAAACATGGCATGTGGAACTAGAACAGTCTACCCCAGTTCGACATTCCAACCACCTGAAGAAGTCCGGAGTGTACAACGGCCGAAACGTTGTAATAAATATGGTGACAAACAGTCTACCTCAGTGAACAAAATAAAGGGTTAAGTCCAACATTCTAACCACCTGAAGAAGTCCGGAGTGTACAAACGTTGTAATAGATGAGGACAATAGTTTGAATAATGTAAATAATGTACATAATACCTCATCTCAGAAATATAGACAGATACAGTGTTGTTTATATGCTCTCATTAATTATTTTGTAAAGTATATTAGAATTACAAGTATGAAATGCTTAATTGGAAAATCAAAAGGTTGGCTAAATTTTATAGCATTTATGTTAATAAAAATAATTCCACTTGAAAGCCTCAACAATTAAATTCATAGTTACATAAAAGTTGTATCAGTTCTTTAAAAAAATTAATGAATCCATAATTAAAATAATCTTCTGTTATATTTGAAACCTGTAGATCTTTTAGTTACTAATGTGGAAATGTGGGGAAGATTGTAATAAACTGTTCTCAGTGTGGACTGGGCACCACTTAATCTTTTGTGCTGTAGAACTTCTGGTTACTTGAACAGTAACTCCAGTCTTCCTCTTAACTACTTTGACTTGACTCCTCAGTATTAACTGCTAGCCACTGATACACTGGACCTCAGCCAAACAGAAGTGGCAGGAGGTAACATCATAATAGCAGTGAGAATAATCTTCATTTAACTATCAGCATCTTCAGAATTTATAATTATTTTTTAAATATTTTTTCTTTTTATAACAAAATCAAAATATTTCCATCATTTGTACCAAATTAGAAATCATAATATTATGAAATTTTCCCAATTAAAATAAGAATAAAATCTTGTTAAATCAGTCATCAAAAAGTACTTAGATTAAGTTCTCTATGTCTTACAATTATTATTTATTACCTGATTGTTTTGGCAGCAAAGATAGGAAAAAAGAATAATGGAAGAATTAATTAATTAATAATTAAGAACATGCTGACAACATCTCATTTTGCACAAAAGGTTATTTTTGTTTCTTTTTATTATTAGAGTATTTTTGCAAATGAAGAACAAACCAGAAGAATTTCATGATTTGGGAAATTATGGTTTTATTTCTTTGATTTACTTTGAAGATTATTTGAGAAGTTCATTTATTTAAATGCTGTCACTTTTGTGACAGTGTATATGAAGCATAAAAACTGTGACAAATAATGCTATTAATTCACTTCTAATGAGTCTGTTAAAGTCTTCAATGAATTAATTATTGCAATGAACAGAGACAACATTTGAGTTTTTTTTCTTTTTGCTGGTGAAGAAGCCTTTGAACCTGGATCACTGCGAGACCAGCTATAATTCCCTGTCAAAGTCATATATAAATCTTGCCCAGTGAATGAACTTTTCAAGCATTTCTATTTTAGCAAAACTTTGCTTTTTTTACCAGTATAGGGACAGCTTATATATATATATATATATATATATATATATATATATATATATATATATATATTATATATATATTATATATATTAATAGGAAATAAATTAATCTTTATAATAGTAAAATATTGATTTTTATTTCAAATTAACATTACATTTCATAGAATTTCTGAGTTATGATTAAATAAGAATTAGATTAAAATGTGTAATTGATGAAGTTAATAACATATGAAGCATAGAATATTAATTATTTAACAGTTATTGTATACAAAATGAAATGTTATCACAGAAAAGAATAAGGCAATACATTTTATAGAAGTTTCTTCTGCATGACTTATTGGCAACTCCAACAGAGTTTTATAACTTTAAGAGGATCCAGACACACTACCCCTCTGGCATTTTAGAGCTTAGCACAAAACAAATATATATTCTAGCTAATTGTTTTTTCTCTGTCTAACCTAGTCTGGGATGTGTTTATATAAGACGTTCTAAAATTGATAAACATTAATTCTATTGAGAACATCTTGCAACAAAATATTATTCGTCATTTACTTTATATTACTGATTAACCATTGAAAGAACTCTTACTAACTCATTCACATCACTCTGACTTTATTCAACAACAAATAATAAATGTATTTTATTATTTTAATATTTTCTTTTTTACACATTGGTGACATCTCCTACTTTTGTGAACGTCAAAAGAGCCTTGACAACACATATTTATAGCTTAATCCCAAACAAACTTAATGTTGTTTATTTAAATAAAACAAATCTAAAAACATATTAATATTTCCTGATATACTTTGCCTTGAAATTACACAACTGAATATATTTGAAAATACATGAGAAAATTTCTGAAAACTGATGATTTCCAAGCAATATATGGATATAGTGTAGATATAGTTTGAAATAAGCTAATCATCCTGAAGTAATTTGGAATACTTTACTTTTACTAACTTCTGATTGTATACAATCAGTTCTTCAAAAATGTATAGAACTGTATTTACTATGTTTGATTTTTATATGAGAAAGCAGTTTTGTCCATCAATCATTTTTCACTTAATTGCCAACCAGCCCTTATATATTACATTGTGGCCACTTCTTTGATTTGTTATTTACTACAATGACATTTTATATTAGAGAAAACACCCAAAGTTTACCTTACCTCTTTATGCTGCATTGAACCTCTGTTTTAACATGTACAGTTATTCTTGTTCTACCTTCTTACAGTCGACTGGCTGGCACTTATGAAAATATATCAGCCTGTGCTAGTGTAAGTATTTGTTCAGGTAGTGATTCTTTTACAAGGCTTTTGGCAAAATAGAAAAACATCTATTTTCATCTCAGCTCTCTAAATATTTGACGATTTATTTGGATAGAACATAGAATAGATTATGTTCTGTTAAACAATCTCATTTAGAATATAACATTGAGACAATCACAAGAAAACATTAGCTTGGAGAAATCCATGAGTATTAGTGATATCTTATAAAAAAATACTGAAAATGGTTAGTATCAAATATAACCAATGAATGTAGAATAATAACATCAAGCAATGCATTAGTTTAATAATATTTAATAATATATGTTTGTGAATCATTTCTTAAAAAAGTAACTTGTTTACACATAAGTCTCAAAATATGGGTCAAATCCAAAACTTAAAAACAAATCCTCTCAAACAGCATTCTAATAGTTTACTTTCTTTTTGGCTTATCTTTTTCATAGCAGCAGAAATCTGAAAGTGAGTACAGAATGTAAAATTTACAAAACCTGTTAATAGCATGATCATTATTAACATATGCGTAGGGAAAAAACTAAAACTTTGCTGCTTCTGAAAATATTATACAGTACAGCTAAAGAGGTCATCATTGGTATTAGCAATTGTTCAGCTCTTTCATGGCAGCAGATGCCACAAAGAGAAAATAACTCTGCCCAATCTGATGGAGGGAGTCTACAAAATTATATATCTGAGAAATTGTATTTGGTAGTTGTTTTTTGTTCTCTTAACATTTACATGTCAACAATCCTGTTCCCAAAAATAAAAGTCATGGATATAAATAAAATAGTAATAATGAATAATAAAAAAGAAATACTTTTTCCCATGATGCTAAGAGTAAAGGAACTAGAAATATGATTACACCATTTTGTTCCATCAATCGTAATTAAGTGGTGTTTTTGAAGTTCATAAAAAGGCAAACATTTCCTGTCTCATTCTCTTTCTCCCCTTTGCTCCAAGGTGTGAACCATGTGGTAATTATGTTCCCACTGGGAAATGTTAGTTTCCCCAGTATACTGACAACTGAACTCTCTTCCTACTTTACAATGCATGGTGAGTGCATGTTTCTTCCAAAACCTCAACTTATGAAGTCAACTTTTCTCTTTAGTTGTTCCAACTCAGTGCAAGGCTGACTTGAGCATGCCCATAGTAATGATGCTTGCACTGACTTACCCTAACTTCTGGACCAAGAAAAAGAAAACAGACATTCCATAATCATGTTTAAATCTCCCAGTGATAAAGTAAATAGAAACTTTCTCTTGGTCATTACAATTCTGCACAAAGGTGACTTGAGCTCAACCATTTTAACCATTATTATACTAACTTACTTCTGAATTGAAAAAGAAATTGGACATATCCAAGAGACATTGAGAACTTTGTTACACTACAGTTACCATAAAAAGAATACATATCCATAGTAGAAACTCAAGCTTTGTATAATTCTATCTTTTTTGTTTACATATTGAGCATGCACCTTCACCTAAAATGCACTCAAGCATGAAACCCTGTTAACTTCTATAATATTCATAGCTTAGGTCAAAAAAGATGTAACAGCAAAAGGTATTTTATCTATAAAACAATTATGATATAAACAGTTTAACAAATTTGAATCATAATTTTAAAATGAGAATCCTTGTTAATAAAAATGTTTGTATCTCTCTACATCCTTCTGTTTATAATTCTTTAAACAATCAAGAAATGTAAAATTCTTTATCTAAAGCAAACATATGAATGTAGCAGTTATGCTGTTACATATTTCTACCTTGCTCTATTCCATAAAAAGACATTAGCTTTAAAATGTCTAGGCAGAAATACATCACTCATTATGGAATACTAGCTCCACATTTTGCTTTTATCGTTTCTATAAAAGAAAAATAAGCAACCTGATCATTTGCTAATCTGTATGCATTCCTGCATCTTTAGGACATACTCTGTTTTCAATATTTGGTAAATGATTGCTAAATAAAATTAAACTTATAAATCAAATTATTGAAGGTTACTGTAGATTGCAAAAGTAAATAAAATTTTCATACAATTCTATTTACTGTCAGATCAAACATTTAAAATATCAAAATAGATGTTAAAGAAAAACAAAATTATTCCAAATTGTTATCACATGGAATCTGAAGAGATTTATTTTAAGGGAGATAGAATTTTCCCTAAAGCAAAATGATAAGACTTAAAATAAAAAGAATATCTGTTGAAGAAGTCAATTTTTATTAAACCCCTCACCCAACCTCATCACCAATAAAAAATGTGCTTATACATACATACTCAGACCTGATGCTACCACTAATAAGTGTGTCTCACAGACCATTTTGCTAGTGTAGTCAGTTTGTTCCTTAATAGATGCCCCACAAGTTAATTTGAGATATGTCTTGTGCAAAACTATGTTAATACTTTCATGGTTGAGACAGTTGCATATTTTCAACTTGTGGCTGATGCTTAAATTTGAAATACTGAATTTTAAAGCAAGCAGGCCCTCCTCATTTTTGAAGATTAATGCAATATTTTGACTCCCATTTTTCTCCATTAGGTAACATGTTTTACTAAACTGAGCTTCTTACATATCATGTATATATATATAATTGAATATCACATTGGCAAGATCATTTTGAAAAAAGTGGGTTCCCCGGGGGTACAAACTCCCCACAGAAAATTTTTTCCCTTTGATATAAATTAAATTTAAATTTGAACAAAGGAATGACTCCTATCCAAAATATAAAAGGAGAAAGCCAGAAGATGGAGGTTACATCAGCAAGTAATATTGAAATGCATCATTTTTCTTAATAATTATTTAAAATCAATCATCATTTCCTTACAAAAAACAAAATGTATGACACACAGCAAGGTGTGGGTAATTCAGATAATATATATATATATATATATATATATATATATATATATATATATATATATATATAGGAGAATATGATACATAAATTTCTAAATATCAGTAAAATGTTAGGCAACTGAATGACAAAATGGAAAAATTCTGTATAATGCATTTCGTACTTGAGAAGGACTTTATCAGACTAAAGTAATGTTTTTATTGATGGAATTATGTATGTGTAAGAGTGGGGATATAAATGCAAGCATCAGTTATAATTCTACACCAAGGGGAAGCAGTGAAGATGTGTAAATACTGAATTAAAAAATTTTCAGTTAAAAGTAAAAAATTAAAATATATATATATATATATATATATATATATATATATATATATATATATATATATATATATACACATACATACATATATATATATATATATATATATATATATACACATACATACATATATATATATATATATATATATATATATGTATGTATGTATGTATGTATATATATATATATATATATATATATGGATTTATGCTTAGCATAGTTGTTATTGCAAGAGCTTGTTGATGAACTCAAGACAGCTGGGACCACAGTCACTAAGATCACCATTAGTAACACACTATGTCATAGTGGACTGAAATCAAGTAGTGCCTGCAAGGTTCCCCTACTCAAGAAGACACATGTACAGGCCCATCAGAAGTTTGCAAATGAGCACCTGGATGATTCAGATGAGGGTTGGGAGAAAGACGAGACTAAAATTGAGCTTTTTGCATCAAAACTCACCGTGTTTGGAGTAAAAAAAAGCTTACTTGGACTCCAGGAACACCATCACACTACCATTAATCATGGTGGTGGAAACATTATGCGCTTTGGGGCTGTTTCTTTGCTAAGGGTACAGGATGACTACACCAAGAGAAAAACAGACGGGTCCAAGTACAGGAAAATCTTGAATGAAAACCTCCTTGCCAGGACACTGAAGATGAGTTGTGGATGGGTGTTCCAGCATAGCAATGACCCAAAGCATATGGCTAAGGCAACACAGGAGTGGCTCAAGAAGAATCACATTAAGGTAATGGAGTGGCCTAGTCAGTCTCCAGACCTTAATCCTTCAGAGAATCTGTGGAGGGAGCTGAAGCCTTGAGTTGCCCAACAACAACCTACAAACCTTAAGGATTTGCAGAGGGTCTTCAAAGTGGATTGGGCCAAAATCCACCCTGGGATCTGTAAAAACTTGGTAACCAACTACAGGAAACATCTGGCTGCTATGCTTACCAACAAGGGTTCTTTCACCAAATACTGAGTTATGTTTTGTTATGGGATGAAATACAATAAAAAGGAAAGAAATGTTCAAAAATTAATATAATGTGATTTTCTAGAATTTTTTTATATTTTATCTCTCACTTTCAAGATGGACCTACCCTGAAAATTATAGACCATTCCTATTTTTTGTAAGGTGGCAAACTCAGAAAAACAGCAGGGGATGAAATACTTATTTTCCCCACTGTATATTAAAAGTAGCATAAGCTTTTAAAATGCTGTTTAGATATCAAAAAATTTTCGCATTAATAGAATTTATATATAAAAAAATTTAAATGAAAACTAAGCAAAAACATTTGAAATTGATATACAGATTAAATTTGCAATCAGGCCATTTTGGAGGTAATCTGAAACCGTTAATCCCGGTGCTTAGGAACACAAGTATTTTGCCAAGTAAGATAGGAAAGTTATGTCATTTGATCTATTCAACTTGCAGAATATGTTTGGAGAAATATTAAATTAATTTGATAATTTCTGAATTTTATCTTTTTCTCAAGTGAAAACCTGTTAATGTACTGATACCCATTCAATTCATTGATAATTTCTATGATAACTGCAAATATCTTTGTTATAAAATAAATTATTTATATTTTGTTCAGTTTTTTTAATATTTAATGGATATAGAAATAATTAATTTTCTTTATCATATTTTCTTTTCTTGGTTTTTGTTTACATGTAAAATGGATCAAAATTTGATTTAAATTATCCATGAAAATGGCATCTTGTGTTGCATTAGAAAAATATTCAAGTCATATATTCTATGAGTTTCATCAGTCCCTTTGAAAATTAAATCATTTTTTAACAATAATCTGGACAAGGAAGGCTTGGTATAATAGAGATTTACTGACAGTAAACCTAGTTATGTTGATTTTACTAACATTATATGAATAGCAGTTTTCCTAGTCTATGTTAAGTGCTTCTTAATAAATAAATAGCACCATTATTCTGATGTCCATACTTTGGTTAAATGTCTACTTATCCCAACACCCAATAAACAATTTCTTTTGTTATATTTTAACTTCCATCAGCTTATGATGAGATGCAATCAAAATGTCAGTAAACATCATTAGGAAGACCAAAATGGCCGGGCATTTAAGAAAAAAAGAATTGGTATACATAGATGGGTGTTACTGACTAAAACCTGGCTTGGATCTTGAGTTTAGAACTAAAAAATTAAGAAAAATAATGGTAGATTGTGTTGTGCTAATTTCTTAAAAGAGAAGCTGACCTTCAAATTCAACCTTTAAAATTCTAACCTTACTCTGGACTCAAACGCTGGCTATTGTTGTTGATGGGAAGTGGATGTAACTGTCTCCTTCAGTAGACATGTTCAATCTAGTTTGTATTTGAATTCATAAACCTGTACCTTATACTGAAAATGAAGACATTAAATATTAAGTAGAAATGTTTGAAATTTGGAAAATAATAATCAGAATCCTTACCTGAAAATGAGGCTTTGCCATAATTTCCCGTAATTCGTCCACATGGGGCTTGTGTTTGTGTTTGCGTAATGTATTATATACCTGTTTGAAAAGAAGAAAGGATAAAAAATTCAGTTATAAGCAAAATAGGCATTAAACCCCTGGAAGAAAAGACAAATAAAAGAAGAGGAAATAATGATGCAAACAAAAATGAATTTATTATTTGCTAAGTTTTCAATATTACTCTTTTTTTATCTTCTACAAATGCTATTAAAAACTTTACCGAATATTTGATCATCATTTCTAAATAGAAGGGACAGGAGTAGTGTATTCTTGTCCACCTCTCCTTGATAGTGATACATCTTGAAAGATTTTCAATAATTTACTTATTTAGATTGGACAGTTAAATGGGACTGAAGTTAGAACTTCTGTTGAAAAAGTACTTATAGTCTCATACGTAGAAGGTTTTATGTATCACTTGACCTTCAAACTGGATATATACTTCTCAATTTTTCTCAATGTTATTTCAGAAGTAATGGCTTATCAGAATCCTTGCAGATGCTGATGTATCATAAACTCATCTAGTAATAGGTGGGTAATTTCCCATTCTTTTAATAACATGGAAATCTAGAATATTTAATTTTAGAAATTCACAGTCCCATTCCTACTTTTGATATTGATACACAATTCATAGTCATAAGTTTGAACAGACACAAAATAAAAATCATGAACTAAACACTACAACACTTGTGATTGCATATTTATTTTAAAACAAAAATTTCTATCAAATTTATTCATGTGAAAAACTTGAGCATTTTTATTTACAGTATATTTTATTAATGAAATTTTATTCTGAATACTTTTTGTAAAAACATTCAAAAAAGTAACTGACTGAATTATTTATTAATGAAATATATTTATCAATATATTAATAAAAATGATACTTTTGAGTAATCATCTTTAAAAATTAGGCTAATATATTTACAAATTAAAATTTCATGAAACATGTTCTGATAGATTTGATAGAAATTTTTGTTTTAAAATAAATATGCAATCACAAGTGTTGTTATTTAGTTCATGATTTTTATTTTGTGTCTGTTCAAACTTACTATAATTATAAAAATATATTATAAGTGTTGATTAGCTGTAATATTTAATAACTGATGAGACAGAAAGTTAAAGTATGTTGTACAGAATTTTGGATCTGAATAATAATTCTGTAGGAATGAAAACCAGATGAGAACAGAAATGATTAGATTCCACATTAAATTTAGCTGTCACTTAAACATTTCCTCATTCCACTTATAGTATTGGCAATTAGACATTTAGGACAATATTGTGAGCAATGATGAGATTTTTGAGAGGATGTAAACAGGGAAGAAGTTTATACTTAACATCAGGAAGAGGCAGCTGAAATTTCTGGGATACGTAATGAGAAAGGAGGGCTTGGAGAATCTGATACTCACAGGGTGGATAATGGGAGAGAGAAACAAGGGAAAGCAATGTGTGACACACCTAGCTTGCTTAAGCAAGTGGATGACAGAACAGGGTTTGGGAGAAGTAGAAAAAGGACAAAACTACAAAGGATAGTGGGAAGTGGAGAGCCATGATCGCCTACGTCCTAAAAGGGACTTGGCACATAAAAGAAAAACATTCTATGATCAGAGAACAAGGTTTAAGTATTGATGTTTCTACCAAAGATAGTAATAAAAATAGGCAGAAAAATTTCAAATTGTTTTAAGTCCCATATATTTTAGTAATTATTATAAAGGGTAACATACAAGAAAATAATTTTAAGATGCTAATTGAGACAGAAAAGATACTCAACAATACTGTTTGGTGCCTGAAGAGTTAGTAAGCAACAGAATCCCTACTAAGTTGTTTAGTTAAGAATTAAATAACTTCAGTATCAAAAAAATTAAAATGGCTATTGCTCACTCGGGTAAAAAATTTGTTTTGTTAGGTTTCAAAAATGATTGTGCGATACTCATAAGTGCTGTAAGACAAAAATGTGCCTTCTCACTAAACAACAATGTGATCCTTAGAAAACTAGAAGTCCTACCATGATTTATTATTGGTGGACACAACATGTGAATAACAAGGAAATTGGAAAAAAAAGGAAACAAAAATAATGCTTATGTTTAGAATCAGGAAGATACCTGAAATTTCTTGGATGCATAATGAAGAAAGAGAATTTGGGGAACCTACTATTCACAGGATATAATGAAGGCAAGAGGGATAAGGAAAATCAACATAGCTACAAAGGACAGGGAGTTTTGGAAGAGACATGGTATATAGAAGGAGAATAGAACCTATGAAAGAAAACAGCACTGCAATTACTCATGAAACTTTGCTGCCTTGCAAGTGTTTCATAATAATAATAAAATTGTGTTACTGATGATTAATGTTAACCACATTTGGGTAGTACAGAGTTAAACCATTTTTGTATTGTTGCTGTTTTTAGAATTTTTATTGGAGAGTTAATCATATTAAAGTTTTATACTTGAAAGGTATGCATTTGCTTGTTGTCTGTCTGTTAGTAAGTGGCGCCAAAGATACAAAGTCATTATGAACCCACACAAATTATAGAATGAAACAGCAAGAACAACAATAATAATTTCAACTGAACAAATGGAAGCAAAGTTTTCTTGATTATTTTTCTCAGCTTTTCACTCTTGTAAATTCTTATCACCCCTGAAGAAATAAATGATGTTATTTATTTAGGAAGCAAAAGTTCAAGCCAGTCAGAATGTAAAGAGTGAATACAAATATATTTCATTCTCTTCAAAAAACCTGAAAAAGATTAATTACGATGTAATAAATAAAAGCTGAAAAATGGTATAAAGTGGTTTCCTATGATCTAAAAGGTAAGATATCATCTTCTTTAGTAAGTTTTGAAAGATTTGAATAAAAAGAAAACTTTTAAATAAAAAGAATAATACATAAATTTATTGATTTAATTTGGAGGAATGTCTCAGTGAATAAATAAAAGTAGAATTTAAATAAAGTTGTCAAAAGAATGACCCTCATTTGTTCACTTCTAAGATGTTGATGTAAATAGCATTTACATGTTACTGCTGAAGAAGTCTACAGAAAACTTTAAAAAAAATTTATAATTTAATTTTTGTGGAAACTGGTTATTTCAGAAATCAAAGATAATTAATGTTCAGAAAGTGATGCAATATTCTTCTCATACTTAATAAGAGTATTTTAATAACCTGATGTAACTTTGAAGTATGAGAGACTATGCTATATTGTATGGATGTTTTCTTTTTGTACTTTATCAGTTTTATCATATAGTTTTATTCAATTGGAATGTAAATGCAAAGTTTCTCAAAGATAAATGAAAAATAGCCATACAGGAAAGAAAGGAGAGAGAAACAAGTTTCATTCAAAGCTGTTAAAGTTTATAATGAAACTTGTTTAATATGATTAATAGTGTTTTTTTCTACAAAAGGATACTGAGAATTACATGGATGGAACGGGTAAGCAATGAGGAAGTCTTAAAGAAAATGGCAACAAAATGAACACTTATGTTCTAAATCAGCTGAAATTCCTTGGACACAATGAAGAAAGAGGACTTGGAAAACTTAATCCTCACAGGGTATATTGAGGGCAAGAGAGATAAAGAAAGGCAGTGAACCACCTTGTGCAAATGGATGGCAGAATGAGTGTGTAGCCTTAGCAAAGGGAGAAAAACTGTTAAGGAGCACAAGGGATAGGAAGTTTTGGAGAGCCATGATTTCCAATGTCCTGAAGGAACATAACATATTGAAGAAGAATACTCTTTTTTATATGATCATAAGGAAGTAATTGAAAAACTAAAAAATCCTAATTTTTTAAAAATTCACTTTTTTTATTTAAAATATTTGTCTTAATGAAGAAATGAGTTGCATTTTGATTGCCCTTTGACAAGAAGTTCTTTTTTTTAAACTCAGTCTTTTACAAGAAATTTATTTCCAATGAAATACCAGTTTATAAGTTAAAGTTGTATTTCGCCAAGCTGAATAAATAAACATCAAAAAGAAAAAAGACTTTAATATGTAAAATGATAATGTATTAAAATAACATTCTTACCATTCTATTTGTTTATATAATGAGAAACAAAAATATTTTTTGATACTTATGTTAGAAAAAATCAGCAAAAAATAAAATACCATTAAAGTGATGAAAAGAATTAAAATTTACTTTTTTATCATATAAAAATACCAAAAAGAAAAATTCAAACAAAAATAAAAATTATTATATGCCTTGTTATTCAAATTAGTTTTCTCATCCTGGTTGTTATTCTCTCAACATTTAGGCCATTCTTCAGATTATACTTGCTAACTTTGTTGGATTTTATTCAATCCATGATTATTCTTATTCCACTTCCTCTACTGAGGAATTATTTCATATCGTAGAGTAGAAATGGAAGGTCTCATTAGATAATGAAGGACTTCCATAGGCAGACATAAGTTACCTCATCCAGTGTTATATAAACAGCTGAGTGGCCAGGGGACAAATATATTTTTGCATTTGTATCTCGTTGGTATGAGAATTACTACTGCCATTGTAGTTGTGGTTATTTTACATAGCACTGCAAACAGGATCTGGTGAATATGTGGAACTATCTTAACAAAATAAGACATGGCATTTGCCCCAGGCAGAACCCTCAGTTTGACTGCCTGACCCATGCAACAAATGATAGAGCTACAAAGGGAAACTATTACGCTTCAGAGGGACAGAACCCCTAATGCAATGTATACATCCAACACAAAAGAAGAGACCATCCTGTCATTGAATCCAACACAATGGACAATGCCTTGATGCTTGGACTTGGTATAAGGAAATGTGGAAACTTAACAACTCATTTGAAATATGCAACAAATTGAAAATGACATGCTTTCCGAAAGTCAACAGGCTCCTTTTCAGCCTTATAGGGGCTGAAACCGTAAATTTGACTACGAAGAAAAGATTTTTCATTGTGGTAAAGGGCTTGTACAAGGAAGTTCACCAGCAGACTTTTAATTCCACATGTCAGGTGGAAGGTGAGTCAATCACTCATTTTTTAGCAAGGCTACGAGCTCAAGCCAAATTTTGCTCATTCACATTTGATTGTCCCAACATAAAAGGCTGCTGTCAGCAAGTCAACTACTTGTGTGATATGGTAGCTGGGCAGATGATTGTCGGGCTCAACAAGTAACACCAGAGTCAAGTTTTGGTTGAGGTTGCCAACCTCACCGCACTCAAGCAAAAGTTTGACCAACTCATCAGCTTGAAAATAACAGTCAAGTCAGCTGCTGGGTCACTAAATGATGCTGGCCCACCATCCTTGTCCTACCTACAGGTATCTGGCCACGGGCACAGTGTGCTTCAACAACCCCAAAGAAATAATATACCTACTTCTTTGCTGAATAAGAATCCTTGTGTGGGCTGCAGGAAAACATTCTACCCAGGTGGATCAATTAGTGGGAGAGATTGCACAGCAGCTAAGCTGTATGTCATAATTGCAGGATTAGGGGTCACATAAAAAGGGTATGCCAGAAATCTACTAAAATTGAAATCAGAACCACAAACAGATCAACAAGGTGTGAGACAGGGCATGATTCATTAACTTTCTCAAACATTAGTCTGAAAGTTCCCACTACCTGCACCAGATGCAGGCAGATGCTGGCAGATCAAAACAGAGCCATAAAACTGGTTTGATACTGCTTAGTGCTGCACTTCATCTTGCATGGAATGAAAAGCAATTTGAAGGAGGTATCCCAGATCCACCGTTGTCACTGACAATAGAAGGGACTATAATGCATCAAACCCACGCTTCATTTGGATGCACACAGACTTGTCCAATTATCCACAGTAGTCATCGCATCCTTGTGTTCACCAATACAGGGGGTCAAACTTGTTCAAGTGGACCAGAGATATTAAAACTACTCAGGTGCCTCATGATAAGTATTCATTGAATACATGGTATCACAGACAACCAACTTCATATAAAGGGCTTGTTGTTCATGCATATAAGAATTGGCTCAATACAGACGACATGTGTCAACACATCTGGTTTTTACTTATCAAAATCTTCCCTGAAGGATCTACATCTCTTGCCACCTGATTTCCCAGTCCAGACATCATGGCTCAACTTGTTAAAGAGTGTAAAAGAAAATTCCCTGTGTACATGCCCACACAAAACACCCATTTCTGCGATACCTTGTATCATCTTGTTCCTTCCAGCAGAAAACAACAGGCACCTACTGAATGATGGATAGGTGAGCATTTCAAGTCCAGCACATTTAATACATGCCCTTCACCAACCCTTACAGACTATGACAGGATATCCATTGGAACATTACCTTCGTCTCTGGTGTAATGCCATCAGCGGTCCATACACTGATCCCTCTCCCTCACCATTGGAAGACAAAAGCAAAACAAAACCTCAACCGAGATGTCACATTGGGTATAATTGAACCATCCCCAGTGGGTACTCCTACAACCTGGTGCTTAAAGATGGTAGTTTCACCCAAAAACGATGGCTCACCCATATGCAAGGTGGATTACAAGAAATGAATGCTGCCTCTCATCACATCCATTGCCATTTAATCAGGCCTCCATTGTTCTGGCTCACAGACAAGGAAAACAGTTCTGGATGCATGGAAAGAGTACCACTGCTTACCGCTTTCATCAGCTGCACAAGATGCCACTACATTTATCACAGAATAGGGCTGGTACAGATATCCCCAGGGATTTCATGCATCTGGAGACAGATATACCCATCTGTTTGATATTACAGTGGACATGGTTTAAAAAACCTGTTGCATAGATGATAGCCTCCTTTGGGACAATTCTGGCACACAATGGAATATATAACACACTGTGGAAAGAATGGGATTATGTTTAACCCTGATAAATTCCATTTTGCAGAGAATGAAGTGGAGTTTTCCGGGTTCTTAATAATGACCAATAGTATGAAACCAATGAAGAAAATGACTGAGGCCATCCTTCACTTTCCTACACCCACAAATATTATGGGCATCTTGTCCTGGTTTGGACTGGTGAATTAGCATTAAACATCTCCCTGGAAAACTTAATGCTGCACCCAACTGTGTCTCCTGTTACATGGCATGGATCCCATCAGAGGACTCAACAGAATATTCTGAAATATCATCTGTACATATACAACAGAAGTGCAGACAACTACAACTGATGCAGTTGAACCAATTGACAGTGCAATCAAGGCTGCATTCATGTCCACATATGAGAATGACTCTAGATTGAAGGTTACCACATGGGATAGGATTGTTGCCATGGCAGCCATTGATAAAGAATGGAATATATATGGACTGGTTTCCCCAAATCATGCCATGACATCCCATCGGTGATCTGATTTTGGCCCCTGTGTGAGGAATTGTACTGTGTCAAAGGAGTACTGATCAAGGAGAATAAGATCCTTATACTCCGACAACTTCATGCGGAAATACTTGAATCCCTACATTCTGCACACCAGGGTTTAAATGGCATGCTAGCAAATATGAAACAATGCCTATTTTGGCCTGGTTTGGATGCCAGCATTTGACCGACCAGAGTCCAATGCCAGATATATAACCCTATTGCCCCATCACAGCCTAAGGAGCTCTTGATGCTGCCGTCTAGCCCTGAATTCCCATTCCAAAAAACTGTGATTGACTTTTTCGATATGGTAGAGATTATATGCAGATTGGTATACTGATTGGGTGGAATTGGCCCTAATGTCACCTGGAAAGGCCAAGGCAGTATGCAACACCCTGAGAAATTGGTTCTGAACATATGGTGCACCTGAAAAACTTTCTTCTGACAGGGGACCACCTTTTGATTCCCAAGAATACAACTCATTCTTTAAGAATTGGGGAATATAGAAACATACTTTGTTAGCTTATTACCCACAAATCAATGGCCAGGCAGAACTGGCTGTCAAAATGGCTAAGCATATACTCATGGACAGCTGTGGTTGGCTGTGTCATGATCATGCATCCCATGCTTTGCTGACCCAATGCAACACTTCCATCCAGGATCTTGGCATATCTCCTTCTATGATGTTATGCAGTCATGTTGTCAATGACCACCACTCTGTCCTTCAGGACAAATACCAGATATGTAAACAGTGGAGAGAAATTGGTGAACTGAGGGAGGCAGCAATGGCTAAAAGGCACATGCGGAACAAACATTTTACAATGAACATTGTCACTCCCTTTGGGAATTACATATTGGTGATTCTGTTCAGATCCAGAATTAAGATGGCCCTTACCCTCATTGGTGGATAAAAATAGGGAGAATTGCAGAGATATTTGGGTAACTGGCAGTACCATGTGTGGGTGGATGGAAGCGATTGGGTAGATCTATGCAACCGTCACTTCCTCTGTAAGATCCACCCAGTTGTTGACATCCCACAGCATTCTACACAAAGAGCAGGTCCCTTGACATCATGGCACTCCGATTTGCAGCTGGTTCAAAATAGCAACACAGAAAATAGATTAACCACATTGACGCCAGAACCATATAATACCACTGCAGGTCCTGGGGTGGTGAATCCTCTATGATGATCAACACAGATTATAATCCCTTATCACCTAATGTACAACATAAACCAAACACCACAAGTAGTGAAGCAGAAGAAATGGAAATTGACAACACCTTGGATTCAGTTGGCCCAATACAAAATAATATTGGAGAACATCACTTTTGGATGACATCAGAGATAAGTCAGTGCCCACGTCGAAACACTAAGGCACCTCAAACTCTATCCCCACAAATGTGAGGACAATTTCATACATATTCTGGAGCAAACCTTTAACTGACCACATCAGTCTGTCCTGTGGTCTGAGGAGGGAGGGGGCATGTAGAGTAAAGATGGAAGGTCTCATTAGATAATGAGGGATTTCCACAGGCAGACATAAGTTACCTCATCCAGTGTTATATAAACAGCTGAGTGGCCAGGGGCCAGATATATTTTTGTATTTGTATCTCATTGGTACAAGAATTGAGAATTACTATTACAATTGCCATTTTGGTTATTTTACACATATCTGCTAATTTTCTCTAGTCTATTCACACTACCAAATGCAGATTAAATTCTTGATTGCTAGGGAACTAAATGTGCCTTAACCAACACTTTAATCCACTGGGTCATATAGCTGGTTTAAAATTCCAAGATGATTACCAAATATGACATACATCTCAATAAGCCTGGTTTAAATGTTATGAGTATAACAATCAAGATGTGTATATTGGTCTGAACAGGAAGGTATGCTTGTACAATAATGATAAATTCTCATAAAAAAATTCCAACATAAAAAAAAACAAAAATGGCCCCAGACAAAACTTCACATTGATAAATTTGTGCTGTCACATTCATTTTATGTTTACTCAACTTATAGATAAAATTAGGAAGCTTTCTGGCATTTCTACTTTTTTCTTTTTAAGCAAAATCCACTTATAATAAGATTAACTAAAGGCTTTATTTTCTCCTTCCACTAACTTGTCAAATTATTGACAGCTATCTTTCATTGTATAGTTAAAAGAATTTATTTATTACATCAGCTTCTGGCACCATGATTATAACATTGAGGTCTTATCTCCTTTACTTAGAACACTTTTTATGTTTTTAAAGTTAATAGGAAAATACCACTTTCTAAACATTAGTATCTGAGAAAATCATATTTAAACTAACACTCTCATCATCAATGTTTATCTGATTTTCTATTCATAAGCATAATTTATCCATGTGTTCATATATTCAGATTTCAATTTAGCCAGCCAGAAGAAAATAAAAAAGAAAAGAGTAACACAATAATTGTAGCTTACTAACCCAGCATTTGGCAACAATTCTGAAAGTAACATTTTTAAATGAAATATGTTGACTAGTATCCTCAGTTTTGTCGTTTTTAACATACCAGTAAGACATTTTTTTGGTGTTTTAAGAGGAACTCACTGTTGAGTTATTTTTTTTAAGTATTCTCATCAACTATGTTTCTTCTTTCTAAATAAGGACATTTTTATGTGTCAGATATTTTCCATCAAATTGATTAAGCTTTTGTTCTCTGAATGGCCATTCTATTATTTCATTCTGGTCATTTATCAAGAAAGTTTATGAAAAGTTGGATGGAGTCAGCAAGAAATTGTAGATGGTAAGAAGCTACATGTCATACAGTGGTATATTCTGACAAATTATGTAAAACACTGACATGATAGTAAAGACATTAATAATCTGCTTTTATTATTAAGCCAGTTGAAATTAGATTGCTATCATTTGAGAAGCATTCTGCTCTGATAAGAGAGTTTTTGGATTTGCTATAGAATATACAGTAAAAACATTAGTGGAAGAAGTCAGTTTGATTTTCAATATACTCTTACTTTTAATATGTATTTATTAAATGTAACTAATTTTGATATGAGGCCATATTTGTGGGGTTTCTGATTCTATAACTTAACCATTAGCAAGTGTTCATTTTATTATTTTAGTATTAGGGTTACTGAATTTGCAATTTTGAGAATTTAAAATTTCACTTGAAGTAGTTTTTCATTCTGATGTGAAATAAAACAATTGGTAATTTTCTGGAGTTTTATTAGTCATCAGATAAAGAGATGTGCATAAAATTGTTAAAAGATCTTATATTCATTATATGATCTTTTTAAGAATATTGATTCATAGACTGTTATTGATTTTATATATATATATATTTTGAACAATAAAAAATATTAAAAAATTAAAATCTTCAGACACACTGGGTTGTATATTAATATTCCTTCGATTTTATTATTATTTCATTTAGATTCCTCGACTAGTTTCGGCCAATATGGCCATTATCAGGAGAAAAATAATTTTCTGCTTGCTGGTAGCAGTGAACAACAGAAATGAATGTCTTGATGGAGAAAATGAACTTTTGTCTGTAGTTTTCATTTGTTTTTTTATTTTTTTATTTTTTATCATGACTTTTGGTCAGTCCTTGTGTTGGTCAAACAGTCTCTTTTAAGTTGTTATTTGAGATAAGAGCTGGATGGATTCATGCTGCTTTGAATTCCCTTGGTCATTTTGACAATATTATTGGTTCCTGGAAAGGGGATGTGTCTCTGTTAAGTATGTGTGTGCTATTTGGTTCTTAGGGAGTGAGTGAGTATGATGTGTGTAAGCATGTATATTACTATGGGTGTGTGTTATCATTTGGCTCATTAGGGAGTGAGTATGATGTGTGTAAGTGTGTATATACGTGTGGGTGTGTGTATAAGTGTGAGAGCTCAACACCTCTGTAAGTATATCTGTCTTGTGTGGATGAGAAATGTGGGTAGGTTTTGATTTGTAGGGTTATATATTAACACTATCTATGTTGTTAAATTTATGGCTTGATAATGTGATTTTAAACGTTGTATCCACTTATTTTCATGGAACTCTAAAATCTTTCTAATGTTATCTGCTCTGGACTTTTCTATTCTCTCAATTATAGTGAATTTGGCATGGGTTTTAAAATCATATTTTTCTAGGTGGAAATGTTGTTCTACAGGTAATAATCTTTCATGGGGAGTCAACTTAATTTGATTGCAATAATTATTAATTCTGTAGTGAAAGGGCCATTCAGATTTTTCTACATATTTTTTCTGGCATAGTGTGCATTCTAGGAGGTAAATTATGTTATGACTTCTACAGTTAGAGTCGTGGTAGATTTTGAAAGTAGATTTAGTGACTGAGCTAGTTAATGAATTTGTATGTTTAATGTGGTTGCAGCATAAGCTTCTTGTGTTGTTACATGGTTGGGAAAATCCTGTTGTTTTTGTTGTTGGTTTATTACGGATTACCTTGTCCCCTGAAATGTGGTTACTACCTATGATTTCTTTTAGGTTCTTAGGTCTACGATATGATAGAAGACCGGGTTCCTCAAACAATTTTTTTAGGTCTGGTTTGAGATGTAGTATTTCCCATCGACTTTTGATTATTTGGGATAGTGGAGGCAGAGTGGGGTTGAAAGTAGTTACTAGAAGGATGGGTTTATTTTTAATCTTGTACATTAGGGTGTCTTCTCTAGGTGTGGAAATTGCTTTATTTATTTGTTCCCTGATTAGGTGTTGTTTGTAGCCCCCTGTTGCAAATTGATCCTCCAGATTTTCAATGTGTTTATTTAGTTCTTCATTGTTGGAACATAGCCTTCTGGTTCTAAGTGTTTGTGAATAGGGAAGGTTCTCTTTGAGGTGTTTAGGGTGGGAAGACAAAGTGTAGATAGTTGTGGGTGTCAGTGATTTTAGTGTGTAGTGTCGTTTGTAGTTTCCTGTTTTCATCTATGTAAATGCAGGTATCTAAAAATGTTACCAATCTTGTGGATTTTTCATAGTCAAACTTAATTGAGTCGTGCACTGTGTTTAGGGTCATGAGGAATTGGATAAGTTTATCGTCACTGCCCGTGTATACAAAGAATATATCATCGATATATCTTGCATAGAATACACAGTCGCTCTCCCTTTGTTTTGTTACTCTCCTCTTTGAGAAAGGTATTTCTGTTTACTGGGACTATAAAAGGACACTATACGCAAATCTTGTATTCTCAGTTGAATAAATCTTTCTTAAACCCTACACCTGCATACTTTTGTCATTACATATATATATATATATGTGTGTGTGTGTGTGTGTGTGTATATATATATATATATATATATATATATATATATATATAGCCCACTTAGAGTGATAGCTCTCAAGCCTTTGACAATTTATCTGTCTAGAAAAAGGAAAACTGATATAACACTTTCCTCCTTGCTAATCTGCCTATCTCTGGGATTATTAGCATTGTTAATGTGAGTTGCTGTAGTGTTGTACAAGTTGTACATGACTATAATTCTCAGTGCAGGCACTGCTGACATCCTAATGTCTATTGTTAGCCTAGTTTCTGAAGTCCATTTGTGATAGCAAATTGGTTACATGTATAGGACTGACAGATTGGAGGTATGTAGCTGTTGACCTACACACCACAACCCTTTGATAGATATAAAGTTGTTTGCTTACCTATGGAGGCTGGAGGTAGCAATAGGTTGCTCCAAAGGTAACTGAGTCGCCCTGTTTAAGAATAGCACTGCTCACCAGATATCAGGAGGTGTCTAGAAAAGGTGACATGAGCATTGCCCATTTCTCTGATTAAGCCTGGCTGGTTTAGCATGGCTGATGGATGTCTCATTAAGTGCTCTTAATCAATGAAAATTAAATAAAATTTAACATCTCTTGCTGTACTTTATGAAAAGTCATCTCCAGCTTGAAGAACTGCCCTTGTTGCTACAGAAAAAGCCACTATACTATTGATATTGCTTTTCTATCTGAAACCTGCCTCTGATGATGGCCAAATCAAAGAGCACAGTGGTGGTATCACATTCTTCTGGCAGATAAAGTGTAGGGTTTGCTGTATAAACAAACCTAGTGTCTCATTTGAAAGAAGGCAATTGATGCTTTTACAGCTCTAAAAGATCGAATTTGATTTAAGAAAGTGCACAAAAATGGCCGTCTACAATGCCTGTGGGCTTTACTCTTGTTAGACATGGGTTGTGTGCTGCAGACACTTAGATGCTCTGGAGAAACTCCAGCAATGATGTTTAAGATCACTTCTTGGTATCTACTGTGTAACTCACACATCAGATGCTGTGGACCAATACAATATTGAAGTGGACCAATACAGTCTTGAAGTGCACATTCATTACCACAGTCTTTGCTGGACAGGCCATGTCATTTGCCTTGATGGCAATAGAATACTCAAACAAATGCTCTATTGAACTCAAACTCTACATAAACCACAGAAGCACTTCAAGGACAATTTAAAAGAGTATCTTGTCATAATGATGATCCCGAGTGGGGAAACTGCTGACTATGATCAATATAAATGGAGATATACAATCCACTCCCAATGTAATGAGTTTGGCAAATGTCAAGCATGCAGCAAAAAAAGGCGAAGTCATTCATCCAGTAATACACCAATTTATATGTGATGAATGTGGCAGAGTATTTCTCTCCAATGCAGTCTTTGTTAGCCAACTAAAGAGTCATATTGGTAGACCTTTCACAAATGATCCATATTATGCTGGAAATAACTTAACATGCAGGGTGTGTCAGAAAATCTGTAAACACTGCTGTCTTAACCATCACATGAAAACCTACAAGCTAGCTGAACAGACTTTACAAAACAGACCAGGCCCTGCACAAAACAACTTAGTTTACCACATCTGCAATAAGCACTGCAAGTCACTTGCAGACTTCAAGAGCCATCGCCATTCTCATGAGAACCAATAACCTTGATCAAACTTGTCAGAAATGATTATATTCATTTAGTCAACAGCCAGCATGTGGTGTGGGGAGTGGGGAGAGAGAGAGAGAGAGAAAAAGAGAGAGAGAGAGGTGGGGGCATTTAAAAGTAGATGGTAAGATTTCTAATGGTGAAAATCTAACCTATTTCTTGATTTAGACAAACTTGAATTGATAAGAAATAAATATTTGTGTGGCTGCTAATAAATTGTATGATTGTTATTCATAGCATTTTTGGTAACAGAGAGAGAAATATCATCTTTATATATATCAGAATAGTATGATTGGATTATTGCTATTTTAGGAGAAAACAATAAATCAACTAGAATGAATTCAATTTGTGTCTTATAAGAAAAAACAAATGGAACTTGGAAGAGATAACATATACAGAACATTGTGTAATTGAAATCTGTATCTCATATTTTACTACAGACTATATAAAAAAAAGAATTGCATAGAACACAGAAAGCAACAAATAATAAAGGAGATGAAAGTAGGAGTTAAAAAGAATGCATTTAAAGTAATCTTTGTTTTTATTTGGTTGGCTAGGATAGCACAGGAAAGCACCTTACTATTAGACTTTTGCCTTGAGCCTATTCAGAAAGGAAATAGGCATTAATTGATGATGCACACAGAATCTCATGTGTCAAATATTTCCTAAAGAAAAGACAAATAAAGGATAGTAGCAAAAATAATTTACAAGAGGATTAAAGTTATTATATTAATTATATCTGTTTATTTAATAAACTATTATCTTAATACCCATATAACTGATTTAATCTTTAGAAAGATAATATTCAAAGTTTAGGATGCATCATTTTTTTCAGTGGTTCCTGGATATTTTTGTGGTCAATACCTTCCAAGAAAGATGGTGTCTTCTTATTATTTCATTCACAGAAAGACTGACCTACAAAAGATGAGGGATCACAAAATGTGTCATGATAAATGTGCTTAGCTGAGATAAGAGGAAAATCGATAGACAAAGCATTTTGAAAAAATGGTTTCATTCTGATGATACAGTTTGCATATTGTAGAGGAAAAGTTCAAGGTTATCAACTATAATCAATTAATCAGATTCTCATAGAAGCTTGTTAAGACAGTTATTGAATATTTATTCATCAGGTATTGTGCAGGATATCAGCAGTTCAATTATTAGCAAGGGCAGAATTTGTAGTGAAAAGTCTGAGAACAATTGAAAAGATTTGGTCATCAAGAATTACTTGAGTCTATGTTGGAGAAAAGGAGTTGAGTAAAATACTTCACAGAAGGAACATTTGTAATAAACTCGTAAATTAGTATTATGAAAAGTGAAATGTGTTTTAGTATTTGTGATCAATACAAATTATGTTTAAAATATATATTAAATATTATAATTAAAATAATGTTTGTGATAAAATTTCAGATTTAATTTTGACTAAAATCAGCTGAAAAAAATAGAACAGTTATATAAAATTATTAAAAATCCAAGTAAATATTAGAAAATCAATATTTTTAATTGACTGAGTGGAGCATTTTAGCACACCATGAGATTCTGTTTAGATGACATTTGCAATCAGCTGAAAGGATTCATTTGTGAATGACAATGGTCAGTTGATGACACAATGTTGTGCTCCCTACAGTTTTTATATAATGCAAAAGCATTTGGTAGGATATCAACTAGGAGATTGTTGCCTTCTGGGATCATTAAATAAGTAACAAAACATGACAATATATGGATTCTAGATTCAATCATATAAATCCCAAGTAGCTTAAAAACCAGTTATAGGAATTTTAGCCTTAAAAATACTTTTTGTTATAGATTGTCATTTTATCTTAATTATATATTTGATTGGCTACATTAAATTAGACTTGGATAAAGTAGAATGATATCCACTTATATAATCTAGCTCAATTGCTAAAATATCTGTATTATAATAATACCAGAGAACAAATCAATTCTAATATGTCAAAATAATATCCATAAAACTAGACTTGGAATTATAAAAAAATTTGTGTGTGTTGTGTGCTTCAATTGTTATATTTTATTTTATATATGATATTTATATATGATATATATATATATATAAAAACATTATTGTATTGGATAACTGTATTTGAAACAGACACACCATTTTTACTTTTATTTTAAAAAGTGAGTATTACATCTACTGGCCAATGGTTTGCACATTTGAGAAATTTTAATAAAGAAAATGTGCCCTCCAGCAGCACACATTTTCTTTCTTTATTAAGATATCTTCAATGCATAGGCTGATAGGCTTAATACACACTGTTTAAAATAAAAATAGGCATTCATTTCAAATATGAGTATCCAATATAATAATGTTTGACATGAAATGTTGGATTAAAAATAAATTCATTACTTCCTATATATATATATATATATATATATATATATATATATATATATATATATATATATATATATAGAGAGAGAGAGAGAGAGAGAGAGAGATAAAAGCAAACTATTCTTAGGGGATCAAAAAGATGTACATATTTTTAACTAGTGTGATAAATGGCAAGTATGGATTTTGATTGCACAATGAATGCAGAGAAAAATGGGTTCATTGGGACACAACGAACAAATGAGCAATAACCCAAAACTGGATGGAAGAACACTTAAGATATTTGTGAATATCGAAAACCAAGCAGGAAACCTAAAGAAACAGATAGACTACAATCAGTGAAAGATCTACAAATACAGTACTACAGGCTAAAACATACCATTTACATATAAGTGATGACAAACTAATAATAAAATATCCCCCCCCCCAAAAAAAAACACATAAACTACAATACCACAAACTCCAGAATTACTCAATCTGCAAACATACATATGCAGATGTAGATAAGAACAAATATAAAACCTTAACAGGGGTCAATAACTTCAAGTGTTACACCTTAAGATAAGCACTAGTGATAATGACAAAAGATTTTCTCCCAAGAAACAAGAAAAAAAAGCAGATAATGTCAAGGAAGGGCACAAGATATAATGTTCAACAGAAACATTAGAAATGAATGCAAATAAACAAAAAAGGAATGGCTTAATGAGAATTGTGGACAGCTAACAAATGTAGAACACAATGTAGAAACAAGCATGTATAAAAATAGGTAGCTCCACAAAAATGCTAAAAAATCAGCATACTCTGATGAAAACATGCCTCAAAAGTAATGTAAACATAATTTTATTGTCAAAATTGTTATGTTATTATTAAGAGGAATGAATAAAGTATTTTTGATTATTTAATTAAATTTTTTACTCCTTTTTAGAACATTTGAAATTTTGCTAAAAATCTTTTGATCTCATTCTCGTTGCCAAAATGTTGTAACCTAGGGAAGTTTACTGAATAGAATAATCACACAAAGGTTGGTAATGAACAATAATACTTAGGACATGACCAACGCATATAAAGAAGAAGTAGTCAAAAGCTAGAAGTGAGTCAAGTGAATTCTACAATGAATCTCCAACTGCAGACCAACATACAGTATTTACTATTGTATTTATGTGAATGGGGACATACCCATTATTGTCTGTAGGTATACTACAACTGATACCTATATAAAAAGATAAAAGAAAGAGTAAGAAAGAAAATATACTCTTCAACAGGATGCATAAAATCTAAAAATGAACACTCCTAATAGAAAAAGACATGATACTACAAATATGGAACCAATGTATCAGAGATATCTTCCAAGACAACAGAAGAGAGAAACATAAACATGGAAGTATGTTAGTATTAAAATCTGAGTTAAGATCAATACTGAAGAGAAACAAAGGAGCTTTGAGCTGTAATATGCAATCAAATTTTGAAGATTTCCAGATCAATAAGGTTACCAAAAGGATAAATGAAATATGCGACAGCAGTGAAATACTGTAAGACCTTAGTAGATCCATCTTCATAGCAATGCCAAAGAAACCAGGTGCAAATAAATGTAAATTCCATTAACATGAACCATTAAGATTCTAAGAATTCCTAGCAGAATTAAATCTGAAATAAGACAAGAAGAGTATGGCTTTAAGACATGGGAAGACTATTTTTATTTATTTTGTTTTAATTTCTTTTTTTTTATGCTATTTTTATTTTTGTTAGTGAGCAATACAAATACAGAAAGAAAGACCTATAATTATGTTTCATAGATTGTATAAATGCATTTGATAAGGTACAGCATGAATATCTGTTTTAAATATTAGGAAAACTTGATTTATATGGGAAAGATATTTGAGTAATTTGTAACCTCATTTGGAAACAAACAACTTGCATATGAATGAGTTTAGTGAGTATACAAAAATAGAAATCAGACTCTGACAAGGATACATTTTCTCATCAGATTTATTTCACCTGAAAACAATTGTAAGAGAATCAGAAAACCTAACAGAATTTATTACATGCAAACACACTTAGCAACATAAGATGAACAGATGATACTTTGTTGATAGCATTCAGAAGGAAAACTGAAAGAACTATTAGACAAAGCATGCGATTAAAGCAATAAGAATGAACTACCCATTAACTCTAAGATGGAGTGAATGGTTTTCAGTAAAAGAGACAGCAGTCCACATTAAGAGCTATGTATTGATGATGTCAAAAACAAGCAGATACAGAAATTTAACTATTTGGATTGTGTAGTAACAGACAATGGAAAATGTGATATAGGAATAGTCAATGTTATCTTCCACATACGAAGTAAAGTATTAATAATATGCCCTTAAAACCAAAGATAAGGGTGCTGAACTGATACAAATCTTCTATATAGCAATGAATGATGGACCATCTCTTTGCAGATGAAGACACTTGAAGTGATAGAGATATGGTTCTACTGATAAATACCAAGAAGATCATGTAAGCAACATATAAGCAATAAGGAAATTTTGTGGTAAGAGCCAGTTACCCTCTTTACTATCATGAATGGACTGATCTATTCATGATAAGTAGTCTTGGCCAATTATCTAGAAGAGGGAAAGGAAGATTGTAGTGACTTGTCTAACTGAATACTACTATCATGACTGACTCTGTTGTGTCAAGTGTTATGTCTTGCCAGACCCCACATCACAACAGGAAGTTAATAAAAACTAGGGACTACAATGAAACTGATGTAATCAGAAACTGACAGCTGAAATTTCTGGGATATAATGAGGACTGATAATGATGGCCTGGGAATTTTAACACTCACAGGATATACTGAAAGCAAGAACTGCAAGGGTAAACACTGACTTTGTGAATAGATAGCAGAACTCTGACAATGAAGGATGATATGAGGTCAAATGTCGCTTAGAACAACAAAAGATTGAAGTTGTGGTGAGCCATGATTGCTCATGTCCTTTCAGAACAAAGTATAAAAAGAAGATGAATAGGTCAGTGATGTGTAAAAAAAGCTACTTAAATCTGTTATTATATAGATTAAAGTAAAGAAACATTAAAGAGAATAATTTAATGATGCTTTTTAATGTTATGTAGAGCTTCAGCAACATAATAAATAGTTCAAAGTAATTTTGTCATAGTCATGCAGAATATGTAAAGAATAAAATCAATATTAACAGGAATAAGTACGTATCTGATAAGAGACTAAAATACACAATAGAAAAAAGAGATTTTCAGTACAAAATATGCCAAGTGTGATTAAAATGTAAAGAGAATGAGATTTTTAATTGTGATATTCATTTATTTTAAAATTCTTAGTGTGGAGATACTTAAAACTTAGCAACTAACAGACAGAGAAAAAACATTTTCCTAAAGACAATGCCGTGGAATTGCCCAAAGTCATAATCATTTGATCTTCAAAGAAGTATTTGTTCCAAAAGAAATTAATTTGAACTTTAAATAAACATTTTCTTAAAATGCATTAACACCTAATATTTTTCAATATGAAAATCATTTATCCAATCTTTTGCAATGAATTTGTGAAAAATATATTTAAAAGCATAAGGGGTTGTTTTGTTTTACTGTAAAACTATATCTTTAAAATTCTTCACAATGATCCACAGCCAAACAGAACAAACAAATTTTATTTTGCAGATTTTGTTTTGTGATTGGTTGAATCTTCTACACAATAGACAAATAAATTCATATAGAATTGCAAATAATTTTTCACAGTTCTTCTGCTTATTATATTAGTCAATTTGGCAATTTCTTTCTTTGTTAATATCTTTGTGACAGAAATATAGTGATGTGGTATTATGCGGTAATAGATATTGCATTCAAATTTCACACCAGATCATTAAAGGAAGCCTGGTGTAGAGTTGACCTGGGATTATACCCTGCCACCAGATGCAGAAGTATGTGACTACACATGTGCATTCAGTATTGCAAGCATGGGAATGACAATGTTGGACAGAGAGTTATAGAAATAATCACCACGGAGATATTTAGTCAGTCTTACACACATCACAGACAGAATATAAGGATAATGCTTTTGTTGAGGACTTTATAGGACTGCAAACTGACCGAAGGTAACTGATGAAGTCAGGGGTTGAACAAAATGTATTGTTAAGCAATGAAGATTCAAGTCTTGTATTATCTTTTAATCAGCACTCCCACCCTCTCATTACAGTAAGAAGAGAATAATTTATAAATGGTTAGAAATGTTTTTGTTTTTGGTGGGTGGGTGAGGGGAAAGTTAGGAATAAATTGACACCTGTATTACTTGTATTCATATGCAAAAAATCTAATGTAATATTTTGTTCTTGTTATGAAATAAAATAAGACATATCTCAGCTGATTTGTAGGCAAATAAACTAACATACTCAAGAGCGAGAGTCGGATGTGAACGGGACAATGCCCCGTCACAAAATGACCATTATCATCATTTACGCATAGGCCTGTCGCACAATGAAGAACACACTTTATATGTTATGCGAAGACAGGAACTGTGAATGGACAGACGTTCTAGAATCTGTCGTTTCGTCCATGAATGCCACGACCAACAGTGCCACCGGTGTCTCCCCGCACTATGCCATTACTGGCCGTCACCCTAACATCAGCCTACCTACACTACACAGAAAAGAAATCGCAAGTGACGATCCTGGAGCATATGGAATGCAAATTAATGCCCTGCTAAAGCAAGTTCACCACCACGTCACCCTGGCCAACGACGAAGCTGACCACAAACTTGAGACTAACTTAAATCGCCTCACATACAAGGACCCAATACAAGTAGGCGACAAGGTTTTACTTCACCGACCACACGCAACTGTTGCCCAATCCTCTCATCTGCCCTGGATAGGAAATTACACCATTATAAAAACGAACAATATGATGTGCCAGGTGCAAAACGATAATGGTGATACAATCTGGATTCACCGTGCACATATCCGACGACTGGCTCTACGTCCAACACATCTATCTAATACAATCCCTCTGCCTCCACCATGTAACAGTCACCACGATCATTCCCCCCCACATGCCTCTGGGACACATAATTCAGCAAATAACTCCATACCAACACAAATGCCAATAAGAAGAACACGAGGACGACTTCCCACACGCTTCAGAGACTTTATCATGAATTGATCACCCAAATATACATGAATAACGCTCACTGTAAATCAGACCAAGATCTGGGGGAGCCTTGTTATGAAATAAAATAAGACATATCTCGGCTGATTTGCAGGCAAATAAACTAACATACTCAAGAGCGAGAGTCGGATGTGAATGAGACAAGGCCCCGTCACAAAATGACCATTATCGTCATTTACGCATAGGCACGACGCACGAGTTCTGGTCGAAAAATAAAATATTTCAAAGTGCTTCTATTTTTCGACCAATAAAAATGCTTTTCGAGCCCGTTAAGCCATAAAAAATGCCATAAAAAGGGTCACACGAGGAAGTACAAAACAGTCAACGGGAGGCCAGGTAAGAGATCTGTCACGGTCAGTCTGGGCATTCAGCAGCAGTCAGCAGGAGGAACACCACGCCAACCAGTGGGAACTACTATGAGAGATCAACCCGGATCGGCAGCCGGCTTATGAACTATACCACAAGGTAGCTGTCCCAAAACCACAAGTTCCTATTGAAATAAATCATGTAAATCTATTTCTGCTGTTGTCGTATTTCTGTCTTGCAACCATGTGCTTGTCTATAACATTCTCATAATGGAAAAGTTGATGTGATTCTGGTAATGAGATTTAGAAATGCATAAAAGGAAGGATGTAGATGTAAGTAATAAAAGTAATAGCAAATGTCTGAGCTACAGCTGATGGTTTACTAGTAAATGTTGTACTTTTACAACAATTTTCATTCACAACATTGATATTAAGGAAGAAGGTAGAGGCTTGTAAACTAAAGCCTCACATTTTAAAATAGTTATTTATTACATTTACAGAAAAATCTTGTCATATAAAACTTACAATTTTCCCTTAAAATGGTTCCCCAAATATACTCCAGATCTTTTATATGAAGTTGAATTTAAATGCTTAGTCATAAACTCACTAGACAGTTTTTCTTAATATTCTCAGCTGAAATAGATATGTGTGCCATCAAATATGGCTGTTCTTAAATTTCAAGCTTCATAGCTGGCTTCGAGATAAAACTTTAATAGAGAAAGACAAACAGAAAAAAAGCACAGATGCATTTAGAGTTATATTTCCAGACACATTGAATTGAAAGAAAAAATGAATCTTTCTTGAAATATGATTCTGAAAAAAAAAATTCCACATGTCAAATTTTCAAAATATTGGAATATTAAGGAATCTATAAATATCCAGCAATGTGCAGAGTAAAAGTTTCAAACAAATAAAATAAGTAAATATTCATTTAGAATATAGAAGTGAGTCTGTTTATTTGGAGAAAGTAATATCAAATCATTTGTCATTTTCATATTGACTTTACTATACTGGAATCAAGTCTATTATTTGTATTTACTGATTTGTAATTCTCAGAAGTGTCATTTTTTTGCATTCTCTTAAAAGAATAGTAAATATGTTATTATCTGCACTAATTATATTGCAAAAATATATTGTATAGATCTGTTTTATTCTAAGTTGATGTTTGTACTTTTAGTTGAAATTTCAGAATAGTTTGCTTGATAGCTGTGTGTTCATCATTAGGAGATTAGACAAAAACAATGGCAAGACTTCCAAACACAACATTGGAGATTAACAAAGCAAATTAACTTGTTATTGGTACTTATATGTCTATCTTTGAAAAATATAATGAAAACTCTGGTAAAGAGAGATTATATACAAGATTTTGCAGCATTGAGTGTAATTTTGCTATTGTTATCAAAGAAGCCTAAAATTCAAAAAGATTAAACCTGTCTAGGAAAGATTTGCTATTTTAGAATTTAAATTCTTATAAATTTTATTAAGCACATGTAATCATCATAAATAATGGTTAAAGACGATACAATCATCATGTAAAGAGAAACAAAATACTGTTGTGACCATAAAGAAATACATAAATAAAAAATTAATTATACTGTCACTGTGTTGTGTCCATAAAAAGTAAATAAATAAAAATGAATTATTTTGTCAAAAAATAATTATAATAAAATAATTATAACAATTGTAATTATCATTAATTCACTCATTCTAAACCAATGAGAATTTACACAATTTTTCTCCTTTACACATGCAAACACATGACATTCTTACTATCAGACAAGCAATTTCTACAGAGAGGTCATTAACACATGCATCAATGAAAATGTCATCTCCTTTTCAAGCCATTATAGTAATATTTACTTTTTAGAACACAACAAAATTTGAGGTAAGAAAACCCCTGACAGTTATTGTAATTTCTAACTAAATTATCTGGACACTCATTACACATGTCTATAAAAAACTGAAGGAAAAAAGATTGTATCATTCTGTTGGATTCCAAGACATATTTGATCTACATTTGACTTCAAACTCACAATTTGACTCAGTGTTATTGTTTCTTGTTTCTCTAACACCACATAACAACCAGATAATATATAATATGCATTTCTTTGTATATACAGGGTACAATAGATAAATTGTCATCATTTTGTATTTTTTATTTCATGCATGTGCATTGTTTGCTTTAGATTTTGTTGACTGCACAGTACAGTAGGGTCAGTTGGGCACTGTCTGTGAGAAAAAGAGCTCCATGACACAATTCACTCTGTCAGAAATTTGGAAATAGCATGCTCTACTGCTTGACATTTACACGGGAAGCTCCAATATGAACATTTCAAAGTGTTTGAGTATCAATCTGAGGACAGTGCAGAGCATTTGCAAAGAACTGGATGAGTCTAATGGTGATTACAAAGGTACAGCAGCTCAGAAAACACACACTGATTATTCTAATAAGAAAAGAACTCCTGAATTTGTTGGTGAGGGCCTCAGACTCAACACTATATCAAGTGTTATGAGGAGGTAGTGCTACCCTGGGTTAAGAGGGTGGCTGTTGGAAGATCCTATGTCTGGCAATAGGACTCTGCACCATGTGACACAAGCAGGAGAACCCAGTCATGGCTGTCAGACAATTTCTGCAACTACATCACCCCTTACATCTGGCCACCTAACTTCCCAGATTGCAACCCCCTTGATTATGTGTGGGGTGCAGTTGAGTGAGAGACCAACAAAACTCCTTTAATACCAAAAATGAACTGAAGATAAGGATTATGGCAGCATTCCCCAACTTAAACAAAGAGACTGTCTGAAGAGTTGCAGGAAATTTTGAAGTTGTTTGGGGGCCATGGTTGAAGCCAGTGGTGATTTTATTTACTCTTTAGCATTTCAAGATATAATTCAAGGTGTAATTTTGGTAAATATATCTGTTAATTTGAGATGTCACTTTTATTTTCATTTTTGGGTAATTTAGACTACACTTTATCTATTGCACCTTATATAAATGTTAGGGGGTTTATAATTATTTATTCAGAGTTATAACTCCCCAACAATACACTGTAAAATAATTAATTCTTCAAAATGTTCACCTGTGTTATCATCTTGAACAGAAACGGCTCTACCTGTTCAAGTTATAAATACACCATTATATTTACCAGAAAATGTTTTCTATCCAGTATATTTGAATATTAATCAGATATTTCCATGGTAATCACAGACCAAAATTGTTTTTACCAAATTTTTCCCAGACTCTATTAAGAACTTGGGTTGATTGTTCCAAATCATTTTAAAAGAAGAAATGAGAAAATGAATGCAGAGGCTTGTAATACACATTCAATTTCTCTTTTTTCTTTTACCATATGAAAGAAATACAAAGAATAAAACATTTCCAGGGATAATCTCATATTCATTTTATAATAAAGAGCTTTTTTCCAAAATGGATATTTTTGTCATTATTTACATTGTTTGGATTGTTGTCCTCATGATATTTCAGCCGTTGTATGCTCTGGCCTTCTTCAGGTGATTGGAATTTTAAACTGAACCCTTTATCTCATCCAGAAATCTCAGTATCTCTCTTTTTAACACAATCCCTGCTATAGCCAGGTATTGAACTCACAACTCTTTGGGTCAATCAATGCTTTTATTCACTGGGCCATGTGTCCTTGAGGACATCAGTGTATGAATTTTTGGGACTTATAAACCTAATATCACAGTAACATTTTTTACCGGAGCTCATATTACAATTTTTGTTGTTATTATTGTTTTTCTCTAGCACTCCTTATTACTCATTCCCATATTGTACTCATTTTTAATGCTTGGCCGGCTTAGGAGATTTTTGTGGCATATGTACTGATTGCTTAAGTTTTTGTATTTTCCAGTGATGTTCTCTGTCTATTATTTTAATCTCATCCCACAGGGAGTGGTGATCTCCCTTTTCCCTCCATATATGGTTAGCTACATCTGATTTTTCTATTTCCCCTTGTGTTATGGCTTTATGGTGTCCCTGCAGTCTTATCTTGAGGGGGCAACCTGTTTCTCCTTTATATTTCTTACCACAGCTGCATAGGATGGCACACACACACAGTCCTTAATCATGTTCTCCTCTATGGGAGGTCTTACTCAGAAGAGGTGTCTGTGAAGTGATGAACCACTTTTGAAGGTCGTCCTGATGTTATATGGACCACTGATCTTTTGTATTTTTTCTAATAATCCCTGGCTACAGCATAGGTGAAGAAAAAAAATGCTTGGAGAGTTAAAGGGATATAGCTGATATTGAGACATCTGGAAGAGGCATGACACGTGGAGCTAGAACTAGAACAATCTACCTCGGTGGATGAAAAAAGGGTTCATTTTGAAATTTCAATCACCTGAAGAAGGCCGGAGCATACAATAGCCGAAACATCATGAATATGGCAACGAAGATGAGGACAACAGTCCAAATAATGTAAATAGTGTAAATAATTACAATACCTCATCTCAGAAATATGGACAGATATTCTTGTCATGCTATTTAAAAGAAAAGTAAATATTTTAATTATTAACTTTATCAGAATCTTAAAGTGAAATGTTGTTAAACATTGTAAAGAGTAAATTTATAAATGTTTACACATTCAACATTATCAATGAATTTCAGATAACTTTATTTTAAAAATTTGATTATTATAGATATCTTTCATGAAATAAAATGATCTCTTTATGAATATTTCAATAAAAAATAATTTGATAATATAGAATTAAAAATTCAAACTATAAACTTTAAACAGTGAATGCAAATTTTCCTCACCAATGCTATAATTTCTCATGACTATCATTTTCAACAATATTTAATAATTTAACAAATAACTGTTTATTATTAGCATTGTTCTGAGGTGGTTAGTTTATAAAAGCTGCTTTATGCAATATCAATTGCCATTCTATATTTATAATTCTCCATATTGAGCTGATAAATTATGTACATATATTTTATTACATTACTGAAATAAAATAATTTTTATCAGTTACATTAATAGTAAAATGCTACAATAAATATGGATAGCACCAAAATACATCCGTAACTTTTATAGGAATTCTTAAAATTGAGAGTTTCCATGAAAGAAAAGGATACATTTTTGACTGTCCACATTACTTGACACTGATTTTCTTATAGCTAGGCAGAAAATTGTACTTGAAAGATATTATTAAAACAACAGATAAACTGGTAGAATGTTTATTAAATGCATATATTTAACAAAGTATACAAAATGCTTTGGATAAGCCATCAGAAATCAATACACCTTTAAAGATGTGTTAATAAATCAAAGATAAACAATTTTGGGAATGAGTAAAACAGATTTTATTTTTTCTGGATTTTTCATAGTGCAGAACTTTTGTACAATGACATTCATATGTGTGTCCATACAAATATGGGGCTGACATTATTTCCACCAGATTAAACACAAGAAAATATCATTTTACTTTTGCTAAGAATATTTTTTATGCAAAGAATAATGTAAATTTAATGATGTAATTCTAAGTTAGTTGTGTTTCTTGAAAGCACCTTAAAATGCAAAGAGTTTGTCAGCATACTTTATAGATAAGAAAATGGAAATAAAAATAAAAATTTATGAATGATGAAGCAAACTATATACAATGAACATAAATAATATTGGTATTTTTTATATATTCTTAATGGAATGTATAAATAAGCATTTCACCTGCTTTATTACAAGTAATTAGATTAATCCATACCATAAAAACATGTGAGTGATAAACTGGTAGATTTTAAATTTCTGACTGACCACATCATATCTTTAGAGGCAGGGACTGATTGACCAACAAATACATTTCGGAACTTATGTTACTTTTCCTTTTCCAAAAGAAAATAAAAAAATCTTGAAATCACTTTAGTGTAATGATAAGGGCATATTGTCATTAATATTTCCACAAAATTTGTAAGAAACAGAATTATTTTTTTCAAATCTATTTTAGGATCAAAATTAAAAAGAGTCAATTATTGACTGTTTGTGGCTTCATTAGATTTGAAGTTTACAGGATTTAAATTGAATTTATAGTATGAAATAAAGAATTTAAAAAAATGTATCCAAATATATAGAAAAGATGTAAAAGCCAAAAAGTTGATACTTACGCTTACACCAGTAGATACTGCAGAGTCAGAAGAGGCTCCCAACTGTAGACTTGCATAGCTGGAAACCTTGTTGAAAACCTGCAGCAAAACAAAAAAGGAAAATACTTTAACAAAGATAGTAAATCACAATGTCATTTTTAATGTTTAAATAATCAAAAATCTAATTTGGGAAGGAAAAACATTTTTCAGAAATGAATACTATATTAACTAATGCACAATTATGACAGGAAGACATGGACATTTAAAATGGATGTATATCTTTATTAATAGTTTCATTGTAAGAAGAAAAACTTTAAAATTCATAGTAATATATGTGATTAAATAATTTGTGCAAGATGTGTGAGGGATACAATATGAATACAAGGGGTCACAATGTGTTTGCAAATACAATACATTTACTACATAATTATATACAATATAACACCAGGGTAAATATTTGTAAATAGGTAAACAGTGCAATAATTACTGGGTGCACACAAGGAATAACTTGGTGAGAATACATAAGCTTTTATATAAAAATGCACAGCGCAAATTTGTTGGTCTATAAATCTGATGGAATATTCCATACCTAGCTCTCACCTCTCCGGGATAATGCACTTTTCACACATAATCACCTCTTAACGAATCAGCATCTTAGTTTCAGCAAACTAGGTTTTTCATTGGCTAAGACCTTAAAACTGTAGCAAGTTTGAGCAAAAACACCTTTTGCTGTGCCCTGTTTTGGAGCCGGTTTTCATACCGTGAACTCAATAAATAGAAGCGTTTCGATTTGATTCTAACAGTCAGAACTTCAACCCTGGAGAGATGCTAAATGAATCCACGCCAGTCAAAACTTTGACCTAACTACACTTTTCGCGTGCTAATTCTTCTGACTCAACAAACAGTACTTTACTCTCTCAGGAATATTACTTGCAACATACTAAAGAAAGTTAATTAACCCACTACTAAAACAGTATTTGTAAATTTCAATCAAACATCAAAACGACAGCTAAACGTACACAACTCTTACAAACTTTGAACAGTAACTTTAACAAATGCACACATACACTAGTGACTGAACTCCCACAAAAGACATTTTGTAATTCGATAAAATATCTTGTTTAATTTCATACACAAATCTTAACCACAAGTCTACACACATTGAAACTCAGCATAATCCTTCTACATGTTTCATTACAACTGGTCGTACTTGATCAGCAAGATCTATCTTGATTGTGTATGTTCAATTGATATAAATGAAGGTTATTTGTTAAACCTTTAATCACGTTGTCCTCATTTTTGATTTCTAAACGTTTTTACCTTCAAAGTTCTTATTTTTATATTTGTTGTTGATGAATGTCTTGTGAACACCTACATTTTAAGCCTTCTGATAACCTAACCTTCTGATATGCAAAATACATTCGCCAATCTGCAACAAGTCCACTTAGTACACGTCCAAAATGGATGTGACAAGTTTAAAAAATAATGTCAGACTAGACAGAACTTTTCATCAGGAAGCTGAAAAGTATTGTTATTATTTAGCATCCTGTGTAATTATGAGGAGATATTAGGAGTAGATAACTATTAACTACTGTTTCTGATATACAAGAGGGGGACATGGTGAGAGAAAGGTTAAGACCAAATGATCTGCAGCATTACCATAATGTCCAGATGCTGCAAATATAAACCAATGAAAGGTGGAGTTTACATGATAACCATGTGGTATGGGAAGTAGGTTGCCTTTATCTTACCCTCTTTGAAAATTGCAGTTCCTGCTGAAATTAGCAATGCTGACCTGTTTTAAATTAACCATGTGTTCCAGTATACTCAATTTCATGCACACACACACATACACACACATTTGTATATATGTGTAAGCATATGTACTAATAGTGTATTTGTAGATGCAAAGTTGTTTAGTCTGAAGATAAGAGAGAATATATGCATAAGGAGAAAAAATGAAAGAAAGAAAATGTATAAAAGATACACAATATTACTGTTCTACATTTTTTATATAAAGAAAAATGTCAGTGTTCAAATTAACTCTCCATTCAATAACAGCTAAACAATCAGTGTTTGTATAGATGATATATAAAAGATATCTGTTTCATTTTGTATATAAATGACTTAGGTCTTTCAATTAGAGGCATGAAATACATTAAGCTATGTAAATGTGCTCAATAAAAATTAAGAACATTTCAGATGTTATTTTTTCTCTATTATATACACCCACAAACATTCAACAGGCAAAAGATATCAAATAGTATATTAAAGTTTAATTTTGCATGTCTGCATATTAACAGAATCCCTATAAGACATTACACTTACCTGTTTATCAGCATATACAAATATATTTTGTATGCAAGTTTAATCTGAATTCATTTACTAAATTAAATTTTGAGTAAATATTACAAGTTTGAGTGATGGATTATAAAATAAAAATAATTTTTTCAAGATTATTTTAAAGAAATTAACATGTAAGCATTTAAGAAAACTAATAATTTTGATGTATAAAAAAAAGAGGAGATTAAATAAACAAAAAAAAAACAAACTACGAACCATAGCATCCATCTTAAACATGTTAAGCAACACTTAAGATAAAAACAGAAATAATCAGTAAAACAACATATAGAGGCAGTGAGAGAGAAAGAGAGAGACATACATACTTACATACATACATATGTATACATATATGTGTGTGTATGTATATATACAGAGAGAGAGAGAGAGAGAGAGAGAGAGAGAGAGAGAGAGACCAATAAGCAGACAGAAAGAAGGAAAGAAATTTTTCTGAGAATGATTTTTCCATGTTTATATTTTTTGTAAACAAATTATAATTATACATGCCATATGGATTCAGTGAAAGTTGGTTAATGAGACGAAGCATTGTGATTGGAGATGGTGATGGTGATGGTGGTAAAGAGAACAGAAAAGCATTTAACTCACATAAAGTACAACAGTTTTCAAGTTAATTTTTATTCTAATTTTTTGAATGAAAGTTAAACATTTCAGAACAATTTGATTTTAACATTAATGCTTAATTTATGTAAAAAGGTAAAAATATTTTCTATAACCTAAAAAGATATTTCAGTTTTATATTACATGATAAAAATATTATAGGTTAAAAAATATATTCTGATTACAAATAATACATGAAAATAAATCACATTTATCAAAAATTAATGTTTCCCTTTTTTTCTGTACATTTTATGAGGGAAAGCTGAAAAGATCTTGGTTCAGCCTACTTCTCAAAATTAGTATTTCGGAATACTGATTTTTAGGAAGTGGGTTAGACTGTACTTTTCAGTACCTCCTTTTATGATAGAATTCTTTTTGTTTGTACAATTTTTCTAATAAGTATCAATATATAAGTACTATAAAGCAAAGCTTATTTTTTTAATCTACATATGTAACATAATGAAGCATGGCTATAATGTTATACATTAAGCAAGTAAAAGAGTAAAACAGTCAAAAAATACCAATCAAGACAAACCTGGGACGTAGTAATAATGAATATATACATTTTTTTTTACAGTTAAAAAATAGTATTGTACAATACTGTGAGTATATAGATGCATAATAACAGAATGAGCAAATGCCAAAAGCTATAAAGAATCATTTGTAATGTAATAGTCAATAATATTGCTGTTAGTAAGATTTAAGCATGATATATAGTATAATTTGCTCACTTGTTGATGTTGGTCGTCACTGGCTTCTTGAGGAGTAAGATGTGGGGAAGAGTGCGAAAAAAAGTGAAGCTAAGAATGAAAAAGAAGGAACAGTTATTCAATGAGCAGGTGGAAAGGGTTGGTGGGTGGGTTGAACATCTGAGATAAGGAGTGGATAGACAGTGATCAATTTAAAAAGTGTTAATCTATGATGTTGATGATAATGGTGGTGATGATTGGAGGGGGAACTATTGATCCTCTGAAGTAATGGTTAATCCAATACAAGTTTTCAGTTATTAGAAAGCATCTTACCTGATGGGTGATAAAAACAGCAGCAATAATTTTCAGCTGCTTACCAAAAATGCATGTTTCTCTTTGGATGCCTATCTACAAATATTTCTATAAGTGAATGACATACACAGAAATGAGAGTGTTTGAATAAATGTGAAAAGATTCATTTGTGACCGTGACTTCTCCAGAGGGAATGGTTAGTTAAGTTAGAGGAAGACACACAAGTCTCCTGTGAAATAGTTAGGTCCCTATCAGTCCCACTGGCCATATTAAATGGCAGTGAACTGGTGGCTTTGATAAAGACATTAGCTTCTCTGCTTACAAAGTCTAACAGACAATACAGACTTATATACATTCATATATATATATATATATATATATATATATATATATATATATATATATATATATATCAGATATTTTTAAAGGAAGAAAATTTTTGAATTTTGTGGTATCAAGAGACAGAAGAAGAGATATAGAAACCAATCCCAAGTTAGGAAATACATTAAATCAAAGTAACCATTATACTGACTCCAATGAACTTGAGTTTTTTTAATGTAGGCACATAAAGAATAATAAATAATATGCTATGAGTAATAAAAATTTAAAGTTGTTTATATTTTTAAAAAATTCATATTAAAAACAATTGGAAAAAATAAAAGTATTAATTTCTCAAGAACAACCAGTGATTGTTTTGAAATAAAAATGTACTTCAATTTTGCATATAAAAAAATACACTAATTTCTCAAACACTGATATGTAATTAAATAAAAGGTGAAAACGATATAAATTTTTATCACACCTCCATTGGACATGAAGATATTCACAAGTATAAAGTTATTTTGAAGAGTAGAAAGTTATGAGGATGGATTACATGTACAAAGATCTAAAAAAAATATACACTCATCTATCTTTTAAAACAATAAAAATCAGAAAATATTGTAATTTTATTCAATACCACGTTGCCTAAAATAAAAAGGATTACTTATAAGTAGGATTACTCTAAAAATCTAGTAAAAATATCTGTGTATTTATTTGTGCAGTTTTTTGTGATTTTTCTTCTTTATGAATAGTTTTACAATATTCAACAAACATTTTTATAGTTAAATTACTTGCCACGTTTATTTGTAGATATTATAAACAGCAATAAAGATTATTTCTTTGCAAAAAAATTAGATGTCATGAAAATAGAAATTGTTTTTGTCATGATTGTTAGAGCCCCCATTGTAAATAAATATATTAAGCAAAATGAAACTGCTTTATTTATAGAAATTCATTGATATATAAATATTTCAACCCAAGAATTGATATAACTTGAAGAAGAATATAAAAAGAAATATTTCTGCTTGTCAAGGTTTTTTAAATAAGAAGTAAAATTTTTAGATGATGTGTAGTAATATCTAAACAGTTGAATAAATTGCATAGCAAAATGCACCAAATCATTTATGGTAAAAAAGAAAAAAAATTCTATATTTTCTTTGTTTACTTATTATAACCTGTGTCAAGCCATATAATGCTTTCCGAATTCCTTTTCATGACTTAGGATGAATTTACAAAACAAATAATTAAAATACAGCAGTAAGTAGATTTATGACTTGGGTTGGGTGTGTCTGAAAGTTTAAAACACAAATTCCTGAATACATTAGTAATCTTGAGAATAACTGACTTTTTACAGAAACATAGCCATGAAAAAAACAAACTCTGACCCTAAATAGTATGGCATAAAATTCCTCAAGTAGAATATTCTTTAATCTGTATTTGTTTCAGTTAATACTTTTAAGAACACAAGATTTCAATAAATCATCATAGATTTTCTAAAAGAACAACTTGAATACTTTTACAATTTGTTCTATTATATAGTTGACCTAATAAAATTTGAGAAAAGAAATATTACTGTATTTATAATACTGTAACATTTATAAAAGAAAATCATAAAAAGTATTACAATTATTCATAAGTTAATATAACTAAAAACAGTCTGGAAATAGAAAAAAGAAGGCATGTGTGACAAAGAGAGATTTAAAACCTTAAGAAATGTAAAAACAGTAATCTGTATTAAGTAAAGTATTATTTTTTAAGTAAATATTTAAAAAATTGCTTCCTTGTTTTTGGAATATAAAGGAACATTAACCTTCAGCACACTGAATTATTAATATTACTTCCCTTTCCACTTTATTCTTTTTCAAGGGGTCTCAATTGCAGTAACCTTATTGTTAATTTTACTCAAAGTTGTTTTCTGTTGCCAGAGAAGGATACGATAAAACAATTATGAAATTGAAACACACTATTGTCCAGGGATTGGAGTCACCTTCATTGGCCAGATAAACTTTTTGTACAGCAAATGAAGTCACATACAGTGTAATGAAGGTTAATTTCATGAAAAGGTCATAAATGTATATGAGCTACTTTGTTGCTTAGAGGAGCAGAATTCTTTTTTCCCCCTTTTTCTCTGATCTTAAAGAAAAAACTTTCTTCAA